>JAWNMW010000257.1:3152500-3615000 GCA_035043565.1 Drosophila robusta | reverse complement strand
CTAACTAGCCTAATATGCCCATAAAAGATCGCAAGTTGATTTGATTTGTAAGGTTTGAAGAGTATATAGCTGCTGCACATCATGTCAGACGCTTGATTTAGACAATTGGATGTTCTAATTTGTTTTGTTTTCTCGTACAACTGTTGTTACAGGCAGGCGCTCATGTCCAATCGAGGGTCCGACTCGGACAAATTGAATCCCACGCACGTGAGCAGCTCGCGGGCGCCGTTGCATTTGGGCCACGCCGGTCGGCCGCCGCATTTGCATCCGGCGCACGCGGCTGCGTTGCTCGACAATCAGCAGGACGACGAGGACAAGCTGCTGGACGTGGTCGGGCCGCCGCAGAGTCCGCTGTTACCCCTGAGCCACTCGCTGCAGCAGATGCACGCGCACCAGCACTCGGGTAAGTATTCGGGCGGCAGCTGCTGCGAGCCGAACTGCTTCGGCTGCTGCAGGCAACATGTCTAACTGGAACTTCTCGTTATTTTCTTCTCGTTACATGCGACTCGTTACACGCTACTCGTCACTTGGTACTCGCTACTCGTCACTCGCTACTCATCACTCGCTACTCGTCACTCGCTACTCGCCACTCGTCACTCGCTACTCGCTACTCGCCACTCGTCACTCGCTACTCGTCACTCGCCACTCGCTACTCGTCACTCGCCACTCGTCACTCGCTACTCGTCACTCGCCACTCGCTACTCGTCACTCGCCACTCGTCACTCGCTACTCGTCACTCGCTACTCGTCACTCGCCACTCGTCATTTGTTACTCGCCACTCGTAACTCGCTACTCGCTACTCGCCACCTGTTACTCGCAACTCGCCACTCGTCACTCGCCACTCGCCACTCGTTACTCCCCGCTCGTTGGATTAGCAGCACTGGCCGCCTGGTTTAATCATTTGGCCGGCGCTGGCGCCGGCGAGCATGCGGCAGCGGCCAATGCGGAGGATGCACTGCGTCGCCGCCTGCAGGCGGACGATGTGGAGCGCGACGGCAGCGATTCAAGCTGCTCGGAGAGCGTCGGCGGCAGCACCGGCGGTGCCTTTCGTCCCACCTCAACGGGCAGTCCCAAGGAGGGCGTTGGCGGCGGTGCGGCCGCTGCGGCGGCGGCGGCCGCGGCCGGCCTCAATGCGGCCGGCAGCTATCCGTCGCCCAATATATCAGTGGGACCGCCGATCCACCCGTCGCCGCATCTGTTGCCTTACCTCTATCCGCACGGACTCTATCCGCCGCCGCATCTGGGCCTGCTGCACAATCCGGCGGCGGCCGCCGCCATGAATCCCGCCGGCCTCAATCCCGGCCTGCTGTTCAACGCGCAGCTCGCGCTGGCCGCCCAGCATCCGGCGCTGTTCGGGCACGCCTACGCGGCCGCCGGACACACGCCCGTCTCGCCGCTGCAGGGCCTCAAGAGCCACCGCTTCTCGCCGTACAGCCTGCCGGGCAGCCTCGGCTCCGCCTTCGATGCGGTCACGCCCGGCTCGAATGCGAACCGCAGCGGCGGCAACGGCAGCGCCGATGCAGCGGCGCCGCCCAATCTGCTGCCCTCCAGCGGCGGCGGCGGCTGGCGGCGGCGGCGGCGGCCTGGGCCTGGACAACGGGCCGCGCAGCTTGAGCAGCAGTCCGCGACCGCGCGCCTCCTCGCACTCGCCGCCCACGCGGCCCATATCAATGTCGCCGACGACGCCGCCGTCGCTGCTCAAGCGGCAGCCGCAGCACTCGCCCTCGGAGCTGAAGAGCATGGAGAAGATGGTCAACGGGCTGGAGGTGCAGCACAATGGCAGCGCGGCGGCGGCGGCGGCGGCAGCGGCGGCGGCGGCAGCGGCTGCCTCGCTGCTGTCGGAGGAAACGGCGCAGCTGCAGCATCACACGCAGGCGCATCATACGCACTCGCACACACATCCGCACACACATCCGCACGGACATCCGCACGGGCACCACGCGACGGCCGCAACGGACCAGTGACAATTACAGGACGGCCGCTCCGACTGCGAGGAGGGCGGCCTGGAGGACGACGACGATGACGAGCACGATCGCAGCTCGGTCATCGATCTGGACGTCGATGTCTGACCGCAAACGGCGCAGCTGCAGCAGCTTTAGCGTGCGCCCCACGGCAGCTGCTGGGGCCCGGCGTTGGCCCGCGCTCCGGCCCTGGCCAGCGGCGGCAGTTAACCAACACTGCGTTCCAGTGTAAATAGCGCCAGCGATCTAAATACGCATTGTAGCATATAGCAAGTAGTACCCACGCCCACACTTACACACACTCACACACACACACACACACTCGTAATACCCATAGAGCCTAGAGACGTTGCGGGTCGCTTTGCGTATAGTTGTAATCCAATTTTTTTTTTTTTGTGTTATCGATTTAAGCAACGCCTAGCCTGTAAATTGTTTGTGATGCGCAGGACCCGCCAGCTTTTAAAACCTAGTTTAAATAGGGAGGGAGAAAGAGAGAGAACAGGAAATCATCGCTTGACGGTAGAAGAGAGAGAGAGAGAGTTGTTTTCGTTTCCTTAAACGTTGCCCAGTGCTCTTGCAATTAGTTGAAGCTATTTGCATTATTCTTCAAAAAACAAATTTAAAAAAAAACAGAAAAACAAAAGAAAACCCCACTTTTTAGCACTTAAGCATAAGAACTTTATAAATATATATATATATGTATGTAACACACACAAGAATACACCCAACAGACACACACACATACTTCTTTATAGTTTATGTATAGCGAAACATAGAGAGAGACAGAGATAGAGGGAGAGAGAGAAAGCTCGCGAGAGAGCGCGTCTTTGGCGAGCAGAAAGTAAAATGCGCCCAGCGGCAGACAAATTTATATATATATATTCATATATCTATATATATTGATATATTGATATTGTACGATTGAAACAAATTAGCAACATCAAAGATGGCGCCTATATATACATACATATATAAACACACACACATATATATATATATACATATATGTAAATCTAAATACAATGTAACCTTTAACAAAAACCAGAAAATGCGAAATGCGAAAACAAAAGAAAATGAACAAAAAAAAAACAAAACAAAGCAAAAAAAAAACAAACAAAATAAGCAAGAGAAAAACGTACATTTTTTTCTTAGTCATAGGATGAAAATTTTTTTTTTAGTAATCGTAATTGATTCGAGTAAGCAAGAAAAAAAATACAAAAAACAAAAAAAATATTCAATAAAAATAAAAAAAGAATTATAAAAATAAAACAAATGCGTAAAAAGCGAAAGCATTACCTATAATTAAACTAATTTATGTAGTTCTTAAGTACCGTGTACCGTAACATCCATACAAATGCATAATTTATATTAATTTGGAGCACAACCCGCCCCGGGACAACCCACATCCAACCACCCCCGCTCCCCACGTCGAGTGCATATCGCGTCCAGGGGGGTGACAGTGGGAAGGGTGCGAGCAGGCAGTTGGGTTGACTCTCGCCCAAGCACCGTTCTGGTACGCCTCAGTAGCATTCACGTGCTTTTTCCTCGTCTAGACACTTGGTAGCAGCGACTACACACACACTCACACACACACGCATCCAGTTATATTGCAGCAGACAGCACAGTTTCAAAATATTGCATCCTATAATACAAGTTCTTAAATATTAAAAAGAAAACCACATTTTTTAAACTATTTTTTTTTATTATTTTGTACTCTATTTTTTTTTTTGCTAATTTTTAAGTTCTAAAACCAAAGAACAAGACACTTTTTTTGTATAATTATAATTCTTTAGAACAGACTCGGAATAGCTACTTAGTATTATTGTGTGTGTTTTATCTTAATCATAAATAAACCCTATATATATATATATATATGTATACAGTATATATGTACACATTTTTTTTTATCTTAAGTGAATTATTGAAAGGCATTCAACGCATGTTCCTCGCATAAGTTTAGAGCGACAAAGACGCAGCAAACAGCAACTGCTTTAAGTTTGAAACACAACCCGTTTCCCCTAAGGCAACAGCAAATACACAGACACAGCCACTCGAACACACACACACACACACACATGCATGAGCAAAATATTCGCGAAATTTACAATAAAAATCAAAGCAAATGAAAAGTAAATGAAATAACGAAAATAGAAAAAACAGCAAAATTGTAGCGCAGTTTGTTTTCCTTATATACCGATATATATACATATATATGTATACCTTTAAATATAATTGATTTTTTTGTGTTTGTTTAGCTGTTTTTTGAATGAATTATACGCAAAAGCAATATTAATTATAGTTAATTAAATTTAAATGCAAACAAAAACACGACAAGCAAAAAAGAAGAACAAGACGCATTATATAAATATGTATATATAGTATATATATATAAATATATATATATTATATATATGAATCAATATGAATTAAACGATGAAGCAACAACACCTCATGTCACTGCAATTATATTAAAATTAATTAAACAACAACAAAACAAAGGAAATTAAATAAAAATTATTACTAAAAAAACAAACAAATAAAAAATAAAAACAACAAAAACAAAAATACAAAAAAAAACAACATACATGCAACAAGATAACCGTGTTTTATTGTCAACTATTTTTTTTAATGTTTACTTGTTTTTTGATATTTTTTTTACCCATAGCCCGCCAGCTGCCGTCAAATGCGACGCACTTTTCGAACAAACAGGACAAAGGACATTCGTTTTATAATACAAAAATATTGAAAAACAACATCAAGTACAACAACTTTGGCAAATAATGTGGAAAACAGAATATTTACAGAAATGAGCAGCGAAATTTGTTTTCCACGCTGCAGAGGAAACTCTTGTACCACTGCAAATAAATGAGTTCATTTATAAATACACACATACATATATGAATATGTTCATGTATATGTTTTTGTATGCGCAAATAAAGCCGTGCAAATAACCGGTGTCATAATTAAACGCCGCCAAACTCTGCTCTACAATGCATTACAGTCAGAGTCGGCTACAGATACAGATACAAACACGTGCACAAATAGAGATACAGGCGCACATGCCCACGCAGCTGGAGTTATAGATACAGACGCAGCTAGAGATACAAATAGAACAGCATTCTCATACATTTGCTGCGGGTACAGATACATTTACGACTAGACATAAATATACAGAACCATCGACATTTATGTGCTAGAAGGACAGTTACAGATGTAGATACATTTACAGCTTGAGTTACAGATACAAACACAACTACAGATGCCGATGCACTTACAACTAAAGGTACAGATACAAATGCAGCTACAGATGCAGATACATTTACAAGCACACCCACACCCCACATTCCGATAGACATGTACTTATATTTCAATTAGTTGCAAGCAGTCCCATAACTTTTCGTTATATACCTGTATATATACCCCCTACCCCTGCCCCATCGGCCATCAGTCTCCACAGTTAGAGCCCCAAATTCATGAATTGTACGCGTTAACTAGCTGACTTTCTGCTCTTCGCTTTCCACATCGTTAAACTAAGCCTTGGCCATCGTTTGAACTCGTTGCGAATTACAACGCAGTTTAATACCAGTTTTTGAGATTCGATAAACTCGCTTGTTATCTCTTAAAGTAAGTATAAGATTCGCCGAAATCTTTTGAAGGGTACTTCTGATTATAGGTGGCGAATCATATTCGTAATAATTACCGTCAAGACAGAGGGCAGAAACAACTAAAGCAGTCAATATTCCGTTTATAGAAGTGGTAAAAAAAAGCTTTCCCTGCTGAGGGAATCAGGCCGGCCAGATACTTTATCATATCGACAAAGGAAACACTAGACGAAAGCAAAGATTTTGTATAATATATATCTTATGGCAGCTTTTATTATATACGTATATCCAAATCAATTAGTTGCACGCTCTAGTTAAGGCTTTGTTTTGTCAATATTAATTAAGTTTTTAATAAATATCGCCCGCATTAAAATATGCAGTCTCTAATTTGAATTGGCTCAAGGATCATCAAATATACCTTTATACATATATTGCATTTATTTGATGATCCCTGAGCTGTAATTGAACACAATTTGTCGACCTGTCAAGGCGAACCCAAGTCGAGTTTAGGCCGGATGCGGTAGGTGTAACATTTAATTTAATAAACGCCCAGTTTGCAATCTTCGGCAGGGATGAGCCCCGATGTCCGCCCAGTTCGGGAACAAGTCAATTTGGATTAAGCGCTTTCGCGCTTATCGCCGCCGCGGCTAACCCCCGGCTAAGCCAAGCGTTAAGCTCGGGCGAGTAACAGTCGCAGTCCTAATAGAATTTGGCACGAATGCCCAGGCGAACTGCGGCTGGGGATTAGCCCGGCGGGATGTGGAGGAGGGCCGTGGCACTGGCTAGACGATTACCATCATCGATAGAGCTAATTTCGGGTAATTGAAAGCCTTGCGCCCGCATACGAGAGTACGGGCGTACGGTCGTACGGGCGTACGGACGTACGGACGACCGTTCCCGTAGTGCTAGATCCAAAGCTGTTCAAATAGCTGGTTCCGCTTGGGCGGCCTCGCATGTGGTTGTAAATTGTAACGCTTGAATGGAGAGGCGCAAAAGAGTTGCAAGTTGAAGTGCAGCAATAAAAGGCGGCCAATGCGCCCAACCCCTGACCCCCGGGCCGTAACCCTTTTATTTATGTTGTTTGCTTTCTTCAACTTGAGCCCACGCACAGGCCATGAAAAACTGTCAATAAGTTTGAGTGTTTTGGCCCAAAAAAGTCAAATGCGAGCCGAATGCGCAGCATAAATTACGTATTATTAATTGCCGCCGCCAATGTCGCCAGTGTCGCCACCAACGCCACCGCCAGAGCCGCAACTGCCACATGCAGGCGATGCTCGCTGAAGGGTTATGGCGATGTTGACAACACTTGGCTCGACCCCCGACCCCCGTCTCCAGTCCGCCAGCCCCGCGTGGCCTAGCTACGAGCTGGCAATTTGTGGCATGATTAATGTGATTGTTTACCAAGCAGCGGGGTTGAGTCGCCCGACAAAATGTTTGGCCAACTTAACTGACGAGTAAAAAATGCAACGAGCAGCTTTAGCAAGCCTGTAAGTGGAGAATCCTGCCAGGCTCACAAGTTGGTAGATAAGGCCTCAAGTAACAACTTTGCTTTACGAGTTATCTACTCGTTGTTTTAAACAGGCTAAATACTATATAAATATGTTCTTTTATTACGATAATGTCTAGCAAAGTGTAAAGCTTACGCACTTTTCCTATATTCTGTTTCTATAAACGGCTTATACTAACTATGGAATAGTATCATATTGTTTTTACGCTTTAGTTTCGTCGCTCACTTTCTTCAAAGTTGTATTTCGTTATTATTATTCATTATATACACAAAAGTAACGAGTTAAAGTAACGAATAACATTATAGACGAATATCTTAGCGAGACATTTGTTGACATTTCAATGAATATGCTTCGAGCAAATGTAGCGAGAGAGTAATATACATTAATAAACTAGCGGGAAAATTAGCTACTCGTCACATTTTTGTCGACAAATTCGTATCGAGTTATAGTTGCGGTTGTCAATATTCATAAATTAGCCACCAAGACTGTAAACGATTCAGTAATTTCAGCATATACGTAACGACTAAAAATAGCGAGAGACAATTTACAATTTAATATCAGCGATATAATTGCAGCATTGAATACGTAACGAGTAAAAGTAGCGAGTTACAATTTACATAGATATTTCAGCTAGTCGCTGCATCGATTTCGTAACAAGTAAATCTAGCGAGTGATCAGCGATACAATTAGCTACTCGCTGCATCGAATACGTAACGTGTGAAAGTAACGAGTCCCAATTGATATTTCGTAAGACAAGCAAGTGACACTTTATATATTTCAGCGATACAATTTTCTACTCGCTGCATGATTAGCGAGTGCAAATACACATTGATACTTCAGCGATACAATTAGCTACTCGCTGCATCGAATACGTAACGTGTGAAAGTAACGAGTCCCAATTGATATTTCGTAAGACAAGCAAGTGACACTTTATATATTTCAGCGATACAATTTTCTACTCGCTGCATGATTAGCGAGTGCAAATACACATTGATACTTCAGCGATACAATTAGCTACTCGCTGCATCGAATACGTAACGTGTGAAAGTAACGAGTCCCAATTGATATTTCGTAAGACAAGCAAGTGACACTTTATATATTTCAGCGATACAATTTTCTACTCGCTGCATGATTAGCGAGTGCAAATACACATTGATACTTCAGCGATACAATTAGCTAGCATCGAATACGTAACGTGTGAAAGTAACGAGTCCCAATTGATATTTCGTAAGACAAGCAAGTGACACTTTATATATTTCAGCGATACAATTTTCTACTCGCTGCATGATTAGCGAGTGCAAATACACATTGATACTTCAGCGATACAATTAGCTACTCGCTGCAACGGATTCGCAACTAGTTATACTACCCAGTGCCAATTTACACGAATATGTCAGCAAGTCAATTAGCGGCTCAGCACATTAAGCCGAACGAGTAGCGAGTCAACGAGCAGTTGTGTAACCGCATTATGCGTCCATAATGCCAACCGCAGAGTTGATGTGCGTACGCGTAACCTTTCGGCGGAGCCAACAACAAATCGCCCATTATTGTCGCAGCTCTCGTCATCAATTGAAATTTTCCGCATGTCATTCGGCTGTGACAAGTTGCTGCCTGTCAATGTGCATTATCATAACTTGCGTTTTATTGCCAAAACATTTATGAGACAGCGCGACAGCACCACAAAGTGCGTGCTGAAAGTTCTTATGCGCCCTGGGATGGGCTTCGAATGGAGTTGCTCGGCTCTCGGGTTGAAAGTTCAACCTACAATGGGTGGGCGGCGCCGCGGTCGCAACTATAATGATCATAATAATAGTTTTACGGGTTAGAGAAGTCACAGTACCAGCGACAGTGACAACGACCAACAATTTAATGGCAACAGCAACAGCAACAACAACAACAGCAACAGCAGACGGACCTAAATCGGCGAAATTGTTTTCATACTTTCGATTTTTAACCCTTTCACAATGGTGCGTAGCGCATTGCGTGCGACAGCCCCGGCACAAAGGGCTGATCTAGGCGGTAGTAGAAGGGGGTGGGGGCGGGGGCTAGGGGTTGAGGGGCGTGTTGTCGGTGTGTCGTTTGAGTCAAGTTTGTTATGCATATTTTATTAGCGCATTCTGTGGATACGCACAGGCAGTTGACTCTTTGCGTGCACTGTGCGTTCCGTCCATGCCCCGCCCCGCCCCCCGCCAGCCGCCCACAGCGCAAAGGGGTTGCAGCCACAGAAATTTCGCTGGGTGGCAAACTGTTGTTGCTAGTGAAACTGTTGTTGTTGTCGTTGTTGTTGGCATTTAACTTAAGCGGCCGCACGGCAGCAATTAAAATGCTCAACTTGTCAACGGCGAGGTTACCCTTAACACCCACCCAACCACCCAGCCACCCACCACTCACGTCTGTCTGATTTGATTTGTGAACAACAAAGAGCCAAAATAATGACAGCCACTAAAAAATTATCATCATACACATTTTGATGTGACTGCGAAAATTTAAGTGTTCTTTTATGCAAATTACAAATAAATTGTTTTTAATAGTTACATCGCTAATAAATAGTACGCAAAAATTAACATCAATGTAGGCGAATACATAATATATGTTTTTATGTTTGCGAGTATAATATTTATATAAATATCTCGCTTTCTCTATAAATTTGACTGTCATTTAGACTAGAGAACAACATTTAAAATAACAATATTTGTATTTAAAAATATGTCAAGGTATACAAATAAGCATGATAGTAAAGGTTAATATGTTTAGTTTTGCCTATCACTTGAATCACAAGAGTAAAATCAAGCGTAGTTAAAGGCTAAAAAACCTTTAGAAGAAACTTTAAAATTTCTGAATAATATTAAAACTTTGTTTAAAAAACATTATTGCTTGATTATGAATGAACGACAAAATGTTATTGCGAATTTCTGTGCAAAAAAGCCCCAAATATGGTTTTTTTTTGTTTTGTATCTAATCGAAAGCATTTACTTTCAATATTATTAAGTTTAGAACTTATTGTATTAATTTTATTTTTTATATTATTTATTTATTTAAATTTGTTAAATTTTGAAAATTATTTTAGAATAATATTTTTAACTTTTAGAGTATGTGAAGGGGCTTTAGGTTTATCAATTTTAGTGTCAATAATTCGAACTCATGGAAATGATTATTTTCAATCATTAAGAATTATATAAATGTTAAATTTGTTAAATTTTGAAAATTATTTTAGAATAATATTTTAAACTTTTAGAGTATGTGAAGGGGCTTTAGGTTTATCAATTTTAGTGTCAATAATTCGAACTCATGGAAATGATTATTTTCAATCATTAAGAATTATATAAATGTTAAAATTACTCGTGCCTGGCCCTAGCGTGCAACTTTTCTCTGAGTGTAGTTGCACAAAGTGTTGTAAACACCGCCAGAAAGATACTTTTTATGTGGGACTGTTGCATTTGGAAGCGATTTAATGCATTCGCGGCCTATGCTAATGAGTCGCAACGGCTCTCAAAACTGCCCGAAAAGACAGGTGCACTCAAATCCGCAGGAAGCCCGCCAACTGCTTTTTTTCCGCCTTTTTCATTTTGTTTTTATGACAACAACAACGACTTCATGCGGCGCCATAAAATCCGCATCAAAATGGGGAGAAAAAACAACACAAATCGAAAAGTCAAAAAGCGGCTCAAAAAGCTGCGTCTGTCAGCACCTAGCGGCCTAATCAACCTAAACAACAACAACACGCGCTAAACACATATACCAGCTTTGGCAACAACAACACACACACACGCACACACACTCGCACAACATCAACTTTTTGTATCCTACTCTGAGCTGTCGTTCCGTGCGCGCTTTTGATCATTTTATAAGCGCAATTTCCCTTTTTACGATTATCTTCTCATGCGCAACCAAAAAAGGCAGAACCCCCGCGTGATCCCCTGCTCCCCTGCACCCCGCACACACACACACACACGCACACACACGCACACCCAGTGCCGTGAAACCGCTGCCCGGTGCGCCCATCAATACGTGGAAATTTGTTTTCAATTTTTCGGTTACAATGGTCATAAAAACAGCTCTCGCACACACACGCACACACACACCTGTGCGGCTGTGTGTGTGGCGCACAAAAGGGTTAAGGGTGCCGTTGCAGGGGCAGGGGCTAACCATCAAAATGCAAATGCGCGACCATAAATAACGTGGCACGGACACACGGCCAGACAGACAGAGACAGGGCGACGCAGGTAGAAAGAGACGGCGCGCGAGGGGGCGGTGATGGTGGGGGGAGGGGGCAAAGAAGCGGCCTAATAAAAACCACCCAGCGATTTAAAACCAGCGCTGCCAAAAAAAAAGATATTCGAAAACATAAGCAGCAGCGGTTGCAGAGGGCGTGGCATTGCCATCGAGTGGTGTGCGTGTGTGTGTGCGTGTGTGTGTGTGTGTGTGTGTGTGTGTGGTGTAGCCGAACGCAAATGCAACGCTTCATTGAATGCGCTGACGCCAGAGTTGACGGCGTTGAAGGGTTACCCCGCTCGCCAAAGACGCCACACAGCCCACACCTACCCACTGACAAGCCACCCCCTCCCCCTGCCACTCCCCCACCCCCCGCTCGGTCGTGTGCATTGGACTATGGCTATGGCCTGTCGCCAGCAGCGCCGTTCGCGTTTAAACGACGCGACAAATTAAAATTCCCTACATCCGGCAACGGCCCCTCCCCTCCCCCAGCCCCCAGCGCCCGCCCTGCCGCTGCGTAGGCGTTGCTCTACAAGTTTAACCAAAAGTCATGCTCGATTAAATTGCTTTTGTTGCTGCTGCTGCTGTCCGGAAGTTGAGTTACCAAAAAGCGCAGACTCGTTTCCAATTCCAATTCCAAATCCCCGCAAACCGATTCCAAGTGCCGCCCAGCTCCCTTCATTCAGCTGTAACGAGCTGCGTAGGTGCGGTCGCTGCCCCTCCCCCAGTAAGCCGCCTCGCTCTGGCTTTGTTCGGGGCGCAAATTTGAAAATCAGTTAGCGGTCAATTTTGATGGTTGGCCACAAAAGAGGCCTCGCTCCCCGCTCCCCGCTCCCCACTCGCCGGCCAGAACACTGTGTGGTGTGGCATTGTGCCGCCAACTGCAGCAGCAACTGTTACACGCCCCCCTCCCCACCCCTGGACTCCCTGGGTTAGCTTATTAAATGCTGAGCAGTTGAATTTCAGCTGTAGGCTCTATTTTATTGTCATTCACATTCGCATTCGCTTCGATTCCATTGGCATCCAATTCATGGCAAATTGCTGCCGACTGTTAACTTACCCCAACCCCCCCCCCCCCGCCCCCCATTCCCCGCCTCAACGATCCCCTTATTGACAGCAGCGGGTCGCTTGGCCATTATCCAATTTCCATATGCAAAGCCAGTTGACATTTTGCGGCTGCCGCAATAAATGGCACCAAACTGCGCCTTCTACCAACCCCCACCCCCCCCCCCTCATCCACCTGTCCAGCAACTTGTCCAGCGCCTTTTGTCGTCACTTTGATTGATTTGCCTTCGTTTTTTTTCTTCTTTCTGCGCAGCGATTTTCGTGTCAATTGCCAATGGCTCAGACATTTGGCCTTAAACAGACAAAACAGTTAACGGAGCTCAGCGTGGAGCTGGCAGCTGCTGAAATCTGATGCTCCCCTTGGTGTTTGTAAAAGTGCAACCAATTTCAAATGAAACAAGTCCCAAAATCGTCCAAAATTGTTTCGATAAAACTAAAGAATAAGTTAGCTAAATATCGATATATATTGAAATAGTCATTTATCGACTTTTTCGCTTTTGCAGACGTATATCGATGACGTATCGATGTAAGGCATCATGAATGTGCATAGTTGTTGATGCTTTTGACTAACCAAGAAACGATATATTTTATATCGATAGTCGGCACTATCGATTGATCGAAAATCGGCAATCGATAATCGATACGCGGCTCTATCGATGTAAGGTATCATTGATGTCCTGCATTTCTGCATCATTATAAATTATATCAATAATCCTCTCAATAAATATCGATCGATACAACGATACAATTGATCGCAGATCTTTGAAACTTAAATAAATATGTTAAATGGTAAATTAATATAAAACACTCAAGAAATTTATCAGTACATCAGGACGCCCGGTTCCTTTGTGTTGGCCAACATTGCCAGCCTAAAAGCCCGACCAGAAATCACACAAGGCCAGCTTTATGGAGGCGCTGCCCGAGGAGAACTTTATCGGAGCTGCTCCGTTTAAAATTCCAAGCGACACCCAACGGCGGCTGCTTTTGAAGCAGCATCCTCCAGAGCTGACGGCTCTGGCGTTGCCTTAAGCTCAGCGACCTGCCAGCCGCTGCCTGTTAATTCCTGCCAGGTAGCTGGTACCCCCACTTGCCCCTTGCCCCTCTCTTGCCACTGCTGTGGCTGTGTCTCTGCATATTTTATTCAAATTACCGCCGCGTCTCTGGGACTTATGTGATTGTATTGACCCGAACACCAGAGCCACGGGCGAACAGTAGCCACAACGGCAGCAACAACAAAAATTTAAAACAATTTAACACTTTACACGACATTCAAATAGTTTTATGGGAAATTACCAGGCAGCAGCCTTTGTCTGTGGTATTTCGTCAGCGTTAACCTCCGCTGATTGTTGGCATCTGTTGTTAGCCCGGTCAAACTGCACCCAACTACCCACACACGCACACACACACACAACCTGTAATTGGATGGTGTTTATTGGGTGTCGTCAGCAATCGCCAATTGCCTCCGCCCCGCCCCTCCCCCGCCCCCTCCTCTGACCAGGCCCAATTGAGATGGTAGCTGAAATTGCTCTTGCAATTGGAATGGGAATCGCGAGTGCCTGCGCTCTTCGAGATGTCTCCATAAGCTCGGGCAGGTTGCCGGACCCACTTGACCAAGCAGCGGAATACTTTTGTGTGCTCCGTATGCAAAGCGAGGACCTTAATTAGGCGCACTAGCAAACTGTGCCGGCTCTAAGCGCATTCCTTGATACCCTTATCTACACTTGCACAGGGTATTTGAATTCTAGCACCAAATGTGACAGCTCGATTTGCGGCTTTTATTTTTGCTTTGCCTTTTTCCATGTTAAACTGTCTAGTATTATTATTGTTTTGTCATAGGACTGCATTAACATTTGGTCAATAGCTGATTTCTTGTATGAATAATATCTTACATATATCTTACATAATATCTTTAGCTCCTATGTTCTTAATAAAAATAGTACTTTCACTTACGTCGTCAGCATTTGTGAGGCGCTTAAATAAAAGTAAATAACAATAAAAAAATGCAATAAATAAAATAAAACTAGTCCGCTTTATCATGTAGCTCCAGAAATTGAGTGTTTGTATTTTCCGGATAATTCGCTCAAAATTTAAATATATTTCTTCTTGTTTTTTTTGAATACAAATTGCAAGTTTAAAACGTCTTTTGGATATGATGACGTGGAGTAATGTACATATAACATTTTTCCTTTAGTATCTTATCATAAAAATAACGTTATTATATATTTAGATAAGTATTTCAATTCGATTCTTAAGCTATTCTATTCAAGTTTCTAATTTACGAGCTTCGAGCTTTTAATATCGAGGCAAAATATGGGAGAAAGCGGTCGAGAGTTGAAATGTATAAAAAAGTTGTATAAAAAATATAAATCAATTGCAGTTACGCTTAATATCTGCTGAATTGATCCCTGTTGCCCAGCGGACAGCTGCTCTCGTTTTGAATTGAAAATGTTGCCGTATCTCTTCCACTTTGTTTTTTGCCTGTAATAAAATTATTTTTTACAAACGCTGCACTTAATTAATATGTTATTTATGAGGCATCGATTTTAATTCAATTAGATTAAGAGAGATTACTCTAATGCCTCCTGTCCCTTTCGCCTCGGCTCGGGCAGCAGCCAACTGCGAGATACTGAAGTACATGGGAATATATGGAACTTATTGATTTCGAGCCCAGCTCGAATTGTGCCAAAGAGCAGGCAATGGGAGCGGGGAAGGAGGAACTCGAGCAGGAACAGAAGCAAGAACAACAAGAACACGAAGCAATAAAGAAAACGACGACAACGACGACTAAGAATTGGGCATAATAAATTGGCTACAACTGACGAATTGTGGCAAGAAGCAGCAGCGGCAGCGACGTTGCAAGGAACTACGCGCACGGTTGCACATTGGGCGCATTTGTTGCCACCAGCGAGGGGTCCGCAGCGGCGAAGGCGGCGGACGTGGATGGGGCGGGGACGGGGACGGGGATGGGGATGGGGATGGGCAGGCAGCGAGCTGCTGCGTCCAGCATTTAACACTCAATTTAATACGAAATTTATGGGCAGCGTCAGCGCCGACGTGCGACTGACTCGGAATCGGAATTGCTATTCGAGGTATCGAAGATTGGGTTTTTCGATTCGAATTCGGAATATTCGGTGTATATATGATAGTGTGTCCGGCGAGCGGGGTGCGCAGTTGAGTGGACGAAGCGCAACTCAAACAAATTAAAGGCATTAGAGTTTATTTAATTTGCACAGGCGCAGCTGACCCCGCTGTGACCCCGCGCGCTGACCCCTCGGCCAGTGCAGCGACTGCAATTGGCACTTTTTATGTTATCGTGTGACAAATTGTGCAGCCTTCACTTGAACCCACAACACACACACACACACACACACACACACACACACACACGCACACGCACACACGCAGCAGTTAAGGTCCCGTCCATATGGGTCCGCAGTTTAATTGCCGCGTGGTGCGGGGAATCTTTTGAGTGTCAATTTCGTAAATTACAACGATTTGCCAAAAAGCCAAAGACGCCGAGGGTGCGGGAGCGCTGTCTGTTGATTGTCGTGTCATATTAGTGACAGCGCTGCCCGCCCGCCCGTAAGGGGGTTGCTCTCCCCGCCCGGGATGAAGCCATCAGACTAATGCGTTTCCAATATTCGCCAAGCAATTTTCTAATGAAGTGGCGGCCACTGAACGCTGCCCCCGGGATAAAGAGGAAGGATTCTCGCAGAGCGAAAGCAGCCTTCATTAAGGATCGGCTTAAAGTTCGATTAGCATTAGCTAAAGTGTGGTTCCTATTCGGGTTTCAAATTCGGGAAATGAAGCCAAGAATAATGCAAATACTGCAATCAACTCAATCAAGCTTTAATCAGGACCCGATTTAGAGCAGCAAAACTCAAAATCTTTAATGAGAAAATCAGCTCAGAACAAATAAGAACATTGCAGTCGGGTGTAACCAACAGCGCAATACTCGTGCTTAAAACAGTCAACAATTATATATAGAGCAGGTAATCAGAAAACTATCTGCCAAATTCGGCGATTTATTCGGGTTACCCGCCCGCAAGATATATGAACTTTATTGATTTTCCATGCCCCTAGTGGGCGTAATTAAAAAAACTTGTGACTTCTTTAGGAGGTCATCCAAAATCTGCCTGAATATAAATCTTTACCTTTATCTGAGGCGGGTAAACACGATGCATGAACCCAATATACCCTTTCTCTTCTCGCCGAAGGTCAAGGATCCTCAAGTGATGCTGAGGATCAGCGCAGATTGGCCTCGAAGACGCCACAACTGTGGCAGCAATAATCAGCACAAGATGTGGGCGCCCAAAACCGAAGATCACCGCAGACCTGATCACTGATCTATCCCCTGATTACGATTGTATCTTAGCTTAGAGAATTAGCTGTTGAGTTGGCCGGCGAATTCGCAGCAAAGAAGCCCATTTGGACTGATCAAATTGAACGAGTGATCGCGCTCGAGTGACGCCTCAGTGAATTGGCCGAGTTCTGGCTACGGTCTGGCTACCTTTTCTTAATGTCCTTTAGTGGCAGTAGGGGGCGGACAGGGGGCGGGGGGCAGAGTGAGTGGCTTATCGCGTGATACGATCGCATAGCCGAATGTCGTCTTTTGTCTATATTTCGCGCGCAGCGATCACAGATGCGGCCGTTACGTGCGATCGGCCATTTGGAACCGATCAATTAGCCGGCTACGACGGGCCGGGCAGGTAGACGGCTGAGCGCTGGCTAGGCAAATGTTGCGCTTGATCGGTTCGATCGAGTGTGCAGTATTTTTTGCGGTATTTTCCCCGACGTGTTTAATGTGCCCCGAAACGGGCTCAAAGTGTTGGTCCTAATGGGAAAATTAGTTTGGTTAAATGCTTCGCTGGCCACTGCTAGAGTTCAAAAGGGTGGAGGGAAAGAGGGAGAGAGAGACGGAGAGGAAGATCAACTAATCTTAACCGTTGACCGCCGCACCTGACGGCTCTTTCACACGCTGCCACAAAATGCTGCGAATTGCGACATGCGACGGCGACTGCGACGGCGACTGCGACGGCGACGGCGACTGCGGTTATGTCAGTTGGCCCGGCTATAATTTTTAGCACGAAACATTTTTACACAATGCCCAAGGTGGCACTCTTTCAGTTTTGGGCGTTTTAATCAGCGGCCAACTGGCTCAGCCGGGCAGCCCCAGCCTCGGGGCAAGCTCCAAGAGTGCGGCACGTACCGCGTCCATTGAAATTGAATTGGAATTGAAATTGTTTGGAATTTCTTGCAGTTGTTGGGTGTCAGCTTGATAAGTCGCTCCGCCAGGCGGACGGACAGCCGAACTGGGGCAAGATATCTGCTCGACGGCAGAACAATGCGACAGCAACAGCGACAAGCGACTCCAAGCGTTGATCTCTGGCGTTAACACTCAATATAATCGAGGCCTTTCGAAAGGCGGGTCAAGCGAGGGCATTAGAATCCGGCCAGGAGTCTCGCAAATATATCCGAAGTGGGCAAAATTGAGGAGTTGGACGACAAAAGTTGAGAGTCGCATTTGGGTAAACGCGATATTCGGATAATGGGCATTTATGGATAAAAAAAAATTTAATTAATTATATATAAATTTCTTATTATTATTTTTGTATTTGTATATCTATACATTTACATATTTAATTTAGTAACAATCTTATTACAGAATGTCAGACAAATCTGTTTAAATAATTATAAATATTACTATTCTTTTTTTGTATTTGCATATTTAGGTAATTGTAAATATTATTATAAATGTTACTATTAAATTTATTATTTATTTATAAAGTTAAGACTTGAAGGCTGTGAACAGCGAAGCCCACGATCGCATTTGGATAAGCCCGATATTCGGTTAATGAGCATTTCTGGATATAAAAAAACATATTTAATTAATTAAAAATGGCATTAAGTTTATAATTAAAATTGTCAATATTTTTTTTGTATATTTATATATTTACATATTTAATTTAGTTACAATCGTTTTACAGAATGTCAGACAAATCTATTTATGTAATTATAAATATTTTTTGTATTTTTATATTTAAGTAATTATAAATATTATTATTAATTTTACTATTAAATTGATTCCTATTATTTTTTTGTAGTTTTGAAGTGAACACATTTGCACATTTAATTTCGTTACAATCGCATTCTCTTGTTGTAAAAACAGCAAACGAACAAGCTACACTCAGCGAAAATACAGAGAATTTGCGTACTTTAATCAAGTCAAAGCGCCCTCAACTTTGGAACAAAATTCTATTTATTGCTACTTTACTATTCTCAAATAATAAATTGAAGAATTTTATTCCTTTGTATGCAGGATTAGCGCTTGTTTTTAAAAGAAAAATTTAAAACAGAAGAGCACGAAATCTTTTCACGAAAGAAATTAGACAAATACCCTGTACTTGCCAAGCGAACTTAAAAAGAGAATAATTGTAAGCTTAGCTAGATATATGTATGTGGCATGTATTTGGCTCATGTGGCACATGCGGCATGCGGCATCTGCGAATAGTTTTGAGTGCATTTTGGCCTCTCAACTGAAAAATGTCGTTGGGTAATTAAAACGTTTCGAGCGCTTTGCATGACTAAGAAGCATATGCCCTGCACACAGAGAGAGACAGACTCACACACACACACACACACACACGCCGCACACACGTGGCCAACGGATTAATCACGTAAATGCGTAGTTGAGTAGTAGGGCAGCTGGACGCGCAGTTAAGTGACAGCAGCGCCACACCCCCAAAAGCACCCCCCCCCCCCATCACCCCCCTTTCCCTAGCGCTTTCTCTGGCTTACGTGCAGCATCGCAACATTTTTGCTCTAATGAACTAAATGGCGGCAACAACAACCGAGTCGGAGACTGCGTCGTAGTTGGAGCTGGAGCCGGAGCTGGCGCTGGAGCCGGAGTTGCTGTGGGGCTGAGTCCGCACGCATATGCGAATGATGTGGTCGCATACTGGGCACACACCCGTGCCAGCCCCCCCCCTCCCCCCGGCCAGGCGTATCTGGTGTCCGGCCAGGCAGCAAAGGCCCATTAATATGCCATGCGAGCGCTCAAATTGCAAGTCGTCCTCTCAAATGTCTCGTCCTCAATGGAGGCACAGCAACTGCAGCGGAAATGTGTCCGGGCACGAGCACTCCCACACAACACACACACACACACACACACACACACACACACACACACACACCCACACAGACAGATGACGCCACCTCGTCCTCACTCGTCACATGATGTGGCAAGTCCCTTGCAATGTGCGTCAGTTGCACACCAAACAGCAGCAGAGAATTTTGGCCAGAAAGGCAGCTAACTCGTTCCGTGGCCGCCCATCATTAACAGAGCACTGAGACACACACACACACACACACAACAATTCAACCAATTGAGTTGTGTCCAACGCACACACAACGTGCCCCACGACTCAAGTCGGGGCTCGGGGTTCGGGGTTCGGGGCTTGGCTCTGCCTTACCCCGAGCTGGACATGCAAACAACAAATGGATTACGTGCCCCTTAACTAACTGTGCTCCACACGGTCCACACGGCCGCTTGGAAGGGGGCGGACTGTGAGTTACAGTGGGATCTACGGATTTCGGTATGCCACTTGATATTGTACGTGCGTCATCAGCACTCGAGATGACCAAAAAAATAAATAGATAAGGTCGATCTATGGCAAACGCCAGCGGCAGTTGGGGCAGTCGACCAGTTGCCCCTAACTCTCGAACTATCATTTCACTAAACTATGCTAATTTGTATCCAGTTATCCTACGTAACCTTTCTATTTATTAGCCATCTCAATTACATTACCGTTTTAATCGTTGAGATTAAACTGAATCGTTTCACCCAAACTCCCCAAACTAAACTGATTTAAAGATCCCTAATTAACTTTTTGTATTGAATTACATAGCTGTCTTCTGCAAATTGAGTTAGGTATGAAAAACTATAAGATTAAATATTTAATGAATTTCTATTTTATTTCGACACTCCAAATTACAATTTAGACGAAAATTCCTATATCAAAAGTGTGTTTTATAATCCCCAAAAATTTATATATAGCACTCAATCGAAAAATATTCTTTCTACTTAATTTTTACGCAATTCCTTTTGTTTCAAATATAATTGATGAGTCTTCGTACTTGGATTTCGAACAGCTTTTTAATTTAAACCTTTCCTATTCCTTTTTATTTTATTTGCTATCCTGAAAATATTTGATTGACATTAAGCAGTATTTATATTGACTTAATATTGTTATTGACTACCCCTGAATCAGTTTTGTGTTTTGCCCTTGTAATTAAATTGAGTGCAATATATCCTACACCTATCTCATTTCTACTCAAGTTGCTTACATATAGTTGTTGCAATAAGTTTAGGAACTAATTTGGTCCCTTTCATGCCCACAATTCAATTGAATTCAGTTTTCGTTGTCTCAATTTTCAAGATGATTTTCTGGCAGCGCTGCCTTAACTTTATTTCATTTGGACTTATAGATGTCATAGAATCCAATTAAATTGTGCGTACTTTCTGTTTGAATTGGCTCATTTTTAATAATAGCTTGTAGTAAATACTATTTACCTTTTCTGCTTAGTCAACCCCTTTATGCAAAGAGAGTTTTAACAATTGCTGGCCCTCCGGCTTCTCGGGTGTGAGAGAACTTGGAGAACTTTCGCACCCAATTAGCATTTTATGGAGTCGGGCATTTCGGGTGTCCCGCTGCTCTGTTCCGACTCCGACTCCGACTCCGACCTGGGTGGGTGCCCGTTGATTGCTGTTGTCATCGCTTTCGGCTTGGCTGCGATGCGCTCCGTTCAAGTTTGGGACTCGGTTTCAGTTTCAGTTCGGTTTCGGGTGCGGATTCGGTTTCTCGCAACTCGCCAGACGCTAGCCCGCTGTGATTTTATGAGCCGCAATTGCACAAAACATTTCTATTGAGTCAGCGTAAAAAAACAACAACACGCCGCCAGTCGATGGGGTGCCCAGGGGTTGGGGGATGCATTAGCAACCCTCTCCTAACCGACTGGCTGGCTTATGATTACTGTGATTATGCCGGCCAAGTGCGGCTGGATGGGTGCGGGCTCGGATGCTCGTCGGATGGATCGTTTACGCTTAACAATAATAACAACTGATTTTCGGATGTATTATTGCATTTCCCGCGGTGACTGCCGTCGCCGCAGCACCCAAATTATCACAGCTACCCCACACAGTTGGAGTTCAGCTCCGTTCCCAGACCTCAGGCTTAGTCTCGGCATTTGGCATAGCGAGGTGTACCGGGGGCAAGGGGTTTTATTTGCGGTTGTTATATAAAAAAAGAGAAAACGAGAACCGCAGCATTTTCTATTTGGGCAACTTTCTTGGCCGCTGACTTTGGCGTCGGATTATGAAGTTAGGGCCCTGTTGGACGCAGGACAAAGGCAGCTGATTGCAGGCGAAGATGAGTTGGCTCGTTTACAGCAATTACTAACGCATTTTGTCACCCACAACGAGGGGGAGGGGGACGGGGAGGGGGAGTGGAGCACCTGCTGTGCCCAATGTGATGTAACATTGCGCTTTTGCCAGCACAGCACACTGGCTGTTAACTGGCTGTCAACTGAGACATTGGGTTTAAGAAAAGGGTAAAATAAAATATATTTGCAAATAAAAATGAAAAAGTAAAAACGGAAAAGTTTTAATGCAAGATATGGTCGGAGACAAATTGTTAATTTATTGCAACGAGTTTAGTTGCAAAGATTCACAATGAAAGCTGGGGTTAAGTTTTATGGAAACAAAATTGCTTTAAGAAATTCCTATTTTAAAAAAAATGTTTGCTGCAAAAAATTAAAAATTAATATATTTACTTATGTATTTAAAAAAGAATTATCAAATTAGTTATCTCTGATATGCTTAGTAAATATAAGGAGATAAAAGTTTAAAGAGAGAGAGAGAGAGATGCTTTGATTTAAATACAAATGTAAATGTATCTCAAAAAGCTCAACTTTCGAGACTCCAATTAAGAATTGAGTAAATACAAATATACATAAATATATATACATTTAAGAAATAACCACATGGGATATTTGCGATAAAATTTAAAATACTAAACATTTCCGAAGCACAGCAATGATGACGAAATAAAGCAATCAAGTTGAATTTTAGATACAAGAGAGTTAAAAAAATAGATAGAGAGTGAAAAGATTTAAAAGAGATAATTCATAAATATATAAACTTGGAAATGAAGATGAAGATTATTTGAACAGGCAGAAAAATACTGAAATTTGGTGAGATATTTGAAACTAACATAAAACAGATTTTCAATACAAATATTGGAGATATGAATGTTTATTCGATGTGTGAAAGTTAAATGCATTCAAATTTGATTGTTGATTCGCCAATCAGCGTTAATTAAAAAATTATAAAACTAGTCGCAGCTCGAAGAGCACAGCTGCGATCTTGAAGTCCCGTTGCAACGTTGCCCCGTCGCACCCCCACTTCCCCGCGGTGTTGACAGCAGTCCTTTCCCAATCATGGCTGCCCCTCGGCCCCACCGCCGGCAGCTCCATTAAAATTCAGTTGTCGACGGTTCGAGGAGCCACGTCAAAGTGTGCGTGTTTTGGTTACGGCTCGCTTTGGCTCAGCTCCGGGCTCGGGCTCGGTTAGCCCGGTTAGCTGGTTGGCTGACTTTTTGGCGATGTCACCGCCGCCTTGCATGTCGCGGACCCGCAATAAACGAAAAGAGTTGCCAGCCAGGCGATGGGTGGGTGGGCGAGTGGGGGCGCTTGGGCATGGCAGAGGGAATTAACGGAATAATAAACAGGCGCTGCTAACGACACGCGGACGTTGCTTTACTTCTGGCTGCCACTGTGGCCGCGGCGTTTGTCTGGCCCGACTACCTGGGCGCAAGGCTCTTGCACGAATCGTCACGAATTAATTGTAATTCATGCGCCGCAATTATCACATGAAAGCCAAAACGAGCCACAAACTTGGCCCGAACGAAGTTATGACACATGGCCCGAATGGGGCTGGCTGGCCAGGGGGATGCCTGCCAAAAGTGAGCAGCTAACTTTGGGCCAAGTTTCAAGTTGCCGAATCAACCCGTTGGCTGCGTGGGTGCGCTGCGGTGCTTCGGTGGTGCGGTGGTGCGGTGGTTCGGTGGTGGGGCGTACGTATCGAAGACAACTGCCAACTGTTTTCGAGGTCATAGCCTAACAATTTGTTATGGCGGCTTCCAGCAACGTCGCGCGCCCTGATGAGTGGGCGTGGCAATAGCAATGAGCGTTAAAGTGAGCAGCGCCAGCGAGGCATGACATTTCTCAAAAAATACAACAACAAAAAGAAAATGCAAAAAAAAACGAGAACTACGTTAGATGAAAGTGCGCAACGGAGATATATCCTCGAGTCGGGCTTAAAGTGTTAAGGTCGGATATATAGGCCTACAAATCAATATTGAACAAGAACACTCGGATCGTTAGAACTAGCTTGCATGTACCATGTGCCAAATACCCTGTAATTGAATCAAAAATAATATCAAATTTAATTAACTTTTACATTGACAAAATCACGGCATCCTCTTTATTACTTAACTTTTTTATTTCTATAATAATTTTTATTGTTGTTTTTTATCTGTTTTTGACAGTCTGTGGCAACTTTAGTATACCCACCATCATATCCCTTGCCGCTGGCACAGGGTATGAGCAGCTCCGACTATTTGCAAAAAAAAACGAGAACTACGTTAGATGAAAGTGCGCAACGGAGATATATCCTCGAGTCGGGCTTAAAGTGTTAAGGTCGGATATATAGGCCTACAAATCAATATTGAACAAGAACACTCGGATCGTTAGAACTAGCTTGCATGTACCATGTGCCAAATACCCTGTAATTGAATCAAAAATAATATCAAATTTAATTAACTTTTACATTGACAAAATCACGGCATCCTCTTTATAACTTAACTTTTTTATTTCTATAATAATTTTTATGTGTTTTTTTTATCTGTTTTTGACAGTCTGTGGCAACTTTAGTATACCCACCATCATATCCCTTTGCCGCTGGCACAGGGTATGAGCAGCTCCGACTATTTGCTTCGGTGTGGAGTAGGATCTGCCAAGGGCTCACCTCGTCCTTCCCTTGGCCCTGGTCCACCCACTTTTCGCTGCCTTTTGGTGAGTTTTAATCAGGCAAAGGCGCAGGCGAAACTGGGCTGTGGTCTGAGTGTATTTTGGGGGCGTGCCAGCGCACAAGTTTTGGGCGCTCTTTCTGCTGCCGGCTGCCGGCTGCCACCTGCCCCCGCCCCCCCTTGCCTGCTGCTTGCCACTTTCTTAGCTTGCCGCAGAATTATGTTGATTGGCAGCAATTTGTCATAACGTGAAATTAGTTTGTTGTCGTAACAAGCGCCGCGCGTTTAACGGCATTTGCCATTTGCCACAGCGCTTGGCAGGGTGGCAAACGCCCCCGCCCCGCCCCCGCCCCCGCCCCATCCCCGACCCCGACCCCGACAAAAAATATGTCGATAAAAACAAACAAATTAACATTAAATGAAAAGATTAAGTGTTTAAGTTTGCAGTTGCTTGTTGTTGTTGTTGTTGTTGCTGTCGATGTTGCTGTTGTTGGTCTCATTGTTGTTGTTCTTTTGACAGTCAGCGACACGAAAGCCGCCAACAGTCGAGTTAGCCCGGCCAACGCCGCCTTCTCAGGTTATGTAATTGCCAAAATGGCACACAGGCTGCCAACTTGACAGACTGTACACGCTGCAGTCGGGTGTAACCGACAGCGCGACACTCGTTCACAACTAAAACTTGCACCATACAAAAATATTTAAAAACTCTCTCTCAACTAACACAGTTTGAATGTTGGCTTTTATGCAAACTGTAAAAAATACAAAATCGAAAATGAGTAAAGAAAATTTTATTTTAAATTATTTATATATTTGAAATGCAGGACAAATCATGGACAAAATCATTTCAAGGATGAAAATCAGTTTACGTTTGGTTATTTGAAATATGTGAGCTACATGGGTTCCGAGAGCTTTACTTGTGAAAATCTTTGCCGATTTTGGCTGGATTTTTGACAAAAAATTTGGCTTCCTCAGAATCTATTTTAATGTTGTTTTTTATACTAATTGTGACAACTACTGTCGATAAAAAATATATAATTGCAGTTCAACATTTTGAAAAAATGATTTTATTGCCAAAAAGGAAACAAAAAAATAGGTTTCCAATAATACATATATTTTAAATGCAGAGTCCATCTAGAACTCAAATCATGAACAAAATGGCTTTTAAAATTAAAATCGGCTCATTTTCGACAAAGTTATGGAATAATGTCATAATTTTTGACAATTTAAAGCTGCAGGTAAAAACGTATTCTATTCATCTTTAAAACTGAGCAAGAGATGTAGAATTCGCGTAGCCAACAAATCTTAAGACTTTATCTAAAGTGGTATACACGAATATCCAAAAGAACCAAAAGAGGCGACTTCGACATATGTTCAGCCCGGAGCGAAAAGACGGACGGACAAAGTTATATTGCTACCTTATTGTATATTAACATGCGCACAGAAATCTGGGGAGCACACACGTCGAACGCCGCTGATTGGGAAGAGAGTCAATTAGACTTGACGGAATTCGAAGCCGGGCCAAAACAAACACAGTCCTGGCTAATCCTGCCAATGCCATTGTGCGCCAGTCAATTACCATGGCCAGCACACAAAATATCCCGACATCTCGGCCCGTGCTCAACTTGTTATGCTTATGAGCGCCTGCAGCCCGGCAGCGCTGCAAATGCCGTTATCTATTGTTTCTTGGTCTGAGCCCACCCACTGGCCGACATCCTCCGCGCTGCTTGCCGTAAACCTGCAAGCTCGCTGCCAGCCTTATGGCCTTTTTCTCGCTTTCAGCTGTTGCGGTCGGCCAAGTTCCACAAGCAGCTTCCTCTCCCCCTCTCTCCCTCTCTCCCCTCTCTCTCTCTCTGCCCCTCTCTCTCTGTGTGCTCTGCTTAATTAATGCAAAAGCAGCGCTGACAAACGGCCAGCGGCGGTCGCCATAGCCGGAAGTTGAACAATTTCAGGGCTATTTAACTTGGCCAGCCAGCGAGATGCTGGCCAAAAGCGAGTTGGCAGTCGCCACGCTTAGTTGGCAATAGTTTCACAGCAAATTAAGAAAAGGTTGGACCGCCGGCTCCGCCCCTCCGCCCCTCCGCCCCCTCCGGACAGCAGCAGCTGCTGTTGAAGTTTGCCCCAACCAAATTTGTGGCGACACTTTCTATGCAAATTGCAGCAGCCCAGCCCCAAAGTTATACACATGCCCAGAAGGTACAGTCAGCGCAGCGGAAGTACAGTCGTGCACACACACACACACACAACACAACATACACACACCACACACGGACACACACACACACACACCGAACACATGAGTTTTTGGGGGCAAACTCGCATAAATCTTCGCTTAACACAATGTTGGCGGGTCAGTTACAGTCACAGTTACAGTCACAGTCACAGTTACAGTTGCTGCAGTCCTCCGAGCAGGGACTCGCCGCAGCAGCAGCAGCTGCTTAAAGCCTGTGGGGGCGGCGGGGTGTTAAGCAAAGTTTTATGCAACATATTCTTCCAAATAACATGACGCCGGCCAAATGGAGCGTAAGTTTTGGTGCTGTTGTCGTTGTTGTTGCTCGCTGCTGTGGTACCCTGTAAAAAGGTGTTAAATGAAGACGCATGTTATAAACGTATATATGTAAATCAGCTTGTTGGATTGAATCAGCATCTGTATAATTTCTTTTTTTATTACAAATTTCTTGATGGCGTTCACTTGAGAATGTATTTTCACTGGTTGAATATTGTAACTCATTATATATATTAAAAGAAATAATGAAAAATGCATTTATTTAAAAAAAGTAAAAATAATATAAACAATAACAAAATGGTATCGCTTGAAAAATTTTGTTCATCATTTGAAAAATGGATTTCCCTGTTATTTTCTCGATTTGCCATTGTTCATAATTCATTATAATGTACAATGCAAGAAATATATAATTTCTGACGAGAGAGAGGTCGAAAAGTAACTGAATAACTTCCATATGTTAACTCTAGTTTTTTTTTAAATTTTTGGCACATGAAAAACAATTATTATCCTTCATTTCGATATTTTGCACAGATGGAAATCTCATGCTATAAGCACAAAATTGTATTTCAAGTGTGTCAAAATCTGTTTGGTAGTTTAGATTAATTACATTTTCCGTGCATCACACAAAACGCAATATTCAACACTCACAAAAAAACGAACCAACTTCTTCTTAAATTTAAGAATATGTTATTAAAGAATATTCATTTATTTATTAAACTCGAATTGACGTTTAATGTTGCATATAAAACTGACAAAGTTCTTTAACTAGAAAATAAGCGTAAAATACAAATTGTATATTGTTATCAAGATAATTATTCTCACGTCTGTCCCAACCAGGTGTATCTAGTTAATACACTTATCAGAACGTTAAAATCGTGATTAGTATTTAAATAAAAATAAATAAATAAAAATGCTTACAAATTTTGGCATGTTGTTCCCAAGTTCCGATTTCGCTAAGTGCACATATATTGTACATAAATAGTATGTGTACACAGAAATGTGCTGACAAATCGTGGCTGCAGCTTACAGGGTATCTGCTCGTCAAGCACACTTCAGTGGCATTCTAACTGGTTGTTGCTGTAGTTTAGTCAATTGAAATTAATTATGTTGGCGCTGGCCACTCGAAATTTATGCGCCATAAGTTGGCCCCCACGTGTGTGGCAGCATAAATTGCGGCTGTTGCTCCTGCGGCTGCTGCGGCATTGCCAGGTTGCTGCTGCCGCCTCAATTGCTGCTGTTGCTGCTGGCAATACTGCCTGCAATTTCCATAATAGCCAAATTACAGTTGCTGCAAATGGCTAACAAATTTTCCAATTGACAAACGACCAAATGGCCAATTGCCCTGCGGCCCCCCGCCCACCGCCCACTGCCGGGCGGGGCGTTGCTTCCCAGGTTCCAGCGCGTGACAATTTAAACGCTCGTCCATTTGGTCAAGTGACACAAAAGCATTTCTTTTTTCGGATTGGAAAATTACAAAATTTCATGTGACACTTCATAAAAAGGACAACTGCAAAAGCCAATTGCTGCAACAACAACAACAGCAACAGCAGCAGCAGCAACCACCTTGCAAATTGCTGACAGTGGAGAAGAAAATTACAAACAATTGCATTTCAAGAAGTCGCGACAGAACCAAAAGCCGAAAACTGTTTCAGACGCCCAGCGACAACAAATGCTGCCCGAAAAAGCAGTCTGACCATATTTTATGAATGAATCAAAGTTACTAACAAAGAGACAGCGAGAGAGAGAGAAAGAGAAAGAGAGAGAGAGAGAGAGAGCGTAAAAAATAGGTAGTGCGACTCTACACACCCAGTAGCTTTTTCATCACAAAGGGTATACTTAAGTTGAGCAAGTGCATTTGTCTGTTTACTATTTATACAACAGATACATATATACTATTTATAAGTAAATATGTATCCCACCTACAGGTTTTAAAATATTGTTTTTATTTTTTAAAAATCGATATATCTATCTGTCACTAAGATGTTTGATATCAGATATTTATTTTATCAAATATATGTATAATTATTATACAAAGTATTTTGCGCAATATATACTTTTTTATTTTAAATATATACAATTAATTTTATTAAGCAAAATTTCTATATATATACATATGTATATGTAGCTGCAAATGACAAACTTTGCTTTTTTGTTTTTATTTAGTTAATTTTAATCAGATTAAAATGCATTTTACTTAATATTAAGATTCTTTCCTCTTAGCATAGCTATATACCTTATCTCCCACTGCTTATGTTTATTTGTGGAAAATCATGGATCGAAACATGGCATATTTCTCACATATACACCATACACAAATATGGATTATTTCAGGTTTTTAGGCAACTTTCCCTGCTGTATGGACTCAGCCTAGTCTCCTCATATCTTCAGCCTCTGCTATTATATAACCTGATACAAGTGATGATTCAGTTATATATTATACCGCAAGCAAATCAAAATTTATATCAGTTTTATCAGTTGGCCAAATATTAAAATCCTTGACATATATATATTATATATTATTTAGTGAAATCATTTTATTCATGTAATTATATTATGTTATGTTTATGTTTATTCATGTAATTAATCTTGTAACAAATCAAATCAGAACACAGGGTATTTGCTAGTCGCACATACTCAATATTAGCATGCGTACCGGGTTCGGTTTGTGGCTCTCTGGATCCCTCAGATCTTATCGGCGTTCACACCATCAGCACGTAGGGTAGCCCCTACCTAGACGAGGGTCGCTGACACGCGCAGCCCGCCAGATCAGAGCCGTTGTGGCAGGGGAGTGGCGCTGAGAGAAGGAGGGGGAGGGGGCGGGGGAGGGGCATGCTTAGAGATCGTGACAACAAGTGCCTCGATTGACACAATGAACGGCGGCTGGCAGCGAGTGTGCCACTTGGGCAGATGTCATTGCCACAATGGGAAAAGCCAGACAATCGGCTTATTAATTGTCCTCCGGTTCGGTCCGCTTCCCAGAAGTCCCGGCCCAGCGACAGACATTCAATTTCTCTCTATCTCCCTCTCTCTCTCACTCACTTGCCTTCACGTAGCCGGCAAAGCACGCACATAAATTAAATCAAAACAAAATCATTTTCGTCAGACAAGAACAAAATGTTAATTGAAATAAAAATAAGAAAATGTCAAAACAAAATATGCAAGAGCTGGAGCTCGATTTTGATAATTAAAAGCAACAACGGAAAATAATTTAATATTTCAGCTGAAGTTGCCAACTCCGGATGCCCGAAGATTTTGCAGTGGGTTTCAGGTATTATGAATTAGGAACATTTTAAGAACCCAATCGATAATGAAAACAAGTGACAATGGTTTAGTCGAGAGTGCCTGACTGAGCAGATACCCTGTTGTCAGCATTGAGTCGTCTTTAGCAACATTCGTACATAGAAACTGTATTCTTAAATAACCCCTGTATTGTCTGAACGTGATGAAATATCGGGCGTCTAAGGTTGGAATATGATTTTGCACATATAATATATATGAAAAATGTTTTTATTTTATTTTGAGGTAGTAGAGGTATCCATAATGTAAAATATTCCAAACTATTCAAGTTCCTATAATCTACGAACAACCCCGGCTAGATATCGATATTTGTCGATTTTTTTTATATGGAAAACTGTTTTGTTGAGTAAACTTGACAGTTGGTCAAAATTTTAACTACATTGCTTTACTATACTATATAGCTCACATAAAAACAATCGGTCCAAAATTGACTGGCTAAAAAACAACTTGTTTTAATCGTCAAAATATCTCAACCAAACAATTGCAAACAAACATCGAAAACTAGGTTTGTTTTTAAATTAAAACAGCGCTCTATATATATTCTATCTATATTCACTAGATATCTGCATTCGTTGAGAAAACGTCTGTTCGTAGAGGAACCGACAGCAAAATTAATTATATGCTTTGTGTTAGTTAAGACTGTAATTAGGTTGAATAATGCGGCCAATTGTTGAACTCATAAATCAGCTAATGTGCTTATGTCTGCGAGTACAATGGGTCACAACTGGCCCGAGCTGAGAAATTTAATCTCTTAAGCCCCAATTGGCCTGGCTCCTACGGCTTAAGTAACTCACTTATGGAACAAACTTGTGCATTAAATGAAAAGCTTTTCAAAGTTCTTAAAAAATTAAGCAAAGATTATATAAATAGCATTTAGGAAAGTAAGTGTTTGGTTAAACAAGTTAAAAGTTTGGGCGCCAATCGATGCGAATTATCGCATCGGCTGATGAAGTCCTCAGGACGGTTATCGTCTGCCAGAATCGCCACAAGTTAGGCAACAGTTTAGATGACACACTCGAGCCGATGCTAAGTGCAACAGCTGGACAACACACACACACGCACACACACACGCACACACTCTCACACACTCTGAGGCAGCGCCTGGAAGTCGACTCGAGTGCGGCACTCGACAAGCTCCATTCAAAATAAATGGCAGAGCATTTCACACCTGTGCTCCCGGCTCAAGCGTGAGAGGAAGAGGCCGCCCGGAGAGGCAGCTGCAGTGCCACCAGATGAACTAACTGCCACAGTGTGGCAAGTGGCTCTCTGCCCGATTATCGCAAGAAAAGGCGCAAAGCAGGAAAAAGCCGTCCTTCACCGAGGGTGCATCCATCCAAATGCCTCCCCGCCCCTGCCAACTCCTGCAACACCCGCAGTCAACACATCAAAGCAAGTGTACAAATTAAGCTAAACAAAACCAAACAACACACACACACACACACACACACACGCAGGCACACACACGTATATGTGTTGTCGGCATTCTTTCAAAGTAATTTTTTTGCCTTGCAACTTTGCCTCAAGTTGCAGCAACAGCGGCGCCAGCTAAAGATGAAGCTGCCCACTTAAGTGCACACACACACACACACACACACACACACACTTGCAGCGTTCCTGTGTGTGCGTGTGTAAAAGTTCAACTTGAAAGTAGCTGTGCTGGTTTCCCATTTCTTTGGCTTTTTTTAATTTGTTTTTTTCACAAGTTTGCCGCCTCCTGTTTTGCGGGCTCGCCACATTCCTTGGCCTTAAAAAAGGGGTTAAGACAATTTTGCAACAGCCAGCGAAATATGTGGGCCTGCAAAAGGCAGCTACTTGTATCTTGTATCTTGTATCCGAATAGTTAAGCATGGGGCCAACCCCTTCCTGCCACACGAAATCGAATTTCGCTGCCGGAGTAACGCTCCCGGTTTCGACTGAAAATAGCTGACCAGTATACGATATATCAAAATTGCTTCGTTAATTATCAGATAATTATCTGTTGCCTAAAATATATCTTACGAATTACCCTTTTTGCCAATATTTTCCTTTTTGTTTAATTGTGCCAAATAATAGAAAATGAAGAAAAATGTATTAATGATAAACTAATACTTCATATTAATGTTTTTATATGTGTAGACTAAGCGAATAAAACATGAACTTGAACATGAATCAAATACAAATAGAGTACTTAATCTAAAAAACATTGCATTTAAATAATGCATTTTATTTTATTATTATTATTGTTTTTTTGGTAGATTAACAGGTGATTTGTGGAATTAAAAGGGATTCTTGAATGGAGAAAAACTAAATGTTGGTGAAGTTTTAAACACAGAACGGTACGAGTTCTATCCCCAAGTGTTCAGCAACAACAGTCATGCTCATGTAGATATGTCCGTCTGTCCTTTCAATACAAAGAATAAAATCGTGAAGACTTTAGTTTCCAACAGAAACATAAAAGTAATATTGTTTATATGCCCAAAAAATATGATATTTCTGGCTGATTTGTTGTGATGGTATTTTCCGATTAGATCCCCGCTCCCCCACAATTGCGGCACAGGTGCTGCCCCTAACAAATAACGGCAAATAGAATGTGAATTTATTGTGATGTCTGCAGCCAGCTAAAGCAACTGCAACCAGATACAAATGCTGCATATGAAATGTGAAAATGTGAAAATGCGAACATATGGAAATGGAAGGAATATCCTGCAGCCGGCAATGGCCAACGAGGAGCAAAAGCAGCTCATGCATATGCATAGGGATGCGTATGTGAATTTATTGAAATTTTGAGACGGTTCCACAATAATTATGTAGTTTGCACAAAAATTATCAAATTTCGCAATCGATTTGGATTCCGATTTCGATTTGGTTTTGAGCAATCTGGGGCAAGTGTTCGATATGCAATTTGTTAGCACATTTGGCCAGAACTGGGCGAAAATATTTATATTAAATTCCACTTGCTTGATTTATGGCCCCAACATATTTTTGCATATTTCACATAGCCACAAAAACAAGCATCGACTTCGGCTTGCCCCACACGGAGAGTGTGGGGGCGGGGGCCATTTTAAGGTTCCACCCCGCAAATGACGCACTGTCTGCATATTATATAATTTGGTTAGGCCATCATCAAATTGCACAGGCCCCAAAAATCAAAGTGCCAAACACTTGCCACAACGCAGTGGGGCCAGCAATCTATTCAAAGGACGCTCTTTGAATGCTCTTTAATGGAATGTAAATGTTATTTAGCAGCTACTGGCTATCATGCACACTCGAGGTCATTTTAATAAGTACGCTTTATTGAAAATATAAATATTTTTATTTATTTATTAATTCATATGGAGAATATAATTATAAAAATGTAATCCAGCTCAACAATATAGCTCTGGCTTTTTTATAAAAAGCTGATTTTTACCGATTGTTACAAAATGTTTCAATTTACTTTTTAAATTTATTATATTTATTATATTATTATTATATATTCTCTAGTCAAGTCAGGTATAAAAGTTGGCAAAAGTCAACTAAGCTACAAAAAATTCTTAATTTGAAAATTAAATTATTTATTCAACTCTTTTTGAAGATTTCACGATTTTTTTCTTATTTAGGCAGCATTTGCGTTCAACTTGAAGATCAAATATGTTGCATACTTAATTTAAGAATTTTAAGAAACGAAATGTTTGTTTTTCCAAGTGTGTTGGACTTGTTCAAAGCGTTGCATATTGAATGGCACACTTATGATACCCTCTGTCTGTTCACTTTCTCGCAACAACAACAACAACAACGACCAGGAGCAACCAAGAAAGAAAAAAACGAACGTAAAAGAAATAAGAAATAATGAATAAAAAGTGCGGGCTGGCTGCAAAATTAAATGGTCTGGAAAACTGGTCACTCTTGATGGGCCCCGGGCCTGGGGTGGGCTGCCAGCTGAGAGTGCGTGCATAAAGCATTTCTTGTGACAACAACAACAATAGCAACAGCAACAGCAACAGCAACAACAACAATAGCTGTATGCCTTTGCCGCATGCAAAATCATGCAAATTTTGCTGTTGCCCGCCGTTGTTGTTGTCGTAGAAACTAATGGGGCACAATGTGTCCACACTGACTGGGCCTACGTACGCGCACAGCAGCCAACCCCCGCCCCCGCCCCCACCTCGCCGCCCAGCAGCCCCCGGCAGCTGGCCTTTAACATCAGCTAAATCATCTGTAAATGCGGGCTTACGGGCACTCTCGGCCAGGACCCGGTCCTGGGCCTGCGTCTGACTCTGACTCTGGCTCCGGCTCCGGCTCCGGCTCTGATTCGGACGCCGGGTCGCCAACAATGCATGCGGGGTGCGCACAGGGGGCGGCTGGGGGCTGCTGGGGGCGGCGATGGGTTGGCAATTGGTCAAACGTAGCTGCTGTCGGTTGCTCTGTAGCCGTTTCAGGCGAGAAAATTAAATTGGCCAAAAGTTGAATCCATAACTTTTGGCTATGAACTGGACGCACACACACGGAGACGCACACACACACACACACACACACGCACGCACACATAGAGGCTGTGTCGCCTGCGAAAATTGAGTGTAGCCAACGCCAGCACAGCCAAAGGGCATCGTTCATGCAGCTGCAGCATGGCGAAGGGGGGCAGTATGCCAGGCAGGGGCGGGGGTGGGGGCGGGGCGGGTGGCAGGGCAGTTGACTAGCGCATAGTCAGCCTTTTTGCTTGTTGGGGCCAAGAGTGAGCCCAATTGTAAACTGATTGTAAAATCCAATTGGCTAATAAGTGTGCTGAGTGTGCCCGAACCGGCAGAGCGCAGGATGAGGCCTACAAGTCCTTGCTGAGGGTCCTTATTGCCTTGCGACCTATAGCAATCGAGTGCGGCACTGGAAAACAGCTTGTGAATTGGTATAATGATTATGGAGTCGTGTGGCAAATATTGAATTTCAACAAATGTTACAAGTTATCGATGAGCAAAAATCGATAGCTTTTGGTTCAGCTCAAAAAGCTAGACATCACAATGTTTTGCGATAGATTATTGCACTAAAAAACATAAATAAAAGCTTAAGTTGATTTTACGAAGCAAGAAATCTTACTATCTATGTGCATGAGGTGAGTGTTATCGATCACTTTTGCCAACAAGTGGAATACTCGATTATAAGATCGATAACTTTGTGTATTTCTAAACTTCACTCTTTTGTTATCTCCATTACTGATCAAACAAATTTTAATCCACTGCTAAAAAACAATTATTTAATACTTTAATATACTATAATATAATATTTATAATTTATAATATTAGTTTGAAAAATATCAACTATTTTAAGGTTTTCTATTGGTAATTATGGATTTTTTGCGTAATACTTTTTATCGATTCGAATCTTTACTACAAACAATTTAAATACTATTTACTTAGATCTGGTTTAAAAAGTCATATTGTTAATCAATAACAATTTTAATAAATTAGCTATTAAACAGCAATAAGCTTTCGAATAATTTAATTCATTATTTTTTGCTTAAAGAATTATAAATATTGAATACATAAATGAACCAAAAGTATCCATTGGCAACAATAAAGTATGCCTGGAATTTAGGAATTCCATGAAAATGTTTCCCATATATGTAGCTATTTAATCTAAATAAATATCCCCGACTGTGTGCTGAAATATTCGAGGGCTGTTGCGTGAAATATCTTTGAAAAATATGCCGGAGCCAGCCCTCGGAGCATGTGCCGGACTGGAGCTCCCAACTTTGTGCTCAAGGGTAACCCAAATAGTTCATAGAGCGATGCGCTCCATTTTGGGTCAGTCTAATAAACCGACCATTCCAGCCAACTAGTCCCGAGTGTGTGTGCGTGAGTGTGCGAGTGTGTGCGAGTGTGTGTGCCTGGTCCTGGCACAGCTGCCCGTGTTGTTTGTATGATTTTCTGCTTAAAAGCCAACAGCAGCCAGCCAAAACTGCGTGGCTTGCAGGGCGGGTAGGCTGCCATGGGGGTGGCTCGGGTTAGGGATCGCGGGGGTTGCTGAAGCTGGGGCTTTGGGGACTTTCGGGCAGATATGTGTGTACCTCTGTTTTGGGCCTTGTTATGTTTGTTGTTGCCTTGTTGACTGGAAAATATGACCGCCAGCTGTTTGCTGTGCTGCGTTGCTCCACACACACACACACACACACACTCCAACAGGATACACACAGCGTCAAATTTATGCACTACAGCGCCCCGCTCTGGGCCTGACCACGTTTTTTGTTCCTAGCCATGCAGCCAAAAGCCCACCCATGTCAACCTGGTTAAGTCTCTTAGCGATTATTTGCTGTTTTCTTTTTTTGTGTGTGTGTGTGTGTGTGTGTTTTTTGCTGCTGACCAGCGCGCAATGAATTTTTGCTGACCACAGTCAGTTAGTTGGTAACTGAACAAGTCGTTTTGGGTCTGTCAATTGCAGGAGCGTAGAGCGCTTCTCTAAGCGCCCGAAAGCCCATAAATTAGCTGCCGCTTGTGGTGGCGCCATCTATGTACAGGCGTCGGCAGCAGCGCGCACGCTGTGGCGCCATCTATGGCACAGCGTTCGCAACGCACTTCTTTCCACTTGCGGCCAAGACAAAGGCAACGGAACTGCAGCAAGGGCTGTTCCGTGCCGTCTGCCGACTTTAAGGGTGGTTTCGCTTTCTGTTTCACTGGCCCAAGACAGGGCTGTTATTGCCAGCAGCCCGCGGCCCGTGGCTGTGTTTTATTAAGCTTTTACTTGCAGGCGATCTAGGCGGGCATGAAGAAGAATACCTATAATACTTCTATATTCAATTCAAGCCTGTGCAATCCTTGATTCTTAGCTTACTCCAATTATTTTGCTCTTTATAGCTGTGCTGTAAGCTAAAAAAGAAAAACCTCTGAGATCTTGCTAAGATTTCTCATCTAAATTTACAGTTTGGCTGATGTTTTTTTTTTTCACTGATCATTTAATTGCTCTGCTCGCTGCTGGCACAGCGGCGCTGCTCTGCCCAGACGCGCGCCGCTGCCTAACGGTCATGTGTCATCATTGGCCAAGTGCCGGTCGAAGACAACGCAGCCGACAACAATACAACAATGCCGCCTGCTCAGCCGCACACACACACACATCTGCACACAAAGCCTGACACACAGCCAGACAAGCGAGAGCGAGGGTTGTTTTTCTTCAAAAAAAAAAAAAGAAAGAAAAAAGAAACAAACAGGCACAGAGAGCGCTCGCATGAGCGAGAGCGCACATTATTGAGCATAGTTGACGCTGCCGACGCTGTCGCTGCTGTGGTGAGTTTCTGTGCGGCACGGCGCGACGCTGACGCCGGCGTCGCCGCACTTTTAGTTTTTGTCACCACCAAAGCGGCGCGCGCGTTTTGCCTAACGTTTCTGTTGTACTTGCTGTTGTTGTTGTTGCTGCTGCTGTTGTTGCTGTTGTTGTGGTTATTGTTGTTGCCGCTCTCTTGCTCTTGGGCGTGCGTGTGTGCGCCGCTTCGTGACAAAATGGTGAATTCGTGGCCTCGTCCTCTGTCGCTTTACATGGCGTTTTCTAATAAAATGGCAGCGCGTGCGGCGCCCAAACTAACAAAGTGACTGACTGACTAATGTTGCCCTATGCTGATGTAACACATGCATGTGTGGGTGCCTGAGCTGCTTTGGTTGCGTTTCATTTTCTTCTTCTTTGGCCAATGCCGCGTCGGGCTCTTCAATTTGGGCCGTCTCGTGTCAACCGTCATCAGCAACAGCAACAGCAACAGCGGCAGCCATTGTTATTGTTGTTGGCCTGGCTTTGGCGTTGGCGTTGTCGCCTGAGGGTGAAAAAAAGGCATTCGAGCAAGCACACACACACACACACACACATAAGCATATATTTATTATATATCTGTATGTACATTACATTACATACTCCTCAATACATTTGAACGCTTGCAAATTATTCAGGATTCATTTTTATTGTACAAACACACACACACAACTATTTCCTGACACTAATTGAAATACTTTTATCAGTTTTCCGTTAGCTGCGCAACAACTACAAGAACAACTTAATCATGATTTGACCAAAATGTTTTGAGTTGGGCCTCTGGGCATTTCGGGCTGTTGATGATGATGATGATGATATGATCTAAGGGCTGTCTGGGGCGTTTGCTTTCATTTCATTTTCTGCTTTTCGTTATTTGCGCCTGATTGCGCAATTTGTTTGCCCACTCAGCTGTGAGCGAGCCTCAACCTGAATCAAAAACGAATACGAATACGAATACGAATACAAATACAAGTACGAATACAAATACGAATACGCGTACGACTACAAACGTGAATCCGTCCGGCTGGCCGTCCGTCCAGATAGCCGTTGAGTTGGCTAACCGGATCAAGAAAGTGAAAGCGTTGCGCTTGTGAAGTTTTCGAATATGATTCACTCATTCATTCACTCAGTCAGTCAGTCAGTCAGTCAGGCAGTCAGGCAGGCAGTCAGGCATTCGCCTCACAGTGGGTCAGTTTGGCTCAGTTCCAACATCAACATTTAACGTCAATTACTTTTGCCGCCCATTAAAATTGCATTGGCCAATGAGAATTTGGTAGCCCCTCCGCCCCAGCTCTCGTCCTGCCGCTTGCCCTGGTCCGCATATCCTGTGCTGCACAATTTACCCAAATGTGTTAAATATTTCAATTGCAAATCCAATTCTATGGAATTCTAATAACCAAATCCAACTGCATGCAATTTTCATGGCCAGCTGCTGGCCAAAAACTGAAAACCTAAAACCCAAAACCCAAAACTGACCCCAAATGCAGTTCCCTGGCCCCCAACACTACTCCGTCACCCCTCATCTTCTATTTGCTGTGCAAATATTTTATAACTTTGTATATATTTTATAGTCGTCGAATTTTACAGTTCTCTCACTCGATTGATTGCACACTTTTAATGTAGCCAATTTTATATTTATTCAATTTTTCGCTTGTATCTTATGTGGTAAAGTCGAAATCCAGAAAACAAGTTTAACAGTTCATATATTTTAGTTTTTCGAATTAAAAGCAGAAAAGTTGAGGAAATGGAATTTCAATAGATAAAATCACACTCAAAGAAAAATTCAAGAATTTGTACTTCAGCCAAATGTAGCAGAAATCTGGTAAAGGTCAAAGTGTTTTAACCTGATAACAAAATTCTTACTTTGAAAACGTATTACCCCGCAATTCCCAAATATGAGGCTCAAACTCAGAAAAGCTTGTAGTCCCATGAAGAGCGCTTTAGGCATATTTCAAATACGAAAAGTCTTGTAATAAGTATATCGGACTTAATTTAAGCATTTTGATTTTATTTATAAAAGCGAAAATTAATGTAACACAAGCTTTAAATATTTATTTGAAAATGTTATAGTTGCATGATAGGATAAGAGTTATGTATATCTATAAAATGTGAGAATAAATTAAAAAAATATTTTATATACTTTAATGACCTATAATTATTATCGATTAGCAGTTTACTATAAGTTGCCATAGATTTAAGGTATATTACCAAAATGTACCGCATGTAAATGTTTCTAAAATATAAAGAAAGAAAAATCCTATTTGTCAAAGTTCATAACTAAATTCGAAATATGGTGCGGTTTGAGGTTCGCCTTTTTTTGGGCAACTAATTTAACTTAAATTGCAGTTGACAGTAAAAATGAAATTGGCTAGCAAACTAGGCAGTTTGCATGGATACGGAACGAATACGGACATCCATTCAACTGTTGATATGGTTAAGCCGCATAAAAGTAAATAACAACATTTTAAAAAATAAATGTTTACATTTTTCTTCCATCTACAACAAATGTACATATGTACATACATGATTGTGTGCTTAATGGGTTTTCTCGGCAGATGTTTTAGGCAGAAAAATGTTCAATCAAATAAGCTCATCGAAATTAGTTTGTATCCTTTTGTTAACCCTTCTTTAAAAGAAAGAAACAAAGCACACGGCGCTAAGCATCTTACAAAAAATTCTGGAAAGTCTTAAACTTAACAAAATGCATTGGGATTAAGTTAGAATGAAAATAACCTATTTTTCTATAACCCAATATTCGTGATCCTAAGCCTATATGATTGAGTCTGAATAATGATATTTTTAATATATAAAGTATACTTTGACTTGGGGATTTCAACTTTATATACGACTTTAAGTTAACTTTTTATAATTTCCTCGATGCCTTAAAAAAGTGTGTCGTTAAGAGTACATTAATATTTGAACTCGAAAACTAGACAGCAGGACAAAATTTCAGGTGTGCAGCGAGGTGTGTTGATTGCGAATAGCTTTGATGAGTTTCAAGTGTTTGCTGCGATTCGCTGCAGTTCAGTGATAAGTTAATCCCAATGCAGAGCCAAAAATGCAAAATTCGAAATTCTAAACAGGGCTGCACTCACGTATGCAGAGGCCCCACGGCCAGAGCGCACAAAAGTATGCAACATGTTTAAAAATGCAAGCGCTGAGCCCCCCAAATCGCAGGGGGCGGGGGCTGGGTCAGTTGCTAGGCGCAGCGAGGTGTGGTGCGGCGCTGCTGTGGCGCCAAAAATGCAAATTCCAAATAAATCAAATCAAACGCGCCGCAAGAGGTAACGAAGCGGCAGCAACACCAACGCGAACCGCCAACGGAGTGGCAGCGGCAGCAGGTGGGTAACAATGCTCGGAAGGGGCGCAGGGGGACGCTGTATGTACGCTAGGCTATTTGAACACTTTTTAAATATTTTATGTTGGTTATTTCAGTGATTGTTTATCGGCAAATTGCCTGGAAGCACTTTAAAACGCTTCATAGAGCGCCAGCAACCTAAAGGCAACTTGCGCTGCAGCGGCCCGACTGCAAAATACCCGTGCCGAAGACTCTATATAAAACTTGAAAAAAAATGAATAAATTATACAGTAAGCAGATAAGGTCAATATATTAAATATCAACTAAGCCCATAAAAATTTGCTTAAGTCGTTTGAGAAAACGTAACATTCTCCCTAAAAAACTCAAGCAAAAATAAAGGTTTTTGATTATTTATATATAGATACTAACATTCGTATATATTTTAAGTATTCTTCACTTAAAACATAGGCCTTAAAACTTTATTACCATGTCAATATTGAATGCCTCTGTCTTATAAAATCTACTGCCAGAATATTCAAGAAAATATTAAGAGATGTGTTGAGAGAAATGTTTTCAATTTCTTTGCAAAAATAAACTAAATGTAATATTTGAATACACTAAATCATTGCAAATTAAAACACTTTTTTCCAAATATGATTTAAATTTTCGATAAAATTAAATTTTTTAAATCATGGATTTTGTAATAAAGAAAAATGAACGAGTAAGTGTAACTATATTATATATTATACATATTCTATAAAAATAAGAAAACAATAAATAATTGTGTACTCAATAATACGAATTTAAAATTCAAGGCATTTGAATGAGTTCCTTTCATATAATGAATTATTATATTGAAATGAAGAGAAATATAATACATATATGTCAAAATATAGTTGCATTTTGTAACAAAAATAAAACTAACTACAAAATGTTTCATAACTTAAGATTTTTAACTTAATTTCGGATTGAAATTGGGCGCTGTTTTATTTCTCTGTCGATAGCATTTAGCCGAGATTTTACAATTGTTTTAAATTCTTCGGAATCATTTTTAAAACATTTGTGTTTGCCAGATATGTGTGCGCCTTTCAATGTGCTATCTGGGAAAACTAAAAGAAAAACCCAGAACATATGTAATCAAGAACTCTCCAAAAGGACAACTTCCCCATTGTTCAGGTACGGGTATCCGGCGTATGCCGGTAGGAAAAATAAAAAATGTTGTAGAAAAAAAAGAGAAATTAAACAACAACAATATAATACAACAATAAACGCTATTGTGTTCGGTTTCTGGTTCTGGCTGTTGCCATTGCTGTTACCATTTCTGTTTCTGACCATGTGCATAACAATATTTTCTATAGCGAGCCCCCTCACCTGAGCTGGCTTGGTGTTTGCCAGGGTATAAAGGATAGGCGGCTGGGGGCTTTGGGGCCATACAGTTGGCTAGCCGCATTGGTCGAGCTGCTCGACATCGGCGGCTTTTGGTCGAGCTCATTCAGTTTCGGTTTCAGTTTTCCCCCATTTTTTTCGGGCTTTTGCACAATTTCGTGACTCTCAAGTTCATTGTGCATAGTCAAATATTTTTCACCATAAATTTCGCACGTCCATCAAAAATTGATTGGGCAACGGACCATGAGCCTGCCACCTACACCTGCCACACACACACACACACCCACACACACTCGCTTTTGTGGTGTGTTAAAATTTGCAATACTGTTGACTTGGCGCATTGTGAAATGGCTTCAATGGTTTGATCGGCGCCCCAGGCGGCCTTCGCGGAGCATTTGGGTTAACCGAAAACCAAACATATGCTAAATACACTATATATTTGTAGCAGGCAGTATCTTTAAGCAGATGTGGGCGTGGCAGCTGGCCACTTTCATCGAGCACCCTTTAAATGCAAATCCATTTGATTCGCTGCAATCGCATGTGTGTCACGAGGAGCGCTCAATTAGCTGTTTCCCGTAGAACCATTCAAATTAATTTTACAAACACCCCCCCCCCCTTCTCTCTCTCTCTTTCCCTCTCGTTTTAATTATGCAACTCTACATTTATTGCATTAACGGCATTTATTAGCTGAAATACTGCAAAAAGTCGCGAAAAGCAAAAACATAACTGGCCAAATAGCAGGGGCGTACGTGGCATTACCTAATTTCCGAGAAGGGGTAGCTTAAAATCGCTGAATCATATGTAGCTTAAAAATAAGATACAAAATAATAATATAGTATTATTAAACAAATTGCACACCTCTTTGAAATTAATAAAATACTATTATATAGTATTCTTACGTATGTCCTGATGAAGTCAAGTCTTTGATAAATGCCTCAACAACATGTACTATTTCGCTAGATTGATAGCTTATAGCTTAAGCCCATACTAATTATAATAATAAATACAAATAAATAAGTTATTTATTTATAAAATTGTTATAAGAACTGAAGTCGACACTAAAATATAGTTTTTTTAAATATATATTTCTCATGTTCTGGATTTCCATTTCTCTTCTAGCTATTTTTCTCTCTCTCTCTCTGTCTAACTCTCGTTCTTTCCTTTTCTCAATCTTCTAGAAGACACGCTTAAGAGAAAACCTCTGTCTTTCACTCTTCTCTGCCTATTCTTCATTCTTTCTATCAATCTGCCTTACTTTCCCTATATATTCTTATCAAAACGTTCTTATGTGCTTCTATAACATTAAATTTCAGGTTTTCAATAATATTCCTGTCTTGAGGTGTATCAAAGCCAGCCTCAATTAGGTGGGCAAGAAACAGTTTAGATCTCCAGAGAGTCGCCCAAATCATTTTTTTTATTTATAAAGGTTTCTCTAAAAGCCAAATACATAAGTTCTCGGTTAGCAAGGACTGCATGAAAGTTTTGACTTAACCCCCTTTGCACGGCGCCTCTGCGCTGCAGCTGCACAAAGAGCCGAGTGCAGCAGCGTGCACTAATTTTATTGCTGAGTGCTTTTAGTGGGGGCCGTCGAGGGGCAATGCCATAACTCGACACAGCTGCCTCCGGCTGCACCTCCTTCTCTGCCGCACGACTCTTCATGAAAAAAATGTCCTTGCGGGTGTGTGTGTGTGTGTGTGTGTGTGTGAATGGGGGAATGCTGATCCTGCTGCAAACTTCAGAGAGAGCGAAATAAAAAGATGTCAACAGCACCAATTAGTTTGAAAAATTGGCATAAATGAAGCCCGAACCGAAGCATGGCCGCTGTGGGGGCGGGCGTAGGTGCAGCTGTAGGCGTGGCAGTCGTGCATTGAGTGGCAGCCATGTTGTAATAAAAATGTAGCGGGCGGCTTGCAGCCAAGTGGCACTCGAACTCAAATTATGAGCACCGCCCCCAGGCGAGCTAATGAGGAGCCAGGAGCCAGGAGCCCAAGTGTGCGTGTGTGTGTGTGTGAAAATCAAACGACGGCGACAATTCTTGAATGGACTCTAGAAAACTGCAACTGGCTGGAGCTGGGGCCGGCTTGGGGTCCGCCAGCCCCACTTGACATGTCAAATTGTTGGCCACCAGGCAAATGTCGAGTGTGGACTGTTCTGTGGTCATTAATTAAAATTCGCAAAGTTCAATGCGGCAGCAGCTCAATGAAAGCCAAATCGCAAATGCCAATTGCCGGGCCAAGTGTCTTTGGGGGGGGGGAAGGGGGACATTTGCAATTACTATGGCCAAAAAGTTGAGAGCCACTTCAGCGCAGCGCAATAAATATGGCTAAAATGGGAGGAGGAAAAAAGGTAAGCAAAATTCAAATGAAATCTGCGAATTCTGTCCAAGCCAAACAAATGCCCAAAATGGCGGACATCTTGTCAACTGCGCACTGCCTGCATGGGGGGGTTGGTGGAAGCGAAGGGGAGGGGGTGGGGGCAGCTGCCTGAGCCGCCTTAATTAATTCACCCCTGCTGCGCGCCCAGCACACAAAGGACGACGTTTAGCGCTCAAGTAGTTCGACGAGTGCTGCGACAATTTCAACGCCGCACAACCCACACACGCACACACACACACACACCCGCACACACACAGCACTCTTCAGCAAAGGGCGCTGAAATTAATTTCGCAGCGCTTTTAATCAAATGCTGGCACATGGCCGCACCGGGAAAGGGGGAGGGGTCGGACTTATGTGTCATGGATATGGCGCGATTACGAGCATTTCATCAAATCAGAAAACTTGGGCCAATTCCCAGGAGCAAGATCAAAATGGTGCTGACAAGCAACCACCACAGGCAACAAAGGCTGAGCCGACTAAGCAAACCACCCAAAACTGAAAAAAAAAGAAGAGAGAAAAGGGCGAAGGGAAAACACCACCCAAGTTTGGGTGGGTGGTGGAGTTAAAACGCCTCTCGACTTGCATTATAAACATGTCGTCGTCCATTGACGGCATTCGAACAGACAAGGAGTTGAGCCAAGTGGAAAAATAATGAAAACATTCGGGGATAATGATGACGACGGGCCGAAGGACGAGGGAAGGGGTGGCTTGGGAGATGCCTCTTGAAATCGATATGCGAAGTGCCGGGCGTCCTCTATCAATAAAGCGCACAATAAAAAGCGCTAAGCCGGCAGGAGCGGGAGCGGGACGCAGGAGCAGGACGCAGGACACGGGCATAGTCAATGTTAGGCAGTTGGCAATCGTGGCCATCCCCCTGCGAGCAGCAGCAGCAACCCCGGAGTAGGTTTCGTCAATGCCAGACAGCAGCATCAGCATCCTGTGTGTAGCACCAACAACAACAGCAACAACAACAATTGGCGGATGTCCTGAATGGGTCTCAAGGAAGTAAACACTTTTTGCCTGCACCCCGAGCGCAATGTGTGGCAAAGCTTCGCCAGCCTTTGGCTGCGCATTGGGCGCCATTCACGAGTGTGCACAACAAATACTCGCACACACACCAACACACACAAATAGAGCGAGCTCTCCCTTGTGCAACCCCAGCTCGCTGTATTACCAGCTAAGCGCGTCTTTCACATATGCCATCGAGAACTTCAACAATGCTATCTCTCAGATTGAACAATGCCCCCATTCGTACCTAAGTAATTACAATATTGTGAGCAAAATAAAAACACTCCATGGAACTAGTCATCTAAAGGGGTTTACCTACAACTATTTCTTAAGCTTTAAACTGGAGGGTGAGCAGAGTCGCAGTTTTTAGATAACTTTGCGTTTTGTGCTATATTTTCAGCATATATTTATGGTATGAGAGATGGTACTAATAAATAAATATATATTATACAAATTATAAATATATTTCTTTCACATATATTCTTATATATATTAATATTTTATTTCTGCAATAAAAAAAAACATAATTGCCTTTTTTGATTTTCGATTAAAACCTATGTTCCTTTTGCGAACCTTTAGCCTTAACATCTTCGAACCCAGGGTTTCATGTAAATCACATTTTGTCAGATTTAAATAAAGAAATTTAATTTATTGTATTTGCACTTATTTATCATTTATCGACTTATGTACATTTACGCATTCCAGATACTTAAAATATGTTAAATGCAAAGGCAAAAATTTAAAAAGCTTGCAATTAAATTTTCAAATATTAATTTAAAAAAATGTGATTAATTTATTTTTCTTTTTTTGAGCATAAGTTTTTCATGAATTTATTTTTCCTTTTTTGAATATGGCCCAGATATGATTGAGAGTTTGCTGTTGCCTGGGTCAGCAGCTTGATTCAAGAATAGCTTTCAAATGGAGACAAGTTTTCAGTGCCCGTTTTGAAGCAATGTGATTTAAAGCAGGTTTTCCAACACTGCTGCTTGTTAGCTGCATTTTATTAACCTTAAGTTTAGCTTTAACTCGATGCTTGATATCCTTGGCAGAATGAGTCCTCTGGCGCTGGACACTGGAGCTGGCCGGAGACGCGTTTGCCGGTGTCATATGTGCTATATGGCAGCTATATACACATATAGACATGCACATCATATATCCTGCGCCTCCAGCCAAAATGTGCGTCGGTTCGAGCTCGTCCTGCACGCGCTGGGGCTGCTCCTTGGTCCCGTGCGAAGGCACGTAAAATGTTTTGACGTTTGTAATCTGTTTACACACAAAGGATCCACCAGACAGGCGTACATATGTATTTTTGAAGAACACTCGCACACACACCCACACACAGCCGCACACCCGCACACCTCGCCAGGCGCCAGGCTGAGCAGGAGCGACATTTTCAGCTGCAATCTGGAATCCGTGTACACGAAATGCCCGTATCAAGAACCGTCGGGTGACGCAAAAATTGCCAGATTTCCACACCCGTCCCCCACACCCGTCCACCCGCGCCGCCCCCTTCTCCAGCCCAAGCCTTCGAGGGCGTTGTCAATGTAGGAAAAAAAGATAGCACGAAAAACTTTAATATGATAGCAGCAATCCAGCAAACGCCCACGACACACGTGCCCCCCCCCCCCCCGCATCCCTCCTACTCCTCGCCATCTGTTTGTCCCGACACCCTCTCTCTCTCTCGCTCTCTCGCAATCTCCGCCGCTCCGTCTCCCTTTCATACAATTGCCCCCTGCGCGGTCCGTGTCTCTGTAGTTGTTCGAGTTCTCCGCGTCTGTTGGCGTAGGCCAAGCAAAGCGAACAACAACAAGCAACAAAGGCAACAACAACAAGGACAACAACTTTTGTCGTTGTTGTAGCTGTTGTTCTTATTGTTGTATTCATTACTTTTTTATGCTCTTGGCATGAAGCGTTGGCTAATCACACCAGGCCGCGTCCAGACCCAGAGTCGACGGCACAGTGGAGCAAAGTGCGTAAGCAGTGAGCAAAAAATAAGTCACACATTAAAAAGATATTATAATATAATAAACTAAGACACAATGAGCCGGATATGAGATAAGCAATGCAATAAATAAATAGGAAAGATAGTTAAATGATCAGAAAGCTAAAAAGAAAGAATAAATATAATATTTGTTTTTATTATTAAAAAAACTTACTAATTAAATAAATTGCCTGTCAAAAAGAGGGAAAAGAAAAATATCAGGAAGAAAGAGGGAGAAGCTAATCAAACATAGTTCTTATCAAAGAGACTGGAAATAAAAGCGATATGAGAAATAAAAATGCGGCAGAGAGGAGCAGTAATAGAAGGAAAAAGATAAGTTAATGTCTTAGGTGACACAGAATCCTTGAAAAGATTAAAAATTGTGAATATAAGGCAAACTTAATCAAGGGAGACTACTTTGCTGGACTTTATGCTATAATATCGACTATTTATAAAAACACTTCAGACATGAGAAATTAACAACTGACAGAGATTGACATAGGTTAGTCCGTTTTTATTTTAAATGTAATTAAGGTCTTGACGTCTTTTCTATTATACAGTAGCATCAATTTTTGTGAAGTGAATGTTCTCTATAATACTGATTAAGAACACCTTGTGGACCTTTGGGCAGCCGATTTTACAGAGATGTAGGCGCAGTGGTCCCACTGTGCGCTTTCGGGGGGAATTGGGTGCCAGGGCGCGTGTTGGACCAACTGGCAGAGTGACAAAGTGACAGAGTGACAAACTGGCAGACCGACTAGGCTGTCTCCTCGCGGCGCGTCTCGTCCTGCAGTTGAACTCTGAGGCACTCAAATGGGAGCCGCACCAGCCGCATCTCGGCTGTGTCTCTGTCCATGTAGTACATACAGACGGGGGCTCCAAGTGGCGCTGGGCAGGGCTGGGGGCAGCTAGGGCTGCCGGTGGCCAGGGGTGGCACGAAACAACAGAGAGTCCTTCGGTCTCTATGTGTTATGTGCCGCCGTCGAGTGTTTGGTAAATAACACGTTCGTTGTGTCGCCATCGCCATCGCCATCGCCATCGTCGTCCGCATCTTCAGCGGCGTCAGGCGGCGGGCGGGCCGGCGGGGTTGCGTGGGGCAACTGTACATAGGGTTGTAGTCCTTGTTAAGCTTTCAGGGTTGAAACGTGCACACGAATGTGCGGAGAATTATATATTAATAAACAGCAGCGACGGCAGCGGCGGCGGCGGCGGCGGCGGCGGCGGCGGCGGCGGCGGCGGCAGCAAAACAAAAAGCGAAACCAACAACAGCGCCTGCAAAACTGAAGTGGCGGACCAGGCCGCCATTACGCCGTACGCTGGCAACCCTGCCGAGTGGCCCGCGCATTGGCCCAACTTCTGTCAGCAAAAAATCAACAAAAATAAATGCGAAAATAAAAATTAAAAAAAAAAGAAAAACGCGCGTCAGCATGACACGTGTAGCAACCGCCTCGCGGCCCGCCCCCCACCCCCGCCGTACGGCACCCTCCAACTGCACTCATCGCCCGCATCAGGCAGCTGCCTTTTGACTTTTAATGAAATGGATATGTTATGGCAAATGAGCCCATACACCGGCTGCCCACCGGCCCCGCCCCCGCCCCCTCGCACTGGGCGGCCCGGTTGCTGTTGTTGTGCACACTCAAGTGTCGATTTCTGTTACTCTCTCAGCTCGATTCGACGAGTCGACGCGAAAATGTTTGAAAATGCACATATGGCAATAAGCGCTGCATGTTCACAAATTCGCATCCGCATCCGCATCCGCATCCGCGCTGGTGTTGCCGTAATAGACTTGAGCATAATTTATGCTGTTAATTAATCGCCAGCGTTCCCCGTTGACGGCCCGCCATTTACCGTTATGCGAGGGCTTTCAGCTTACTCGCCGCCCCGTTTCTTGCTACTCAAATTTTCCTTCCATTTTTTTTTTTTTTTTGGTATTGTTTTCACGATTGCATCGCTTCTCTATGAGATTGGGACTTGAAACGCGTTAATGAGCTCGCAATTTGCGTTGATTGCGAAAACCGGAAAAAATACAGAAAGTGCACGAATTATCGAACCGATTAATACAAGTAGCGAGTATCGAGTAACGAGTAGCGAGCAACGAGTGCCGATTAAACGTAATTATTGGATAATCACAGCGCTTAGATAGCTTTAGCTTTAGCTTAAGGGATAAGGACAATTAAATTTAGCTTTACTTCAAGAATAACAATTTCAATAAGCAGCGAAAAAAGATTCTATTTTAATTTGTAAGGTTTGTAAGGTTTGAATTATGATTTAAGTTTCAGCGAGAAATAAATATATAAATATATTTATTAAACGAAAGTCGACATTACAATTATAAATCATTTAGCTAGGTTATACGATTATTATTGCTATAACTTATAATGATAATTACTATATAAAAGTATAGGATATTTGGATATTTTTAAATAGCACCAAGGCATTTGCTTAGAAGGATAATTCAAGTTTTGCTATATTAAATATTGTATTTTTATATACTAAAAGCCAAAAACAAAATGTATACCATTTATTTAAAAATAGTCGCAAACCAAACTTAAAGATTCGGCTTCAAATTTTAAGAAAGCTGATATACAGTTGAAGCTGAAAGAGGAAGAGCTTCTGCTGTGATTTTTTGAGACTATCTATGTATTTAACTTTTAGTGATATTTAATAATAATAATAATGTCAAAAAATTAGCTTTCACAAAATAAGAAAAAACATTTTGCTTCGTAGTGATATTTAAAAATATAGGTACACGTTTTCAGTAGACATATATCTATATACCTATCTATATACATATATATATATATATACTAAGATATGTGACGCAGAAGTTCGACGTTAAGTTCTGAATTGCTGACAGTTGAATGCAACTCATTTTGATTGAGGAAGTACGCAGCAGATTCTCTGCTTAGTTTCCTCGAGCTGAGATGGAGCAGCTGTCAGGTATCCTGGAAGTTCCTTCAGCGCTTGTCTGCTGCCATCGATTAGAAGGGCAAGAGGAGAGGGGGCGGAACGGGCGGCGGGGGCCTGTGCAGCACCAACATATGGATGCTTGCCCCACAGGCAAAGGCAAATTCTCCATGCAGAAATAAACTGCAAACGTTTCTCATTTCTCAAGATACGGCGAAGCTTCACTTTTTGCTCCTTCCCATTTCCCGGACACGTGAGCGATTTTAATTAACTGTCAGTGTCGCAGCAGCTCCGAGCCACCGTTCGAACTCTTCCTCTCTTAGTCTCCCACTTATTCGCCATCTCTCTGCCCCTCTCTTTTCACTCGCCTGCCGTTAGCACGGCCTCTTGTTCTTATCTAGAGTTTTTCCGACGCTCTGGAACAAAAATATGACAAGAAAAGTAAAATTTAAAGCGTTGCGCCGAAAGTAAAAATACCATCCAGTTATATTATTCTACATATATTTAATATCTGTACGAAATTCATTATTTAATATATTTATTCTTCGTTATTCCCCATTTTTTATACCTCAGATATATTAATAAAGCCTCAACCCAACTAGCAAACTGTGTTATGAGTTTGGTTGGAATCACATATATATAATATATAATATAATAGTAGGACAATCTATACCCAAAATATACAGCTAATCATAAATATATATGTGCCAAATTTCTTTAACCTATACCTGAAATAGGAGCACACATGTCACTTAATATCAGGCAAAATTCTACTGATAATAAATATAGTAGAAGAAAGTGGAACACTCACAGAAAAGCTCAAGACTTACATAAAATACTCAAGTAATTAGAAGTTACTCTTCACTTCTTTAATTCAATTACTTAAATTCTTTTTATGCGAATATTTTGTACCTCATTAATAATTAATCTAATTGATAGAAGATTGAGCATCGATTATGATATTAAAAATAATGTATATATTTAATTTAGGGATAGTTTGAATTGGGAATTGCGTTTTTCTCTGAGTGCACACATTTGCAAAGATAATCGCAATACCCTCAGTTAGGGTATACAAGAAGCGAAACGCTGCAAGCGCTTTTTGGGGCGTTTGTCAAAGCTCATTCGATGGGGACGTGAATGCGTTTGAGGCTAAGGACGATGTCCTGGTCCCGGCTCTGGTTAAGGATGTGGGTCTGCATATTGTTGCCAGCATTTGTTTTGCTGTTTGTGAAAAAGATTGTGATTCTTTTTTGCTGTTGTAATGCAAAAATGCCGCCATTTTAAAAGTGGTTGCCGAGCCAAATGAAAGAAACGACAATGAAAGACAATGGCAAAATGAGGTGAAAAGAAACAAAAACAAACAGAGCAAGAGAGAGGGAGAGAGAGAGAATAGGGAGAATGCCACCTGCTGCCCGACCAACTTTCCCTACAAAGCGTGAATATGGCACCGAGTCCTCCGCCGGGAGATCCCCAAGTACCCCCCACTCAAAGCTCAAAATCAAAGGCGAAACGTGGCCATAACTGTAAAAAAAAACAACTATCGCAATTCGTTGACCTGCCTTTGAATACCCTTTCCGCTGTTTCATGGCAGTTTCCAAGGCTAACTATGTGAAGCCCAGAAAGGATCTTAAAGGATGTTATACGGCTTGAAACGTCTATTTCAGAAAAGTTAAGTGTATTGAAATGTTCACACTGCGGCAAAATCGGAATACTCGAGCAACTCAAATGTTTCCGAGCACGCCAATCAACATATACATCAAATATAGACTCACATACACACACACACACACACATAAACGTGAATGCGCATATTTGCACTCAGCGAAAACTCTTCTTAGTTCTTCTATTTCGTTCTCGATTGTGATTAAAGAAAGTTTTAAATTCTTGTATAAATAAAGTGCTAAATAAATAAAGTACTTGAAAGAAATGAAAAAGTTCTTAATGCAAGTACAAAGTTGCTTAAATTTAGTACTTGATAATTAAATAAATAAAGTCAAATTTTTGGAAATTTTTTAAATTAGGGAAAACCTTTTTGGAATTTTTAATTGGCACACAAGTTAAGAATGTGCGGCATTGTGCACTTAATTTAAGTACGAAACGCTTGTTATTTTCGCTCAGTGTATGTGTATTTATGTCTGTATGTATATTTATGTATTTATGTAGCGCAAATATGAAAGGCGTTCTAATTAGAGAGCAAAAATTGACGCAGAATGAGGCAGGCATCACTCAACACACCCACACTAACACACACACACACACACACACGCACACACACACACACACAGACACACACTTATATAACAAGAATACGGGGCGCAAATTCTTCAATTTAATAACTAACATCCGGAGGCGGGTGGACGCAAGGGCGAGCTATCAGGCAGGGGTCGCAGTGGGGCGTGGGCGGGTAGGAGAAGGGGGCGGGGGCGGGGGGAGGGCGCATGCTGCGAGTCGGTTCGTATATTTCGTGGATTCGCTTGGGTGACGATGGTGAAGCCCAACAATAAGATGTTGAAACGAAACCAAAACAACAACAACTGATGGCAGGGACAGCAGCAGGGGCAGGGCCAGGAGCAGGGCCAGGGCCAGGAGCAGGGGCGGGCAGCAAGGATATCAAAGCTGCTGCCGCTCCTGCTGAGGGACGTCGTCGTCGTCGCGTTGACGAATGGTTGACACGGGCGGGCAGATTGCCAGCACGGCCGTGCCAGCTAAATTCGGTGGTTGTTTGCGGGGCCCGTGAGGACGACGCGCTCGCATTTGGGTGGTGCTGCTGCCGGTGGTGGTTGGTGGTTGCTAGACTAGTGGGCTGGGCGTTGCGCCATAACGGAAATGAGACGTTTAATTTACATTTACACAACGCGCACGATAAGTCCGCCGGGACCAGGACGCGCACAGCCAGGTCCTGGCCTGACGGCAGGCCTCGTGCAAGTGACAGCCAAAGAAAATTGAAAGATGTCCTCCAGCCCGATGGGTGGCCGGGCCGCGTTGGGGCCGCCTTCGGTTACTATGGCAAGTTGCGTAATCTGTGCTCAGGCTAGCTAACAATGCGAGTGCTGACTGTACCTGCGGCCACAGCCGCCTCATACATATTGCATGGCTCGGCTCGGACAGGCTCCACACATGTGCACACACACACTCACACACCACACACACACACACACGCACACACGTTGTTTGGTATTTGTATTTCCGGTGCTTAAGACAAATTTTAAAAGAGCCTCATGAATATTTAAGCGCATTTCCTGCCGCACTTTGTTAGCCAGGACGAGCTGCAAATGCGTTTTGTCCTTTTGGGTGGCAGCACGTCAATTAATATGCCCCGTCTATATGTATGTGTGTGTGTGTGCGAGTGTGTGTATTTGTGTGCGATTAATTCAAGTGAAAGCTTGCCGCACATATTGCGGCTGACTTGGCGCCACGGGGCCATTGCCGTGGCTAATTGGCCATCAAATTAGCCGATTTCTTGGCCATCTGCATCGGCCACATTATTCGAATCAAATAACAATATTTTATATTTTATTGCTCCTACAGAAAGAGTTGATATATTTAATAGATACGCAATTAGCTGCTTCTGCTTGAGATACTTGTGTTAGCAAAGTTGATAGCGTAATTTTGAAAAACAAAAGATAGTTATATCGAACAGCTTTTCTTTGAAATCGGTGCTCAAGTTGAGTATTAATCGATGTCTTGATATATAGCTCTAAATAATCAGAAAAGAGAAATAACAACTAGCTTTGGGATGCCGCAGATTAAATACCGTTGCAGACATAAAGCAGATGTTTATAAATTTTAAGTTTCGTTATAAAAAAAATTAAATAAATAATAAAAATAAAAATAATAAAATGCTATAATGGTCCGATGTTGATAAAGCTAGATGTCAAGTAAATCTCTCAATTGCATAGTTTATTTGGGATATCTTAAATGAAAATATTTTTTTATAAATTTACTCATCTACAAACTGTGGCAGATATGTATATGTATATATACTTCATGTTACATATTTTCTAGCAAAATGAAAGTCCCTCTGCGAAGATATACAAATGACATAAAGAAAACTTTGTTTATAAATGGATAATTGGCTCAACATACTTCAAAATGACCGGGAAGAATTGGAGAATATGAGACATATATGAACTTATAAACCATTAATCTAACTATTTTATTTTGATTTTATTATTAATCAAATAAGCACTAATAAGAACACTACCTCCATACGCTAGCCTGAGATTTGAACCTGCAAAACTCTTCTCCCGAGGACTGTATAAATATATATTTAAACATTACTTATCTATTAAAAAATATAAATCACAACAATATTCAATGTTCCCAAAATTTGAAAAAATGTCATAATATCTGACTGTTAATATTCCATAGGTAAAGTAAAATATGACAATATGTCATAATATTCGACTGTTAATATAGATATAGAAAAAATACTGGAGTTAAACTGAATACAAGAATTTTCGTACTTTCGCGAAGAATGTTTTTATTGATAATACAATTATATTTTAGAATTTTTGCGATTATTTAAAAACTGCTTTAAATAAGAATTAAGAATTAATTAATTAAGAATTAGAATTTTTAAGTTGAGAACGCTCGTACTTGATTTAAGCCCGAAATTCTTGGCCTGCTTTTCTCGGAGTGCACATTAACCCTCTTCTGCATCTGCAGCGACTTTTGATTGTTAAAAAACATTAACGTTTACAAACAATTGAGCATTTGTATCCGTATTTTTATGTGTATGATCCAAATATGATATAGCGATCCAATCTCTATCCAAGTCAGACGCACAAAGGCCGAAAATGTATTGAAAAACATTTACCGGGTCTTTAAGATAATCTCAAGGTGATTTTCTTTCAGGTATTTTGCTTTCAAAATCTGATTTGTGATAACTGCGTTCAGGCGACTCGGCGGACAGTCGTTTACCTGGCGAAAGAGCCAACAAATGTCGGCAAATGTGGCCCGTAATGAGGCCTGGCAACCGGAGCCCGTTTGTCCGGCCAGAAACTCATGCAGAGCCAACAAACTATTTGCAACTTTAGCCAACGCCCAATTAGTGACACTCAAATAGCACAACAACTGGCCCGAAGGGAGCTTGGGGGGTGGGGGTGGGGGTGGGAGGGTCGGTTCTGAAAGCCGAGTCCGGATCTGGACCTTCAGATTTTTGGCCGCAGCACTTAGAAAATTGCGGCATAATCAGACGCAGCCAGCCTCGAGCCAACAATGGGTGCAGCCGGCGCAGGCAAATGTGGCAACTAATAAGGGGATGGGGCAACAACAAAAGCAAATGGCAGCCAGACGTTGCCACAAAAGTGCTGACTGTGACAGCTTACTTTATTGGCAAAATCAAATCAACGTGGCATTTGCATGAAATGCCAAAGATACAAGCCCGGCCCCTTGAAAGGATAGGCCGTACAGGCCGCTGCCCGTGCCGTGCCGTGCCGTACCGTGACGTGACGTGACGTGGGGCGTAGTCGGCTCGTCGTACAACAGCATCATCATTCAACAACAGCATCAGCATCAGCATCAGCAGTCGACGTCGTTTGGCGTTGTCGTTGACTGCGCTAAATGCAAGTCAAACACAAGTTCAGCCATGGTGGGGCTGGGGGCTGGGGGCTGGGGCTGGGGCGGGGGCGGCTGCTGCTGACATGGGTGGCTTAAGGGTAGCTCGCCTAGGTATTGAAGCTTGTAAAAATTGCATGGCGCTGCATTACCGCTTAAGTGCGCGCCGAGTGCCGAGCGCCGAGTGCCGAGTACTTTGGCCCGGCAGCCATCTTAGCCGGCTTCGAGTCACTCCAAACATTCATAGTCATTCACATGCATTCAAGTGCCATCCCCCAGTCCCCCCACCCCCGCCCCTCCCGTGGCCCCAAAAGCAAAGCAACTACTAAGCAAATCGCATTCATGACATTTTCTTGCATTGCCAGCGGGTTGGGGGCGCATTTTTAGCCTGGCTCCAGCAAGGACGGAAGGTGGGGGCGGTGGGTGGGGTCGGGGGGGTTGCTATCAGCTTGGGCTCGGTTTATTTGTTTCGTCGTCGAGGCCGCTGCTCCGCCATTTGGCTTTTTAGGGTTGCGGCTTGATACGCTAATGCCAGCGGCGGGGTAGGCCGGGGGGGTGGGGGGCTGGTGGGGGATTAGCCACAGCATGGGGTGAAATTGGCGGCTTGGGCGCACTTGACGCGTTTTATAATTTCCGTAAACAACAAACGGCTTAATTTGCGCATATTTCCGTTTGGATTTGCACGACTCGAGTGCCAGACGCTGGCAGCCAGGATGGGGCCGGGAATGGGGCCGAGGGCGGGCCCTGCCTTCAGCTTGGCTAATGGGTGTGGCAACACAACTTAGGCAACAACTCTGCCGCTTGTTAAGGCATTCAGCTCTGCCGCAATATGCGTAATTAAAAAAAACCAAAAAGAAAACCAAAATAAAATACAAAATACAAAATGCAAAAAACAGAACGCCAAAGGGTCGCACGGCATGTGACATGGATTGCAAATTCATTTGGATGCTGCGAGGCGGGTGGGGCTGCCATACAAAGAGCCGGCCTTAAAGCCCACCAAATGCCCTTCTGCAGCTGACATATGGTCGGACCCTATATAGATATATATATACATATGTGGGGGGAATCACAAATGCAAATCGTACTCATTAGGGTATAATTTAACGAAACACCTTTGAGTATCTCAACGGAAACAATGCTCTTAAATTGCCTAACAAATACAATGAGACTAAATATTTGAAGCGCGTGTCAAAGTTTAACATTAACTTCATTGTGATTGTAACTGAGCGAAAGAATCAAAGTTACAAAACTGTTTTCAAGCTTCTCCGCAAATTACAAATATTTACAACAAATCCAAGGCAAACTATATTTTTTACATAATTATTATTTTTGATTTAAAAAGTTTTCTTTTTGGTTTCTGATGGAAAAGCTAAATACGCTAAATGAACATACAATGTCAATACGATGATTTAAACAGATGTCTTGACATTTTCGACATAAAAAGAATGAAGAAAAAAAACATGGGCTAATAAATGTGGAAAACCTAGCCGAGCCTAGAGACGAGACTTTCGCTCTAAACTAATTTTAAAATCTCTGCTATTACTAACAAATGAATTATTATCTTTACATTGAAAGCGGATTCTTTTTAATCTATTTAGTAAAACTCCTCATAGGCTATATAAAATCCATTTTATACGTTGTTTAGCTGTGCACAGAGTATTGCGCAGTCAGTCACTTCTTCTTCTTGTTGTTTGGTGTAGGTTTTTAAAATAGTTTTCTTCGAAATCTCGCTAGGCTTATGGGTTCGACGAGTAATTTAGTTCATAAATTAAAACAAATAAATATTTAAATTATTTCATTGCCAATAGAGAAATTTTAGATTTGACATTTTTGTATCTTAATCTAGTGGAAATTTCATATTTAAAGCGGGTATTATTATGCCAAAATTTCTAAATATTCAAATCAAATACGGTGCACAATGGGGAGCAAAAAAATTGTTCAGTCCATAAATTTTATTTATATACATATTAAAAACAAACTTTTTAGTCACTTTAAAAAGCTATGCAACAAAAAAAGAATTTTAACAGAATCTAACATACATTAAGTATACATTATTTTAAGCATAATGCTTTTTCTTTTGTTTCATATTAAGAATTTTCTCAAATTTTCAACAAAAAAGAAGAGTCTAGGCTGAAAAGTAAAATCTTTTTATATATACATAAATATCAATTTAAATATATAAAAGTTAATTAATCCCATAAATATTGCCTGCCTTTAGTTACTTGAGGATGGACTTGAAAAATGTTACTCTACTTAAAACTTAAAACGAACTTGCAGTGAACCAACTTTTTTAGTAACTTTAAAAAGTATACATTATTTTAAGCATAATGCTTTTTCTTTTGTTTCGTATTAAGAATTTTCTCAAATTTTCAACAAAAAAGAGTTGACGAGGCTGAAAAGTAAAATCTTTTTATATATATATAAATATCAATTTAAATATATAAAAGTTAATTAATCCCATAAATATTGCCTGCTTTTAGTTACTTGAGGATGGACTTGAAAAATGTTACTTTACTTAAAACTTAAAACGAACTTGCAGTGAACACCGAGCGTAGAAGAGGAAAATCCAGCTAATTATTATCCCTTTGACACACAGTTGGCTCACTCTTTAAGCGCAGATATTTGATTTGGGCAAAGTTTGAACAATTTGCTGGAAACGCGTTTGCACAACAACAACGGCTGGGAACTTCAATTGATCTTTGCTAAATGCTGTTATCAGCTCCGAAACTTTGATTAGATGGCCACAAAGGCGAGACGAGAAGATGGGCATAAAAGCGGGGCCAAGGAGGGGAGCGCGGAGATTGCGATTGAAATTGGGGCCGGGGCTGGGAGAAAGTAGACCGCAAACAGCCAATTGTGTCCCAGTCGAGCAGTCGGGCAAACAACGTCACGTTGATGATGAGGTTAGGGCAGCAACAACAACAACAACAACGACAACAACAACAACACGGTTGAAAGCACGTTTTCATGTTGTTGCCTGCCACGATGCTTATGACAAAAAGCTTTTCAACGTCGTTAGCTTAATAACTGTCAGTAGATGAGTGTTTGGCTCGGAGTGTGTGTGTGTGCTGCTGTGTGTGTGTGTGTGTGTGTGAGAAGAGCCTTTCACATGCGACTGGCTTTTAGGCACTGCCTTGCCTTTTACCAAAACCCTTTCGCAGGGCATTACAGATTCCTCACTAAATGTGCTGCGACTCTTTAGCGTATATATATATTCATGATCAGTATCAGCAGCCGAGTCATAAAGCTGCCGTGGGAAAGATCAGTTGAAAATTGAGTTTTCATTTGAAAATGAATAGAAAAGAAAATATAGTAAATTGGATTTCATTTCGATTTCATCTATATATCTTGCTCAGTTTTAAAGTAAGATACAGACAATTTTACAGATAGTTTTCTGATGACCCCCTCTAAAGATCTGTATATCTTTCCAAGTTTTAAAGCTGCTCTCAGGATCGATCCCACTCCCGCCACCAATTATAAAAAATATCTTTTTTTTCAAAATAACAATAATATTAAGACCGTTTCAGACTGTTTTAAATTATTATTAAACTTAGCAGTCGGCTGCAATGTTCTCAGTTATTCAATCTAATGCAGCCAAAAAACTTGGATTTGTCACCAACATCGAACAACAAAATATTACAGCCTTCTGTCGAATTCAATCGAAATATTTATTTTTGCTTACTGACTCTTTGCTATATAGATATATAGCGCCCAACTTCCATATATTCGCTAGGGTATTCAATCTTCGGCACTTCGAAAATAACTATTTTTTCTCATTTTTTTCGTTTTCTTTCAGCGTTTGTTTCTTTCTACTTGTTTCTCTATCTTTTTTGTGCCCCGTCTGCCAAGCCGCATAATTACAACAACTGCAGCACAACAACAACAGCTCCTGCGCTGGCGGAGGGGTCGTCTGTGTGTGAGTGTGTGTGTGTGTGTGTTGCCGTTCAAAGGACATGTGCCAATATGGCGAACTGCGGTTGGCAACTGTCACAGCCAGCTGCCACACAAGTGTGTGTGGGTGTGTGTGTGTGGGTGTGGGTGTGTGGGTGTGCCATTGATGTTGGATTTTTGCGACAAGCTGCTGTGTTTGCCCCCCACCCGCTTCCTCGCCCACAGCTGCTGCGAGTCCTTGTGCTAGTCCATGTCCTCGTCCTGGTCCACGTTCATGTCCTCGACGTGCTCATTTCCTCGAGTGGCGCAAAACAAAAGATTTCTGCTTGCTGCACCTTGTTGCCCTCTACGCACACCCCCGCCCCCCAACCCCACCCCCGCCCCCAACCCCCTCAGCACTGAATGCATTTTGCACTTTATTAAAACCAAATCAGCGAAGCAGAAAAGTCAAATGCAATGCTGATTAGCCCGGCCAGCGGGAGGAGTTGCTGCCACGCCCCCGCAGCACACAATTGGAGCCCCAACTGAACTCAATTCGGTGTGCATTTTGGAACTGGAACTGGGCCCTGGCACTTGGCGCTCGGGGCTTAGGGCGTACAGCTTGGGGTTAGCCTTGTGGTTGACAAGCTGTTAAAATCGCCGTTTGGAGGCGGCCTAAGCTCCTGCCGCTTGCCGGAGGCGCCCAATCGGGATGGGGGATGGCGGATGGCGGATGGGAGCGAACCAAAAATAGCTCTGATTGAATACGCAGACAACAAAGTTTTTATCGGCAATTTGCCAGAGGTTGAGTTCAATATTGTTTCTATGTGAAACATGGGGAAGTTTAAGGATATGCTCTCTATATGGTATATTGGGGCTTATCACGCCAGCTTGGCTGAGAGTCTAGTTTATACAGTTAGTTACAGTGTGTTAATTTAGTGAGTGTTAATTTTCAAGAATTTATAAATTTTTCTTTTACACGAATTGTTTTCGTTTAACGCGATTTTAAATATTCTACGATTTTTTTATAATGACTGTATCTATGAAATTATACATTTCAAATTCGCATTATATTTTTCTTATTTTCGGTTTGACTACGATTCCCTGCAATATACATATGTTTAAGTTAGTTACTGGTTTTTTATATCAATGAATTTCTGATATTCTTCCCTTTTCCCAAATCATAATTTATATTTTAAACACGGAAAATAAATTCTCATGTTAACTCTAATTAGTTTTATTCAATATTAATTGTCTTACTTTTAGTCGCTTTTTGGGTCTGAAACCAATCCATTTTCCATTAAGGCAATATCTTTTTAATATTTTTCCATTTAGCCAATATCTTTTATACGTGAGTTTTTTGGGAACATATCTATCGTGTAAAAAGCGAATTTTTTATACAAAACCTACATTTTATAAGTGGAGGTATCAATTCAAAGAAAAAAATTAGTCTATATGATTTGTAGTTGCTGTACTCTATTGGTAAGCAACAATCAAAAATAATTCCTTTTATTTCATTACATACTTTTTTACAGATTCGTAGGGGCCAGATAGACGGACCTGCCTGCACTTCAGCTCTTATCTAATTAAGAGAAAATACAAATACACTTTTTTTGTTGCAAAAAACCCTCGCAAAGGTATCCTCAATATTGGCCAGATAACGGACCTGAGCTTGGAGTGCAAATTGAGCTCTTGCCAATTAGCCAAATAATGGAAAATAATACAATGGCAAAAACTGAACGGCAAAATGCGAATGCGGATGCGTAAGAGCATTAATTATTTTACCAGACGCTTACAATGTTATCAATTCACAAACATAAACATAGACTTCTGTTCACAAGCTAATTTCAAATTTCAAGCATTAATAAAATTATTTACATTTTTTCATCATTAGGGCAATTTTATTGTCTTAAGTGGTCGCATAAATAATTAACGCGTATGAGTTCAGCACAAGGTTTTTAAATATTTAATAAAGTGTTCGCTATGAAGGGGCACACAAATTGGTATCGTTTAATAATTTACGGGTTCCATAAAGTTATTAAATATGCTATGTTTTTGTGGAAGAACACAACAATACACACATATATTATAAAACTTAATTATGTATGTGTGTATATATTTACTATCCATACGTATAAAAACATTTGAGTTCTCGTTATTTATAGTTACGGAGTTTCGACAGATTTTATGGAACACGAATATTTTGTAGAGTCGATTCTCACGTCCAGAAATATTACAGCAATTTAGTTAAATGTTTAAAAGACAAAAATAATAACGGTTGTTTATTCTTCTTAATATTGAATGAATTATATATCTATTAACTGTTTGCTTTAAACTAATCTATCTATCTTAATCTTAATCTATCTATTTATACGCCCAATTATCTAGCATATGCCATCTATCTGTCTTATCTATCAGACTGATATTAATAAAGATCTAGATATTAAAGATTTAAAAAAAGCTAATTTTATAGCTAGATATATGGATAAATATGTTGATACAAAGAATGAAAAGTAGTTTGATTGATTAATAGGTGTATACATTTATCAATCTGTATATTTATGAAGCTGCCTATATACATATATTTATAAATACCGTTACCCATCATTTTATCCAGCTACCTATCTAACTACTTTAATGTATATGTGTATATTCAATTTAATTATAAGCCTCTCCATCCATATTAAAATCTATATAGAAATCTATCTATGTGATCTATCTGCGTACCTATCTTATTATTTTTGTATCTATAAATGTATATAACATATCCCTGAATGTATCCAATTCATATTCACGTCCTTCTGTCCATATATTCATCTTTTTGAAGATCTGTAAGCTGTATGTTTATTTTTCAAATTTTCTTTCCACATTTTATCTATGTATTTATTTATCCACCTATTTCTCCGTCTAACTGTTCATCCGCCGATCTATCCGCCCACCCCATCCATTTACTCTATTTAAATGCACTTTGAGTTTCAACGATTTATCAAGGTAAACGCAATTCCCGTTAGTCAGTAATCAATACAGATAAAGCTCTCAGCCGCCGCCCTTCTATACAATTCTCAAAAGTCGCACTGCACAAAGCAATCCAAATTCAAAGTGCATCCGAAACTGAATCCGACTTCAAATCCCGTACTTTCCACGCGCATTTTTTCTATCAACTTTGCCGTAGCGCTCACCTGTCGCAGTATTGGCTGAGCTTTAAAAAGCGCCTGACAGTCAACAAATAAAATGGCAGAAGAGCAAAAAACAGTCCAAAAGAAAACTCGAAAAAAAGAACACCAAAATAGTAGAAGGCAAAAAAAAAAGAGAATTGCGAGCAGAGGCAAAATCTCATTAAATGCAAGCCAATGACGGCCCCCGTGTATTCACTTTTGCTGACCGATAGATAAAGCGCCCGCCCGTGCGTCCGACCGGACGACAAATCCCCAACAGCAGTAAGCCCCCCTCAGTCCAAAAGAACCAAAAAAAGTATAACCGAAAAAATTGGAAAAAAGAGAAAAACGGCGCCAAAAGTTGTTGCGACCATTTTCAGCAGTCGGGCAGCCGGACAGGGGGCAGGGGCAGGGGGCAGGCGGGCAGGGGGCAGCCTGGTAGCTGAGTTCTGGCCAGGGTTGTCATAGCAACGCAGCTAACGCGTCACTTTACGTGTCGGATTCGGGTGTTGGCAGCCATATTTGCTCTTATAGCGCTTTACTTGCCTTTCATCGCCAGACAGACCCGGGAACCCGCCCTTATGTGCCGACCAACCCGGCGAGCAACCCTCCAGCCCTCCCGTCACACACACACACACACACACACGTACATCTGTATCTGCGGGTGGGGTTTTTCTGCGGCGGGGTTAGGGGTCGGGGTTGAGCCTGCAGCCACCCTTGTGTCTGTTTTCTGCGTCTGTGCCCGTCGTCCTCCCGCTCGTCCTCCTGCCCGTCGCTGCTTCATTTGGCTTCAGTTCACTTTGGCCGGGCTTTTGCCTAGGCCCAGGACCGTGCACCCGTGGACCGAGCATTTGGCACCACTCACTGGCGCGTCCTTTGGCTTGTGTCCTGGCATAGTTAGCTAGCCGACTAACTGCCTCGCAGTCCGTCCGCCACTCCGTCCGGCCCTCCCTGTGCTTTTAGGTGTTGCGTGTTGTTGTGCGCACTTTGCGCTGGCTGCGTTGTTGTCCTCGCCTTTTGGATACCCCGTGCTCACTGCGAGGCGGCGCAACAGGGTATATTGCAGTCGTTCACGTGCTTGCAGCAGACTGCAGAAACCATCATCGAGTCGATCGAGGCATTTTGTATTTCACATTTCGTAACTAGAAAACAAAATTCTTAAAATTCTTCTAATTGCAAAAATTTTAAATTCAATTTAAATTTAAAACTCAAATTCAGTAGTTATTCTAAGTACTGTCGAACTTGAATAAAGGGCATTTTATGATTATTTAAAGTTTATTCTTTTGTTCCTAATTCAAGAATTGTCTTATCATAGCTTTCTCATTAATCGATTATATGTCCTGAATTTTACATTATTATCTTTTAATTGACTATATTTACGGCTTTATTTAAGAATATTTAAAACAAAATCATTTTTAAACGTAATTCGATTTAAAACTGATTTAAAACCATTTCCACTGACACCCAAATTCATCTATAAACTACCTATATTCTCTCAAAAATCAATAAACATAGATTTTAATAATATACAATTACTATACATTAGTATAGTAAGCACAAATAAATATTTTTATAATCTTCAACGAAAAAAGAAAACTTATTTAACTCATATATATATTCATATATAAAGGATATCTGCTAGTCGAGCAGCCGCCTTGGGAGCACTCCTACTTGTTTTTACTTTTCTGTATTCTTACATAGCGAACGTGTGAGATGGGAAGATAGAAAGAGAGTGCGATAGGGAGCGGGACAGAGAGATCGGGCGATGGGAGCTTACATAAGGCGCCTATGTACTTGCCTGGGCGCCTGACACATGTCGTCCTGTGCCCGTTCCCGGCCGTGTCCTGTGCTCGCTGCTCCTGTATAGCATTTTGTTTTCTATCTGTTTATTTGCTTGTTTCTTTATTTGTTTGTTTTGTTTGCTTGCTTGTCTGTTTGTTTCTTTATTTGTTGATTTGCGGCCATTTGTCGTTTGCTCGTTTTGCGCCCTTCACTTTCCTTTCAATATTCCTCCTAATATTCCAGCGAAATCCCTTTGTACTTGGCGACACAAAAAAATAAAAAATAAATAAGCGAAATAAAAATAAAAATACTCGCAAAGCTCAGCTGGCAGACAAAATTGAACGACCCGTATTTGGTTGTCGAGAATAAACAGTATTTATAAAGGATCTGTCGGATTGGCATGGGCAGAAATAAACCATGGACGAGCAGAGAAAAATCAATACGAACTGTGTCTGCAATTACGAGATAGCGAGTTCTGAAAGCATCAATTTCTTTTTTAATTCGTTCTTTTAAAACCCTGACAAGCCTCAACCACACAGAAGAAAATCTACTCAGAGTAAAAGTCCAGAATTTTGTGCTTAGACAAGGTGGAAATTTCTCTACTTGAAATTTCCAGCTCAAATTTGAACAACGTTTTATATGCAAAATTCAAATGCATTTTCAATTAGAATAATTATCTTCTAATTTCACCAAAATCAAGAAATAAACGTTCCTAAAAATACTCAGAATTAAATTGTACGAATTTTGAGGAAATTTTACTCGATGGCAAAAGATAAAATAAATGGTTTATCCCATCCGAAATGTGAATTAACATTAAATCGAATTCAATTCAATGCTGAGGTAAAACTGTGAGCCTTGAAGAAAGTTTTTTAAACTGTATAAATTTATTTATTTCTCTCAAAAAAAGGTGTAGGTTAGCTTGACTATATTTATATTTTTCATTTTTTCATTTTACAATTAGATATGTTTACAATATCTTAAAAAGGATTGTGATATTATTTTCATATTTTATTATTTATTATTTATATTTATTTATCTTTTATATTTTCTTTTTGTTATTATTATAACCAATTGAATTATAAAGGCTGTTCTTTTGGCTATATTTCTATTTGAGCAGATTTCTTGAGATATTTGATTCTTTGAGATTAGTCTAAAGTTTTATATAAACATTTATTTAATTTCATTTAAAAATATATATTGACCATATGTAGAGCATAGAAAAATTAAACCTTTAAATTGAAAGTAACAACAACAAATATAAATGAATAAGCTAAAACCAAATGTTGTTTTGCTTCAAATAAGAAATTACCAAAATATTTAAAATTGGAAAGAATGTGCAAAAGGTTTTAATCAGATGCGTAAAAAAACAGTTTCGCGAACCGAACCTAAAGTCGAGGCCTTGGTTCCAACTGTGCACCGAACCAACGGCAAATGCTCTATAGATATAGGGCAAGATCGTTCCCGACACCATTTTAAACATCATTATCATTCCCATTCCCATTCCCAGTCGCATTCGCAATTCTCATTACAATTCGGGAATTGAAATCGTAATTCGGGGCGCAGTTCGGTGCACTTTTTGGATTGTTTTGCATTGTTTCGATTCGTTTCGGTTTGTTCTGTTGTGTTTTTTATCAGGCGGAGATCATCATCTGCTGCGCCCTAAGCAGCACACACACACAGACACACACAGACACACACAGACACACACAGACACACACGCACACCCATTCATATAGACAATTGTTTCGATTACGCAAAAGGGAAAAAAGCAGAATGCAAAACGTGAAATTGCGTTAAGCCGAAGGAGCCGTAACGATCTGGCAGGATAATAGCTCAAGGCTGTATGCCTCTATTGTCCAGGCAGCGGCAGCGGCAGCGGCAGCGCTCAAGGCTTGAATAAACAGCGCCGGCTAAGCAAACAACAACAATGCGAAGCGCACGTAATTGGGTTGCCAAATATTGCGCAGCAGAGGCTCACAAAGCAGGATCACAGGATAACAACAAGATACACAAGATGCACCCACGGCGCAATCCTAGGTGCCGAGGTGCGGCGAGGGGGCGCCGCATCCTTTTCAAGTAGGTACTCAGCCTCAGCGAGCGGAAACGCACAATCGACAATTGCCGTGTCCTGTCGGAGGATCGCGCCGATAGCATCCAGATAGCGGCATCAAGTTGAGAAGCTAAGTAGCCCGCTGAGCCGTCGCCGAGCTGCCCGTGAAAGAGTTGCCCGGATTACGCAGCTCGCCTCCGAGCGAGCCCGGCGCAAGGTGCTGGCCACGCCGTCGATCAGCTGTGCCGGCAGCTGGCAAGGATCGGCGGCCGCTGCCACAAAAGCTTCCAGTTGGCCTTTGAAGTCGCCCGACATCGCCCCGACACGCCGGTCCAAGCTGGCGCATGCACTGTGCGAAAAACGGCGTATGGAATAAATATATTTATAAATAAATATATATAAATATAAATAATATATATTATAAAAATAATATAATAAATATATAATATAATAATATAATATAAATATATATAAATAAATATATTTATTTTTATTTAATATTGACTTCTAAATCAATCCCAAATGTTAATTATATTAAAAACAAATACATACTTATTAAACTCCTTTCTTTTTACTTAAACGCTTGAATTGTGGTCCCAATTTTAGAATTTTTAATTTGACAACGTTTTTTTCTGTGTATTAGGAATTTTCAAAACATTCTTAAAGCAAGAATTTTGTTTTCAAGCCAAGAAAGTTACATTTTAAGCCAATTTTAATAAATGTCTTGTATTTGATTCAAGTGTAAAGCTTTTAGATTTATGAAAGTTTTATGGAATTTTGCGCTGAATAAACTTTGATCTCAAATGAAGAAATTGCCACTTTGACTAAACTTTAAGAAAGAATTTGTAGTTGATTTATGTACAAAGTTATTAGTTTTCTTCCCCGAAAATATTATGGAAATTTTCACCTCGAATGTTGGCAATGTTTTACAAACATTAAATTAGCAATTTTGAAAATAAAGTCAAGTTATTTCCGCTTTAACCAAATTTAGATAACTTTTTTTCGGTGTATTAGGAAGTGTAGCCAAGTGTATTTAGGAATTTGGGGAACCAACTTTAAAAGAGGAACAGCTCAAGTTTACCTTACCCAGATTGGGACAACACGTGTATTCAATTGAAGTACAAAATATACATAATTCTCTTTTTACAAGTTAAATACAATCCCGAAAAATTCGTAACCAAAAAATATTTTTGGCTTAATCAAAAAATGGTAGATTCGTTACAAACCTAAAAAAGTAGCTTAAAAGTCCAAAAAACAATATTTAAAAATTCTTGTTAGAAATCCCTTGAGCATTAACTTTAAGCAAGTACACATTTCAATTATAGCTCATTAAATATATTATAAAAAATAAATGATGATGAAGCATAAATTTGTAATGCATGAGTAGTGAGAATAAAAGGAATTCAAAGAATATCAACAAAATGAACATAAAAGAATTCGTAGAATAAAGTGTTTTCTACCAGCATAAAAACTAATTCTTTTAGTTAATTTGCAAGTAATTTTTTGTATTCATTACTTTTGTAAGAATTAAAGTGCATTAAAGTGATTTAAATGCTTTAAGGCGTGTGTGCTCGGCCTTTTCTCGCAGTGCAGGTCTATGTGGACTTGTGCATGTGTCGGGGGGACGCCTGTCATAACTGCACAAAGGACTGAGGCAGCTTCATCATCAACTTCGGCTTCGGGCTCAACTTCCCTTTGGCTTTGCCTTTGCCTTTTGTTGTCGCTCCTGGTCGCCGCCTGGCCATATAGATTTCAGTTTTGGGCAATGTTCCCGGCGTGGTAAGCGATATGCCCGCTTGTTCTTTTAATTGCTCGCCGGGAGAGAACGATAGGCAATCAGCGATCTTCGGATCTGGGACCGTGTCCTGGCAACAGCGCCAGAGGGGCGGGCATAGGCATGGAATGGGATGGGATGGGATGGGGGGGCGAGGTCTAAACAGCAACAAAACGGCGGCGGCGACCATTTGGCCTCAACGTCGGCGGTTTGGCGGCATTTTTGTTGTTGTTGTTTATTTTTTGATTGTCGGCTTTTTGCGGACAACACAAAACAATATCAAATTACAGACGGGGGTGCGGGGCAACCAGCAACGGGCCATGCCCGAAGGCAAAGGCTGGTCAGGGGCCAAACTTGCTTTTGTCAGCTGAACACAAAATACTTGAATTTTTAAATAGCCGAATTAAATACAATAAATTACAATAATTCTAAGCTAATCAAATTCCACATCCAGCTGCGTAACAGCCCTGTTCTTGGGCCAGCTTTAGCGCAGACACACAACCAGCTGCGACAAGGCCAGACTTGACGAACATAGCCGAGACACACACCACGGGCGCTTTGATGGCTGGCGGGCAACTTGGCTAGGCGGTTGTGGCACGAGCTAAGGCAACGTGTGCTGCCAGATCGCGCGCATATCCTGCGCATTTGCCGCACTGGCCAGTGGCAGCACCGGCACGCACAGCACATGCTTTCCAGCCGTGCGTGTGCCACTGCCAGACAGCATTCAGTCAGTCGAGAGCGGACGGCAACCGCCACAACAACTTTGATTGAACAACATTCGTTGCACGAGCAACAACAACAACAGCAGCAGCAGCAGCAAACAACAAGCCAGCAATGTCAGCGACTGGCTGCAGCAACAACGACAGCGACAACTGTAACTGCAGCAGCGACAACAACAGCAACAACAACAGTTGTTAGCCAGCCCAACACAGGACCAATTAGAGACGCAGCTTCCGTGCCCGTTACTTTTGCAGCAAACAGCTGTGTGAGTCCAGTGTGCGTGCGTGCATGTGTGTGTGTGTGTGCGTGTGTGCCGATATGCTGCCAACGGCACAAAGTCCTATTACTGCGGACCGTTATTAGCAATTATATAGCACAGCCTGCCCACAATTAAGCACCACAAACACACACATCTATGCATATACATACATACACACACATACAGCACTCCCAGTAGCCCCTCGTTGTCCTGTGTGCGCGCGGTTACATAAAAAAAATATAAAAAAAAACAGAAACCGAAAGAGAAAGAGAAAACCACACACAAAGACCAACAACTAAAATTAGTCATTCATAATTTATTGATTGTGCGAGCGTGTGTGTGCGCGTGTGTCCCTGTCCCTGTGTGTGTGTGTGTGCGCCACAACAACTAATATTTGAACACAGTTAAACAAACGTCGCCCAGTCGCCGAGTCCTTTGTGGAAGTCAAAAAAAAAATCAATAGACGGCAGGAGCAGTAATAAGACAACGACAACGGACAACAAACAACAAAACGCAGCAGCCGCCGCAGCGAGAGCAACAAAGGCAATAACAACAACAATAACAGTTAATAAACAGGCACACAAGCACACACCGAGCGAAAAGAGAGCCAAAGACGTCGCAGGTAAGTGGCCAGCGGGCCTGCATAATAAAGTTCAACTTGAGCCAGTGTTGTTGTGCGTTAGTGAGAGCGCGTCTGTGGGTGAGAGCGAAGAAGTGCAGTTAATTAAGCGACAGCAGCAACAACAACAACAACAGCAGCAAGTGCGCACAGCAGACGCCAGTGTTGCTCTTGTTTTTGCTGCCGCTGTCGCAGTCGCAGCTTTGAAGATTTCGCTGCCGCTGCCGCTGCTGCTCTGTCATTAATTTGATTAAAAGAGAGAGAGAATTGTCTGCTGTAGCGCATTCGCTTTATATTTATTGTATTATATAAGCGCACGAACAACACTTTTGTTGCCACTTAATTAACTTTTATTGTTCGCCAAGGCAAGCTCACACACACCCTCACACACACACACACACACCCTCGCAGGCAGGCAGGACTTGATTGTGTTGTCTGCTTGGCTGCTTGGCAACTTTCTGTCTATTTTTTTCTTTATTTTTCGATGACTAATTGACAGCGCGCTGAACAGGACACAAGCACACACAGATACATATATATATACATATATATGCACAGAGGGCGGCATATCGATCTTATGCCTTAATTATCGATAAATGCATGACGTTAGCAAAATGTAAAATGCAATTTCTATTACGTGCATGTGTTTGTGTGTGTGTGTGTGCCAGCTTGCAGCAAATTCAGTTCAAGGCAACGCCTCCTGTGCGCCAGCCCCACCCCCTTTACCACTTTATTTTATTGCCAGCCACTGACTTTTGCCTTTTAACATTTTACTCATCCTCTCTTTCTCTGCCCAACTTCCAGCTGACCGAGCAGCAAATTCATAACAGCAACAACAACAACAACAACAACAACGATGCTCTCACTGCCGCTGCTGTTGCTGCTCAGCGCGCTGCCGGCGCTGACGCTAACTGAGAACGCAACGCTGACGTTTACGCCCGCTGCCGAGGCCGGCGTTCTGGGCAGCCCGAGCTTTAGCTCCAGTACAACGGCGCCTTCGCTGGCCAACGACTACGAAAGCTTGGCCGCCAGCAGCAGCAGCAACAACAACAACAACAACAGCAACGATGCCAGCTACGAGCAGAGCTACAACAACAACAATACGACGCTCGCCGCAGCGACAACGGCCACAACGACAACAACGAGCACAACAACAACCACAACGAGCAGCGCAGCAGCAACCTTGGCGGCCATTGAGCAGCCGCCGCAGCCGCAGCAGGAGACCACAGTCGGCGTCGCTGTCGCAGCGCTGCCGCCCACAGAGCCAGCTGGAGCAGCTGCAGCGGCAGCAGGAGCAGCAGCAGCAGCTGCGCCGCCCGCAGCGCTGCCGCACGAGATCATTGGCTCGGCCACGCCCAACAAGGGCGAACAGGAGGCCATCCTGCGCGCCCTCGATTGGCTGAAGGAGAAGCGCGCCTCGGACTACGGCTGGGGCAACGACACGCACGTCGTCATACTGGCCAAGGAGCTGTCGGGCGGGCGGGATCCGAACGAGAGCGCCGACGCGCACATGCCGATCATACAGGAGCTGGAGGACACGCTGTCGGTGAAGGAGATGGAGATCGAGATACTGGCCATGCTGGATCGCCACCACACGCTGCCCAAGCCGCTCAATCTGGACAAGCTGGCGCGCTACGTGCTGGCGCTGGGCTCGCTGTGCAAGGACCCGAAGCACTTTCACGGCCACGATCTGGTGGCCACGCTGCAGCACCACGAGCCCGCGCAGGACATCGAGTTCGCTTTGACCACACTGTCGGCGTGCAGTTCGGCGGCGCATGTGCGCAAGCGCCAGATACGCCGCCTCCTCGACATTGCCAGCGGTGTGACGGACCAGAGCGTCGATGCCATCGCGATGGTGATCCTGGCGCTGCGCTGCATCGTCACCGATCATCGCCATCGGCACCTGCAGCACTTTGTGCGCCGGCCGGCGCGCGGCCTCGCCAGCCTCCAGGATCAGCGCGGCAGCTTTGGCTCGCTGCGCAGCACGGCGCTGGCCATGCAGGCGCTCCAGGATCTCGAGTACGATCCGGCCGGCCACTGGAATCGCACGGCCGCCTCGCGCTACATCCTCAGTCGCCAGCGCGCCGACGGCGGCTGGAGCGAGGAGCCGCTCCAGGACGGCCAGGAGCCGGACATTGGCGTCGGCCTCACCGCCGACATCATTCTGGCCCTCGGCTGGAAGGGACTCGGCGCCGTGCGCGCCCTCCAATGCGACCACGTCATCCGCGAGAGCAGCGATCCCACAGGTACGCATGCTTTCCCCTCCAAGCGGCGTGCTAAACTCCGTTCAAATGCAGAAAACGGCGAACCCAAGCTGGCGCTGCCATTCGGGCTGAGCTCCTCGGCCGAGGAGTCGGATGCCAAGAACATCTCGTACACGTACACCCTGTGGGTGGGCTCCAACGTCACCGAAGCCTTCTCCCTGTCGCTGATCTCGCCCAAGAACACCAGCTTCTTCAAGGCAATGACTCAGGCCGCCGAAATGGATCCCAGGTCAGTGCCACCTCCGATTACAGCTGAAATCTCCGTCGACCCAGATGTGATAGCCCATATCCAGATTGGAAAGTCTTTGCGTCTTGAGGCTCAAATTTGATATTTGCACTTTTCGCACAGAGAAGGATTTATCCCTAATTTAGGAACTCATTTTAAGCACTTTTATAATGACAGTAGAAAATGGTTTTAAATAGTGGTAAAGTTTGGAAAAGTTCCGATTATTGTAATTTGTAGGAGCTTGAATGGGCGTGGCCGAAGTTTTTCACCTCAATCTTTAGAGCAGCGCGTCCGAACACTGCCAAATTTGGCAGCTTTGGCTTTAAGATTGTGGGATATGGATATGGATTTTCGGGGTTGAAATGCCCCCAAGCTATATTTCATCTATTTGCCACGCCCACAGTGGGCGAATCCAAAAAAGTTTTGTGCGATATTTAACGCAAGTCTTTATGTATTAATTTGTATTTAATTTTAAAACTAAAGGAGATATATAGATTAAATCGGTTTTACGGGAGGGTTTTAGAGCTGTTTTGGAGCTGCGTCTCCCACAGTTTTAGACCTAGAGTCACCGAATTTTGCATACAAATTTCTGATGACCTCCTCTAAAGCGGAATAATTTTGGCCACGCCCAATGCCGCCTCGACAAATTACAAAAATAATTTATATTGAGCAAATTTAAGTTACTTCAGAATATGAATGAAATATTATATAAATATCAATATTAAGCAATTTTAAAATATTCGCTCCATTTGCAGATTTATTTTCGAGGCGCGCGAGTGGCCCAATGGACACTATGTGCACACGCTCTATGGCAAGAAGGAGGAGCCGCGAGGGTAGGCCGGCCCAGCCCTATATAATATATGCATATTAATGTATTTGCTTTTGTAGATATCACTACTGGCTGCTCTACAGATTGCCCGAGTTACCTGATCCGAACAATACGCCTGGGAATCAGCTTATTGCGCCTGTTGGTAAGCTCGAATGAATCCCAAAAATAAGTATTGTGTTCAATCTATTTATCTATATATTTTGATCCATCTATTCTCCAGGTGTGGATGAGTTAATGGTCGAGGATGGTGAACACTATCTATATTGGTACAAGAAACTTTAAGCACACGAAGGGATTTGCCGGCCTTAGTCACTAAACTAAAGTTAACCCACTAAGCAGCAGCCACAAGGCGAGGATATAGCAGCAAGGATAACAGCAACAGCAACAACAACAACAACAACTGCAACAGCTGCAACTACTACAACTGCATGCATATGCGTATGTGTATGTGGCTCTCTATATACGTATATACATACATACAAGCGAATATATTGCATATATATATATATACATATATACACATATATACACACATGTATATGTATATATACATACATATAACTGAATAATAATGGCGTAATCAAAACTGCATTAATCCACACCAATTCGCACAGTCAGCGAGCGGCTTACGAAGTCTACACATATATTCAAGCAAACATAGCGCACACACACCCACACACACATACATGCGTACTATATACAAATATACCTTAACGATAGCTTACAAATGTGTTTAGGTTATAAAACTCATTGAAATCACAAAAGAAAAAGCAAAAACAAAGATTCACAAACTCACACACTATTCCAAGGCACGTTTTTTATGCGCCTGTCGAAGTACATGTTAGACAAATGTATATATTTTTAGTTCTTTCGTAACGTAATGTTTAAACGGTGACAAGACCGTGTTTATTAGCTGTGAGCTATGGACAACATCTCATCAAAAAGGCTTAGAAAATTGTAGAAATCATAATTTTCGCTCACAACGTGGCAGCAATTTTATCTTCATGGCAGAAATGTGACGGGCCGATTAATTGCACTCTATAATATTGCAGACAATTTGTCAGCCTGTTAAATATTTGTCTTGAAGCTAAAATCACAGTGGTGTCAACTTGTAAGCAAAAATTAAGAGCTCTACAATTATTTAAGCCCTTTCGATGCGATGTTGCCAGCTGATAAACAGCGCGTTGCCACCATTTAAACACTTCGTTAGCAAAAAGCTGAGAATATATACGTTAGAAATCGTACTACTTATCAGCATGTTAAACAGCTTGTTAACTGACAGGAATATGAGGGAACTAGTCTTAAAAGGATTCAGAATGCATCTCACAAACGAAACGAGGAAATAGCAAATCATAGAAAGCTCACCCTTCCACCTTCTCTCTCTCTCTCTCTCTCTCGCGCATCACTTGTCGAAACGCATTCTAACAAAAGTGAGGTTAGTTCATTCATCACTCCGTCCGTTTTGAAGATTGAGAGCGCAAGAAGTGGAAGCATAATCCGTCTTTGGATTCAATGCTAGATGTTACACACACTCACACACGCACACACACACACAATATGCTTTACATGTTATTGAACTAAGCAAAAGAGAAAAAAGAATATGCTAAAAAGAATTGCTTAAAAGAGACAGGCTTAAAAGAAACCGAAAGAAGCGTCCGTCGGTCCAGGCAAGCACGTTATACCAAACACCGTAAGTAACAATAAGTGATTGAAAATCATCCCTAGACATATATAAATATATAAATCTCTATATATATACATATATATATATATATAAATACCTGCATATACATAAAGATATATACATGAAAACAAACTAGTTTTATATGAAATTAAGGCAAAAACAGAGAGAAAAGAAGAAAGGGAAAACAAAAGCCGTGTCCGGATTATATTCTACCATGATTATATGCAAACGAACGAAAAGAGATAACTTACCGAATACTATAAAGAACTATAAAGAACGCAATGTCTGTCATACTAATCAGTAAACGCTATCGTGCTCATGCTATTTGCCTACCTACTATATCCCATATACATACACAAACATAATGTCTACATATGCATTGCTCATTCAAAGCCAAATACATTACAAACCTTATAATATATTACTCATTGAAAGAAAACGAACTTGCGACTCTGGCCAAAGGGCAATCGGAACTGCTTGACGCCGCCAAGCAGTGTCGCTGCAGTTGCACTCAGCAAGCAGTCCAATCGGCAGTCACGTTAACGCTCTCCCTCCCACTCGCTGTTCATGCACACGAAACTGCTCTCTCATTGCTCCTTTCAATTTCAACCGTTAAACTTAACCTCGAACCTAAACCTAACCTAACAAATTTTTAAGTGCAGCTGTGCAAAACTAACCTAGCTATCTACAACTTAATGGTTTATATTATAAGCATGAAATTGAGCTTTTTAATTGTGCAAATCCAAGCAAAAACAAAAAACTACAAAATCACAATAAATTAGAAAAAACAGAAAAACAAACCAACTGTGTTGTTAGAAAAATTAACAACAATAAAAGTGCCAGAAGCAGCAGGGCGGGGCAGGTGCGGGGCGTGGAATCGATGATTGCGACGCTGCTGGTTCCTCGTGTGTGTCCAAAAAAGAAACTTAAAGCCAACCAGAAAAAGCGTGAATAAACAACATAATTAAAAACTCATCGAAATCTATTTATTTATTGCTAATGGGCTTCTGCGTTGTTTCAGTGGAGTATTCAGCAGAAATAAGTATTATGAACAAAAACATCATAATTGTTTCAATTAATGTATTTGGGATTGGCATATGGATAACATCTGTATATGAAAATTGCAATTATTAGAATACTTTTGTTTTCCGTGTCGAATGCCGAGATATATTTGTTTTAAAAATTAAATCAAAAGGATTGATAAATGCTGAAATTCTTAAATCTTTAGATAGCTTGCTGATTTCTGATTTCAAAATGGAACAATTCCTGCGATAATATTCCCTGCATCTTGAAAACTATGTCCATATCATTTGGCAATTGCCACAGTCGAAAAGTGAAGAAATGTACTTATTGGAGCTATTTAACTAATTTTGTGGACTGTCGAAACAATTCGATATACAATAAAGTTATTCGGAAAGGTAAGGATAATTCCAGAATCACAAGGTCCTACAGCTGTAAGTGCAAATATTATTAATCAAAAGAATATTATCAGACTTCTGAATTAAAAAAAGTTTTTGACAATATTTTCACACCTTCTGCAACAAGGTAAACAAATTATGAAAAAATAATAAATAAAATAAATATGTAATAAGTTTAAAAGTCAACTACAAAAAAATGTATAGATCAAAAATCTCTTAAATAACATTTTGTTTAAAACATTGCGTTTATTTAAAAAGCATACAATATTATAATATGATTTATAATTATAATTTTTATTTGTTAACGATAATTGCGCATGGTATATAGACAAATATTTATTGTTCATAATGTTTTGCATACGCATGAGATTTGAAACATGAATCACTTACGATATATATAAAAGATGTAAATATTTAACATTTAATTGCTTCATTTTTTGCATTGTCTTCAAAAAGCCAAAGATGGAAACAAAAACAAATATGCCTCGAAAAATGTTATATTTTTGTCGTTTTTTTTTTTTTTTTTTTGTTAAGATTAAAGTTTAGAACAGTAGTAAAGTGGGGGGAGCTGAAAAAGTTGGCGTAGGAAACGGTTTTAGTTTTTAGCTTTGCGCAATATCTAAGATTTATATTAGATGGATTATAATAATTATCAGGTGCCTGCTGATGTAAAATTGATTTAGATTGGAGCTAGGCTCCTTTAAATAGGTTCAACTGCTAACTGGCTGGTTTACAATAGTCTTACGTTTGTTTTCTTTATTAATCCTTTAAATGGTTTATTGTTTTCATTTTTAAATTGCTCGTTTGCTAGGCAAAATTAAAATTAAGCATACAAATTATAAGAATAATAATAATAAAAAGCAAGCATAAGCATTTATCTTCTTTTCGTTTTTGGCTAAATGCTAAAAGGCAATGTACATACATATATGGATATCATATATATATATAGGCATATAAAAAAGAAAATCATATTTATATATATATATATATATGTAATGCATTGTTAAAATAAAGTAGATTTCATTTTGTCATTGCTCGTGTCATGCGAGTAAATTAGGCAACAATTCAGTTAACATTACGACAATTAGTTTTGCTAGCCATCAGTTAGATATTGTATATATATATATATTTTTTTTTATGTTTATGCGCATATAGTTCTGTTAGAGAATTTGTAAGTTTGCTACGATTTGAAAAAGGCCGCATAGAGCACGAAGGCAACAGAGTTACAACATCAAAAACACACACACATTACTATAAGATTTGATTGCGTGTATATTTATGCATATATATATGACGTATTAGTTATCAGATACAAATATACATAGATATAGACACACACACACACGCACACACACATACAACACACAGCAACAAAATTGTTTACAAATTCAGTGTAGATTCGTTTTTTCTTTTTACTTGGCTTCAGCTTGTTTTGGAATCGCATTTCGTATAATCTAGTATATATATATATATATGTATGTAGTATAATATAATGGTATTTCGCTTAGCTTTACGTAATGTTGCGGCTTTGTTCTTTGTAGCATTCGATGAACCATGAAAACCATGTCTTCCTGCTTACCATAAGATTCATAATTTGTTCAATTAACAATAATTTCAACTGATTGATCTGCCACTATAACAGATTGTATGTTTATATAGATGCCAATGTACGGCTGCTCTACATGGCGAAGCTCAGCTGGAGCGCATTGCGCAGCTCGTTGAGCACCATGGAGCCGATGACCATCTTCTCGCAGTTAACCAGCAGGGTGAGCGCCTCATCCGTCTGCCATTGGAGCGTGAGCAGCACCAGGCTCTTCGAGCTGAGCGTCTGGCCGGCAAAGCAATGCAATTGGCCCGTCGGGGAGCTGAACGTGTGCGCCACATTGATGCACTCGTAGATCTTTTGCTTGAGCGCGACCAGGTCGAGCAGCTCCCGCTGCAGGCCGCGCAGCTCGCACTGGTGCTCGTTCATGCCGCGCAGCTTGGCGCGCTCCTCGCGATGGCAGCTCTCGCCGATTTGCACCGAACGGACCAGCTCGCCCACCGGCGGCTTCAGCTGGACACGCGCGTTGCCCGCACTGGAGGTCAGCTCGAAGTCAATCGCATGCGTTGTATCGTTGAAGTCCACGCCCAGTATTCCGCTGGCCAGCTGCTGTGGCTGCAGCTGGGCGATGGGCGCAAATTCGCTCAGCTGCATGCCCGGCGGCAGCTGCTGCTGGCCCATCCGTATGCTTGTCAGCTCCTGGTCGCTGCGGTTCTGGAACTGCAGCTCAATGGAGCACATGGCCGCCGAGTAGAGATGCGGCGCCCGTGTGAACCGATACGACAGCTGCAGCCCATGCCCGCTGACCTTGTTCAGCAGCTCCTTGTGCTTGAATTCCGTGTGCGAGGGCCCAACCAGCTCGATGCGATTCCGCGCCTGCTGCGGCTGTAGAGCCACCTGGCCGGGCATCAGCGGTGTGCCTGCAAAGAAATCGTGTATGAGCATTTTAGGCGCAGAAGAGCTTTTAAAGCACATGAACGCTGTTGCGCTTAAAGCTTAAAGTTTCAGCAGCTATATAACCGACTCTGTCTGGTAGTAAAAGCTTTGGCTCGGTCGAAGACCTCATTTTAATCTCTTATTACTAATCTTTTCTAAATAACCTCTACACGAGGTAACAATCTAAAGCAAATTCTGTTTCTTTTTTTGCGAACTGTTGCGAGACCTTTTCTGGGGTTGATCGCCAGATGATCAGATAAAAGCCCCAAAATTCCTGACATCCAATTTTTAAAAAAGGATATTCAATATTAAATATGAACAATTCGAAGCAACGGCAACGACCCCATCAGATCCAAAACTTTAAATAGTTCCCGAATTCATTCTTGCTAGGTTTCAAAGTCCCATAACTAACTCAAAGCTGAACCGATTTTCATGGTGTTTGCCATTTTCTTCATGGTTTGGCATCTACATCGATTCTGCATTTAAATTTAATTCGTATTTGAAAAGAAATTTATTTGGAATTTTTTCGGAAAAAAATTCTTTACTCCCCCCTTACATATTTTGAAAAAAATTTGTTTTTTAAATTTAGAATCGCGAATTTTTATTTTTATTCGATTGCGGTTACCTAAATTAATATAAAACGCAATTTTAAAAGTGATTCTAGGGGTGTCGATTTTTCTGTCAAAAATCATGCCAAAATTTACAAAAATTTACACAAGTTCCCAAATCCATATTTGGTAGATTTCAAAGTCCCATAACTTTGTCAATACTGAACCGATTTTCATGGTGTTTACCATTTTGTTCATGGTTTAGATTCTAGATCGATAAATAAAATTCGTATTTGAAAATAAATTTTTGATTTTTTTTCCGAAAAAAAAACAAGTACAGTTTGCAAATCCATACTTGCTAAATGTCAAGGTCCCGCAACTTTGTCATAAATGAACCGATTTTTATGATATTTACTATTTTCATCATAGTTTGACCTCTAGATAATTTCTGAATCAACTTTCTTGCTTACTGTAAGATAGTTTTTTTTATACTTTTAGCTTTCAGTGGTATAAATGATCTTCAGCTTAAACATTGAAATAAAGCTCAGTTGAGTAACCGTTCCCCTATTTTATACTGTGCCTCTTGTGCTCTCACTCTCTCACTCTCTCTCTCTCTCTCTAATTGTCAGGTTTGTATTGCTTTTTTCAGCTTAAACTTTAATATACTTTTCTTTGCTTCTGTGACTTTGTTTCTCTCTGTCTATCTCTTCTATCTCGCTCACACACGAATTTTAGAACTTTTATTGCAAAACTGCTTTGCATATTAAATAGTTGATTGACATTTATTATAAATGGTGAGCTTTAAGTCAAATTTAAAGCTTTATCTATGCAATTTTTAGCTACAGAGTGTACTTTTTTCTTGTCGTCTCTCTCTCCCCGTCTCTCTTGCTCGTGATCTTTTTAGTACTATTAGTGAAGCTTCTTTTATTGACAAATTGTTGTACATATGTGAGTTTTAAGCGAAAATAATACAATAAAAGCTTTGATTACTATTTTTTAACTATTGCCAATCTCTTCCACCGATCTTACGGCACATTTATTGCAGCTTACCTGGCGTTAGGAATCCACCCAACGAGGGCGTCATCACTGGCCCGATCGGCGGTATATCGTCCAGGTCGAGCAGCAGGTCCAGACTGCTCTTGGCCGGCGGCGGCGACTGAGGCGGCGGCTGCTTCTGTTCGGCGGGTGCCGCCTTCTTCGGCTCCCGTTCGTTGTCGCTGCCCGAGCCGCTGCTCTCGCCATCGCTGCTGCTGCCGCTGTAGAACGAGGACTCGCCGCTGTCCGAGGTGCCCGAGCCGCCTTCAGCATTGTTATTGTTGTTGTTGTTGTTGCCTGTTGCGGCGGCGACGACGATCCCGGCCTCGGCTGTGGGGATTGAATTGCTGCCGCTGCTCTCGTCGATCAGATTGGGCGGCACAATGGCCACCTTTGATTTTGTTGTCTTGGTTTGTGCTGTTTTCTGTTGCTGCTGCTGCTGCTGCTGCTCCGGGTCCTGGTCGCTGTCGCTGCCGGACGAGCCGTCGCTGCTGGAGCTACTGGAGCCGCTGCTGCTGCCGCTGGACTCAGAGTAGGCGGATGACTTCTCCGACTCGGATAGGAAGCCCTTATCGCGCTGCTCCTTGGCAGCGCCCTTGGGTGAGCTCTTGTCGCGGCCGGGACTGTCGCCGGGCAGCTTCTCCTGCATATAGCCGGCAATGTTGCGCACGCTGGCATCGGGCGCCACCGTGGGAAACGCGGGCAGCGCCTTGTAGCCGGTGGCGGCCATGTTCAGATAGTGCGACAAGGAGCCCAGCTGGTAGACATTGCCGTCACGGTACTTGCTCTCCGGCACCGGTGCCGGCTTAGCGGCCAGGAACACGTCACGTGCGTGCCGCGTGAGCACCGTGCTGCCGCCGCTGGCTGGAAAGATGAACTGGCGCAGAAAGCGTGCCCGGTCGCGCACATCGTAGTTGGTATCGTAGCGCGCCAGCGTGAACACGTACTGGCAGAGGAGCGACGTCTGCTCGGGATTGGTCAGATAGAGCTTAACGCCCAGATTGAGCACCTGCAGCTTGACCACATCCTGCTCATCGACAAACGATTTGGCCATCTTGCGCAGCACGTCCGGCGCTATAAGCGGCACCTTCTCGTTGTACTCGCCAATTAGCCAAATGATGGCCGCACGCGCCGCCGCCACATTGATGTAGTCAATCAACTTGGCCATTTGCGTGATGATCTCGTAGTGCTCGGCCGCCTTGCTCTGCAGCAGCTTCTTGATGACCACCACGCTCTCGGCCACCACGTGCTCTGCGGGATAAAGAGCAAGAGGAACGAAGATGAGACAGAGTTATGACTGATCTATAATACATTGCTCTGATCTGTTCCCCTTAGAGAGCAGACCAGTGAAGTTACAACTTGTAATTGTTGATTTAGCTCAACATATACAATAAAATAAAAAAGTATTTGCAATGGGACTTTTATGATATATATGTATAAGACTTGATCAATGCATAATATAAACTGTTATTGTAGAATAAATTTTAAATATATACACAAACAAGAAAGTTTGTCGTACAAAACTCAATCGTCTCTAAGGAATCTATTTGATATAATAGTTATATGGCGATAAAACTTAGCGAAAGTATTGGAAGCTGTATACAAGTTGAGTTAAGTTCAAATGTCTACACAAATTAAAATATTTGTCGTACTCGATTTCCGCGAACGATCCTTCCTATATAATCTATATGATATACTTGTAGTAGTGCTATGGAAACTGAATAAAAATGAATAAAACTCAATTACAAGTTAAGTAGAGTTTAGTTGAAATATCTACAGAAACAAAAAAGATTGTTGTACAAAACTTAATTTTCACCCGATCCTTCCTATGGTATCTATATAATATAGTAGTCTGATGTTAATTAACTGTTGCATACATATGAAATGCATAATGAAACAGTCAATAAATCTCGAATAACAGAGAAGATGTTTACACAAACTCTATTTTAGAGCGATCGTGCCTATCAGGGCTATTTACATGTATTATGTATATGTATATTATAGTAGTATGATATTCCGATGATGATCTGAGCTTGCTTATTTGTCAAGAGCAGATATAAGCCACGTTTTTCATCCAAGAATCCTCTTAGCGATCAATAGTTGCTATTTCATCTATATGATAAGTATATATTCATATATATATATTATATATACTATATATATTATATTCACGAAATCTCTCTGCATATTTAAATAATATGAATATAATAGAAAAACATATATAATAAACAAGCACAAACGTAGTCTGATTTAAAAAGATTCCCACCATATTGCAAATGAATATCTTGAAATCTTACCATCATGATTGGAGAGCAGATGCACGAGGCCGCTGAGGCAGGTCTCGGTGACGGCCTTGATGCTGGCCGCACAGCGTCCAATGGCCTGGATGGTGGCTGCCACAAAGGGGCGATCGCTGCTGGAGATGTAGGTCTGGAACTCGCGCAGTATTAGCGAGATGCTGGAGGCGGACGCCAGATTGGTGAGTATGTCCAGCTTGAGCAGCTTGAGGTGCGTCGGGTCGCTGGTGCGCACAAAGAAGGACTTGAGGTGTGGCTCGAAGATGGCCTTGCGGCGCATCGACATGGACGCAATGCAGTTGAGCACCACGCTCTGCACCTCCTTGTGCGAGCGGAGCAGCCGGATGAGCGCCTTGGCAATCAGCTGCACCTCGTTGCGGGGCGCCACATGGTGGTACAGCTGGGCGACGGCCATTACGACGGACGCGTTGCGCGACTGCAGCAGCGGCTTTGTCTGGCGCAGCAGCAGGCGGTGATCGAGGTCGATGTGGTAGCTGCTGCTGCTGCTGTTGTTGTCGTTGTCCTTGTCATTGCTGTTGCTGTTGTTGTTGCTCGTCTTGCTGGACTTGGCCTTGGCCGTACCCGTGCCCGTGGCTGTAGCCTCGTCCTCGCTGGAGGCTTCGGCATCGCTGCTCGAATCGGAGGATTCGTCATAGAAGCGCTCGTTGGCTGACGCGTCCGCGTCGAGGGCATCGTTTTGGCCCAGCTCCTCGTCGGCATTGGGATCGACGAACTGGGTGCGTGCATAGCGCGTTAGCATATTGATAATGATCACCTGGCCCCACTCGTCCACATCCACCAGCAGATTGCACAGCTTGCGGTAGTTCTTGTGTATGAGATCCACGCGTTCCGGGCACACCTGACAAAGCAAACAAAACCAAAGGAGCATGAAGCCAACGGCAATCGCAAAATGTGGAACAGGGCCACTCAACTCACCTCATCGAAGGCCATGACGGCGGAGCCGACCACCAGCGTGGTGCGGTCCGAGAGTAGCTTCTCAATGACCATGACCAGCTCATCCTTCTGCTCGGCGTCCAACGAGTACAGCTTGGGTATGGCGTGTGCCGCCGTCTTGCGCACATACGGACTCAGATCGGCGGCGCTGTCGCGGATCGCCAGCATCACGATGGGCACAATCATGCTGACGCGTATGGAAGAGAGGACGCGCAGTGCAGAGGCGCGTATCAGCTGATTGGGATCCTTGAGAGCGCGCTGGAATGTTGATATGGAGAGCAGCACCAAATCCTGCTGCTCCTCGGCGTACCGCACCAGATACACATACACCAGTTTCTTCACCTCGATATTCTTGGAGACAACGTTCTTGACCACAGCCGGAAAAAGATCGCTGGCATCGCGTCCGCGCGCGATCATGCCAATGATGCGCTTCATCGCCTCCAGCTTAAGGCCATCCTTGTTGCTGTCCAGCATCTGCTTCAGGTCGTCATGCTTGCGGCCATCACTCTGAAAGAAGGCCGCACCGCTGGCCGGATCCGCGCCGAACTCCACGTCCAGGCCCATTTGGGGCCGATCCCCATAGGCCGCCACCGAGAACGGATTGCTGGCTGCGTTCTGTTGCATCTTGCTGCAACTGCTGCTGCTGCTATTGTTGTTGCTCTCGTTGTTAGTGCTGTTGTTTGTGTTTCCTTTTTTCTTCTGCTCTTTTGTGCAATGTGCGTGTGTGCGAAAACGTCGTCTGAAACCTGCTGATGCACTGTTACACTCCACTTGACTACGCACGGCGAATTCGTCTACATCAATTGGCAATAATCTGGCATATCGGGCACACTGGACGCACTTGCACTGCAAAATTTGTGCTACTACTCGATACGAGTGTCCACGAGTACGATAACCGTATCGACGGCAGTCGATTGTTCGCCTTTTGTTTAACTTATAGCCCGATTCTAGTATCAATATATCTTACATTTTTTTGCAAATGTAAAATATGTAAAGTATGTTACGTGTATATTTTTTCATAAGAAACAACATATTCTCCCAATATTTAATATTTGCAAAAAATCTTGCAATTCGCCCCGAGTAAATTGTGTATTTCGCGATGATTAATCGAATTTCGGATTAATGCTGTAAAGAATCAAACTATCAAAATCCCACAGACAGCTGATATAGGGACGAAGGTAAGCGGTAATTTTAAAATAAAATTAGAAATTGTTTTCATCTCACAGTTTGTAATATTTACTACGAGGCCATATTAATCGACCTATGGGAGGAGAATTTTATAGCGTTTTGGTTTGCGCAAAAAAAGCTGACCTGCTTTATTCGGTGCAAGTGGTTATTTTGCCACTCACATGTTAACGTATTTAAAGCTACGTATATAATTTTGCCCATGCAATCAAAAATAATCAAAAATATTTGTGCTGAATTTGTAATAAGAAATCGATTTTTTAAAATGCATCCCAGTTACAATTTGACCGTAAAGCATCAAATTATGTCCCTATATCTTAACTAGCAATAACCATTTGCGCCTTTTTTCAATTAATATTTTTCATACACTGTAAAAAAAACCTTTATTAAGCAAAGCGTGCGTATGCCCAATACTTTTCAAATTTAATTTATAGAATATCATTTACTTGTTCCATTAATAGTTCCAATGCAGCGTTGCCAGTGAAAACGATTGTTTTGCTTCCCTCGCTTATCGCGCACAAAATTATCGATTGTCGATGCAAACTCAACAACGACAACAACAACAAAAGCCGCCGTGTGGTGGTTAGAGCAGACCGGACTGAGCCCGAGCCGCAAACACGTCAATTAATGGACAAATAATATTGAAAAGGGAGCAGAAACAAAGACGGATGCAAAAAGATGAACTTTCCGCTAGCGAACGCCAACAAGGATACGCTTCGAGCGGCCTGTAAGAAATGTGGCTACGCTGGTCACCTGACCTACCAATGCCGCAATTTTCTCAAGGTAAGCAAAAGCCGCAAACCGAAAGCAGAGAGAGAGAGCAGTGCCTAATACGCGTTACGTCGCCTAGGTGGATCCCAACAAAGAGATACTGCTCGACGTGGAGAGCACCAGCTCGGACTCGGAGCTCGACTACTTGACGCCGCTAACAGAGCTGCGGGCTCAAGAGCTCAAAGCCGGCGGGGGCGACATCGTGCCAGGTGCAGCAGCAACAACAGCTGCAAGCAAGCCAGATAAGAAAATCAGCAGCAGCAGCAAGCACAACAGCAGCAACAGCAAACGCAGCAGCAGCGGCAAAACAGCCGCCGTCTCCGCGGCGAAACACACAAAAGCCGACCGGCACAAGAAGCGCAAGAGAAAGAGCAAGAAGCACAAGGAGGCCAAGATGAAGGTCAGCAGCAAGGAGGTGGCCAAGAAGAAGCACAAGCTGAAGAGCAGCAGCAAGAAATCGAAGCGTCGTCGTGCTGCCAGCACTAGCAGCAGCAGCAGCAGCAGTTCCAGCAGCTCATCAACATCATCGGACAGCGAGCAGTCGAGCTCGGATTCGTCCAGCAGCGACCCAGAGTCGGACTCCAGCGACAACGAGGAGTCGAGCACCAGCGAATCGGACGAGTACGGCCGCAAGAAGAAGCGCCAGGGCAAATACAAGCGCAAAGCGGAAACGACAGCGCCGCGCCGCAAGAAAGCAAAGGCCAAGCGCAAGCGACACCGCGTCGCCGGCAGCGGACCGGGCGCCAGCAGTTACCTCAGCAGCCTCAGCGACAGCAGCACCAACTAGCAACGACTACCCAAAGCACTGGACGGCACTTATGCTGTTGACCCTTTAGTTAAACGAGAGACAAACACAAGAAGAGTGAAGAAGAGAGCAACCTAGGCTAGTTATACGATATTCCACGATGCATATGAAGCCAATGTGAGCACAGCTGGCGGTTCAGCTACCCCGCGCTTCCTCAACTGACAGACACACCCACACACATACACTCTCACACACACATTTAGACTTGTCTTAGTGTTAAGTTAAAGATCCTCTCCTGAAAAGTGTTTATTGATTTGCAAATACAACAAATTAGTTTGTACAAACTTGTTTAATACACACATATGTTCATATTTCTCATTTGTACTGCGATATGTACTTCCATTAGTGCGAAAGCCGAGTTGGCTTTGTTGCTACCTGGAGTCCAATTCCTCAGCTGTCTCCGTGTGCGGTGTACGTGAGAACTCAAGGTAGTACAAAATAACTCAACTTGGATGGCCTGCCTACTGCGCTATAGGTTTAGAATTAAAAGTGGCCTAAATTGGTTTTTCATTCAATTACATTTTTGACAGATTTTTGTACCCTGAACCGATTGAAAGTGGATAAAAAGGGTATAATGGGCTTTTGCAAATGTATGCAACAGGCAGAAGGAGACATCTCCGATCCCATAAAGTATACGTATATATTTCTAGTCAGCATCAAGAGCCGAGTCGTTTCGATATCGGAAACTATGAGCTAATGACTTCTAGTTTTCGAATATAGGCTCGTCATTGGCACGCGCAGATCAAGTTTCTTTCAAATGATCGATACCCACCCGCTTTCCTAAAATCGATAAAAATATATCAGATTTGTTAAGCCTATTTCGTAGACAAGGAGAGCAAGAAACACCAAATTTGGTTCACATGAACAAATTAGAATCTATTGCAAAAGTTTCATTATGGTCACTTAAGAAAACGAAGTTATTAAAGTAATTGACATTTGCACACATCTTACACACAAGGGCAGTTTTTTATCGAGTCCCCTCAACTAGCGCATTCCTACATATGTATTTGTTTATTTTTTCATTCCATATTTCTGGAACGACACGAAACTTAATTTCTAATAAATTAAAATCGCAGACATGCCGCACGCAACATTATCCGCTCTCACTTGCAAAAGGTAGCCGTAGTGACGTCACGCGTGCGCCTGGTGCCTCCTTGCACAGCGCCACCAGCCGCTGTGATTAAGCCATGAAACCCGAGTGGCCAAATCTTTGTTAGATTTTTAGTATTTATGCACGCATACATTTGCATATAAACAGGCACACACATGGACAAGTGCATTTTTCGGCTGATGATCTGCATCAGAATTTTATTTTTTAATGGAATGCAAAGGGTGAAAAATGTTGTTGTATATATGGCGTATATATATAAATTTGAGTCAATTACTACTTCTAATTTAGACTGGAACTTATTATGTAAATAACACTTAACTAAACGCACACACGCACAGAGATATAGCACACAATACAATCATACAGACACATACGTGTACGCATACACTGTACATACGTGGACAGAACAACAATGACGCATCTCTAGGGCGGCGACGAGGCGCCTCGCGATGCGTTCGGTGTGCCCGCCGGCAGCCTGTTGCCGCTGCTCGTGAAGTTGAGCAGGGCGCTCTGCAGCGCCGACAGATGGCGCTCCAATAGATTTATCTTGGTCACATACTGTTCGCAGTTTCCGCAGCCGCCCTCGGCGTAGCTGCATACATCGACGGTAGTGGTTTGGCTGGACACGGCCGAGATGAGGGCCGTATTTTGTAGCTTTAGCTCGTTGTTTTGGGCGAGCAGCTCCTCGCAGAGGGCACAGGTGGAGGCGCGCAGATCGGCGAGAGCCTGCTCCTTGGCCCTGAGGCTCTTCATAAGCACACGATTCTCCTTCTTTACGTCGAGCAGCTTCTGCTCCAGCTCGAGCAGCTCGTCCTCAGTGTCGGTGGGGCCGCGCACCGTGTCCAGGCTATCGTTAAACTGATGCCGGCTATTTGCGCTGGCCACGCGGCTGATGGCCTTCAACAGGGTATCCAGTTTGTTGGTCTCATGGTGCTCGGCTGAGGCAGCTGTGGAGTCGCCGCCATCGTTGAACGGCACATTGCCGCAGCCGGTCAGCCGGCACATGGCCTGCAGTATCGAGTCCGTTTTCTTGTCCGTGGCACGCTGCTGGTCCAGGTAAACCTCCAGCTTGTTGCTTTGGACCGTCGCGGACACGGTTTGTGGCGTTGTAGCCAGAGCAACGGCGCTGCTGCTTGTCGCCAGCGGCGCCAACGAACCGTTGACAGGACGCGCCCTGCGTGTGCTGATTATGTCCTCTGTGGACTCGCTCTCGCTGTCGGTCGGATCGGTTTTCGATTGAGCCGCTGCCGCTGCGATCTGGTGACGGGGCAGCGGCTGTGGCAATGTTGTGGATGCGGGCGGGGTACCGATAGTGGACGGCTTGGCGTCCGGCTCGCTACGCATTTCCTCGATGGACAGGCCGAGCTTGATCAGTGCGTCCGTGAACTCCTCCTCGTCCTTGGCCTGCTCGAAGCGCAGGCTCCAGAAGCGCTGCTCATCGTCGTAGAACTGCATGTAGGACTCGCGCAATATCACATTCGTTGAACCGGTGCGTGGCGTCGACGATTGCGTCGATTTGGTCAGCAACAGGGTGCTGAGCAGCTGGGTTCGGCTCTTGTAGACGACCAGCTTGGTGGCGCCGGAACTGTTCCGCGAGAGCGCCACACCCACACGGCCCACATTCTCGCTGCCATTGTAGCCGTGCGCCACCTTCGCCACAACAGTGTTCCAACTGTCGACGGTCATCGGGTCGTGCTTGTTGCGCGGCGCCATCGACTTCGTCTTTGATTTGTTCTTCTGCTGCTGCTGCTGCTGGGGCTGATAGCGCAGGTTGCTGGACTCGCTCTGCAGCGGCTTGTCGTCGTCCTCGAAGATCTGGCGCAGATTGCGTGAGCCATCGTTGCTACGAATGGGATGTGGATGAACAGCTGACCTACTTATATTTCCCACTCACCTGTGCAGCTTGTCAAAGAAGTCCTGGTAGTTGTCGCGCCCAAAATCCATTTTTCAATTTTGCTCCTTCTATGCTTTGCTTAATATCGAATAAGTTGAATTTAAAAAAGGCTTTGCTTTGTATCGAAATCCAGTGGAAGTCTACTTGGACTGCGCCTGCTACGTGCAATCTACTGATCTGGTATTTTTTTGCAGCACACTGTTTTTAGTATTTAGTTCAGTGCTTAAGTGTTTGAAAACGCATAAGGCCAAAAATGCACTAAAATCCGTCTGAATTTGTACCGTTAGTTAACAAAATTTAACCGAACATGACAAGCAAAAGCTTCCAGCAGAATTAAATGAGCGAATGAAATTAAATCCGTTATAATAACTAAATGAGACTGTTGAAAGGTTATTTAAACTATCAATGTATGAGTTTTTCACAAATTTGGTGGTATTTACAAAAAAAAATATGCAAATTTAAAAGCCGAACAATTAAATTTAGGTTTAGCATGAATTGAGTTTTATTGCTGTTAATAAGAAAATGTATGCTATTAAATCAATGAATGCCCTTGGGTCTTTTATTAGTTTTGATTATTTTTGGTAAAGTTTACTCAAATACAGTTGATGGTTGAAACACATGTACAAGCTGTGCCTATGTCGAAATGGGGCGGATCGATCCACCATATCATATAGCAGCCCTTGAAATGATTGCTTGCAAAATGAATTATTGTATAAAAACCCTTTTTGTTTTATAAGGTATCCTGATGAATCTTGGCAATTAAGCGAATCTCTTTGCTCCTCACATATCTGGACATTAATATCAAGATCGCTTCACAATAGCATATAGCTTTTTAGGTACAAGATATCCTAACTAAATTTGGCCAAACTAGTCATATAACAAATTTAAGTCACTTTTTATTATAATTATATAATAATATTTATAATTACTTATACTTCTAATTATTATTATAATACATACGTATATTTCTTAATAACTAAAATAACTCTGTAAATGTGAGGATATCTATTTGGATATCTATTTGCACCACTAAACAATCAAAGATTATTTACTTAAAGCTTAGATTTAAGATTTCAAATTGCAATAATTTCAACAACACATAAAACACACAAAAAATTAAAATTAAAATTAAAACAATTAACAATAAGCTGAGTTGCCTTAACACATACGTATTCCTTAAACCTAAGCTGACTGTCATTTGATGAACGATTTGATGATCGGGCGATAAAATGTGGAAAGCGGACACTCAATTTGAGACTCTGGGATCGATTGGGGGCGGCGACTGTAAATAGAATATGAGAGCATGCAAAGTCACGATTTGTTTATATTGTGCTGGGCAACGCACTCGACTCAACTTGGCAATCTAATCCTTCTGGCTGTGGCCGGTGCGCTTCTGATTCGGCGCCGGCAGCGGCGGAAAATTTGCCGTATATAGCTTGGAATCGTCATACACCGGCGCCGTCATCTGACCCTGCAGCTGCGACAGCGGCGGCGGCGGCGGCGGGGCCAGTTGCGTTGCCGGCGCTGCCGTCGCTTGGCCCATCGCTGCCGCTGCTGTTTCCGCCTCCAGGTACTGAAAATAAAGAAAGGGTCTCAGGTGCGGATCAGTGGAGTGGGTGGAGAACGCACCTGTGGCATGGCAACTGTCTGCCAATTGTCAATGTGTCCGTTGCTTTGGTACATATCGGAGGGCGACGGCGGCGGCGGTGGCGGTGGTGGTGGTGGTGGTGCTGCTGCTGCTGCTGCTGCCAACAGCGGCAGTGGTGTCGGCGGATACAGGCTGCGCCTGTATCGCCTGCCCATGGGCATCTCAAAGAAACGTTCGCCGTGTATTGCATACATTTGGGCCGCATCCAGATCCTCCTGCGACATGTTGAGCGTCAGCAGCTCCAGGTTGCCCATGCTGCTGTTGCTGGCGTTTGTGTAGGAGCTGCTGCTGTTGCTGCTGCTGCTGCTGTTGGTGGTGCTGGCGCTGGTGGTGGTGGTGGTGGTGCCGGTGCTGAGGGTGCTGCTGCTGCTGCTGCTGAAGCGGGCGTTGCAGCAGCAATACTTGCAATATTTGCGCGCCGTGGCGTTGCTGTAGGCGTTGCCCTTGTAAAAGCGGCCGGGATAGAAATGCGGGCGTGGCTTGGGCGGCCGGAACTGCGGCCACTGCCAGGGCTGTTGCGGCGGCTGCGGCGGCAGCTGCAACTGCGCCTGTGGCGGCGGCGGCGGCGGCGCCTGCACCTGTTGATAGGCAAAGCGAACGTGTGGCTGCAACGGAGGCAACGGCGGAAACGGCGGCAACGGTTGCTGCTGTGTATGTTGCTGCTGTTGCTGCTGTGGCTGCTGTTGCTGCTGATACTGCAAGCGACTGTTGCTGCCGCGCGCATTATAATTGCCATAGCTTCGATTTAGAAAACGTGGATTGTTGCTGCTGCGCATGTATTGGCTGCCGTTGCCGCATGTTGCTGCTGTCATTTGCGGGCCATGTTGCTGGTAGTCGGGCGGCGCTGGCGCCTGCACTGTCACCGGCACCGGCACTGCCACCGGCATATAGAAGCCGCACAGCCGGGACGCGGCCCACACAGCGCGACTGCGCTGATCCCAGCTGCTCTCCGACTGCTGCCCGCCTTGCTGTTGCTGCTGCTGCTGTTGGTGCTGCTGCTGTTGGTGCTGTTGGTGGTGGTGCTGCTGCTGCTGCGGCGGCGGCTCCATGACGCTCCAGATGCTGCCGCTCTGATTGTTGCCCCAGTTGACCCAGTGATCGCTGTGGCTCGTCTCCAGCAGTTTGCTGCGCTTCCAAATGCACTTGATGCTGTCCACAATGCTGTTGGGATTCGAGTCGATGTTGCTGTTGCTCTGTTCGTACGCGTCGCATTGCTGGCGCTGATGTGGCCAGGGCAGCCACATGTCAACAGCGCCCGGACGCACGCAGTTGCCATTCTCCAGCTGCTGCTGCTGCTGCTCGATCTGCGGCTGCTTCGGCTCCCGATCACTGACATACTTGCCCCTGGCCTCGTAGCCGATGGGCTTGAGGGCGCACTCCGGCATGGCATCGATGAGATTGGCCAGATCGTCCGCAACGCTTGCCTCGCCGCTGTTGATGTAGCTTATCTGGTAGGGATTCGGCCAAAATTCGTAGGATGGTATATTGCCGCCGGTGCTGGGACTGCCCGTCACCAGCGGCCCGAAGGCGGTGTTCTGGAGCATGGTCAGCGTTAGGTTGGCCAACTCCTGGTAGGGTGTATTGATGGCAAATATCGTCAGCAGCTCATTAACGGATATGTCCATGTTCTCGTCGCCGGCCGACTCCAGTCTCCTCTCATCGGCCGCATTCTCTGAGGGTTCCGGTGCGCTATTGCTGGAGCTGGAGCTGGACATGATTGGCTCCGACGGCGAATCGATCACAACTCGGGCGGGCTCAATGCCGCAGGCGCTGGCATACGAAATGGTCGGTGAGATTTGGGGCGTGCTCGTTGATTTAAGGCGCTGACCCGCTCGCTCGCCCAGACGATCCAAGTCCATGAAGTTGCCCAGCGTCAGCGGCTCATTGCGATGATAATAGCACTCCAGATCACGATCAACAGCCGGCAAACTATAGGTTCCAAAGCGAAAACTCATGCGGAGGTTATCTAAAAAGCGCAGAGCCATAAAGCAGCCAAATATATATGTATATATATAAATATACATATATATGTATATATACATATATATATACATTTATTTATATACATATATATATTATTAACAGTAATATTTGCAGCTAAATTCATTTCTGTAGAAGAGTTTTAAGTTCGTAAAAAAGAGAAGAGTTTCTGTGAGAAAACATGGACAACTTCTAAAAATAACACTATTTTATAAATTTGATGATATATTTTTTTAGTGCTTATTTTGTAGATTTGCTTTTTAAAATTCAAATTTGTTGTTTTATTTTGAACATTTATTTTATGCTTTTATTTTAAATACATTTTTTGGCAACTTCTTTGTTTGAGTGGGCGCCAAATAGACGCGATCCAGCAAGCAGCTAATGCCGTGGCCGGCTCAAATGGGAAGCGGAAAATGGGAAATGGGAGCCGGTCGACGCCGCACGACGACCAGACCAACACAAAGCAGACACAAGCGCACTGTTTCCAGCTAATGCGAACAGCTGCGACAATGCGCTTCTGGGCCTCTCTTTGTATACCCTTGCGGAGGGCATTTTGGTTTTGACACGCATCGAAGTACCTATAAAGTGCATATACATTCTTGATCAGTATCTGCTGCATCTGTGAACTTGAAAGCTATCATCAGCAGACTTGGTCCTTTTGTTGCACGCACTAAATACTATGTCGAAATCGGCCATTATATCGTAACGGGCGAAAATGAACTGTTTTGTTTTTATGAAAACATTTTTTATTTTTCAAGATTTCTTGATCAAACTTGCGAGTTTCACTTTGGTCCTTAAGTATCTGCCAAATCATATCAAGATGGCGTTTAGCTCTCATAGAAACAATCCGTTGAACTTATTTTCCTTTTCAAAATATCCTACTATATAGATATACAATATAGGATAATTGGCAAAAACCGTTAAATATGTATATATATAGCGCACATCTTCCATTTCCCAGCAATGGTATTGAATCTTCGGCACCCCGAAGATAACTGTTCTTTATCGTTGTCGGCTAAACTTAACACGCAAGAGAGCGACACGGAGTGCGCGAGCGAGACACACAGCGAGAGTGAGAGTGAGAGTTTGCGCTTTGGTGCAACTGATCAGCTGTGCCAAAACTCGGGGAACGTTACGAACTGATTCGAATTTGTTCAGCGCAGTGAGCCCGGTTGCATAATGTTTATTCGGTCAGTAGAGGTATGCAAAAAGAATGATTGGCTTGCGTGAAGTCCGAAGCCGGGTCTTTGTTTATGCGCTGCACATTTGTTTAAAAATCTGTTGGTATTTGTTTACGGCCCAACAACGTTGACGTCAGCCACCGGCGGTTACTCACCGCATGTTGTTGCCGTTCCGTCGTGCTGCGGCTGTGGCTGTTGCTGCTGTTGCTGCAACGTCTGATGCTGTGGCTGCGGCTTGGACTTGAGGCCGCCCTTAGCAATGACCTTCGTTGGCAGCTCCGTGGACATGGCCTTTTTGGGGGCAACTTGAATCTGTAAAGTGGCTCGGATTGGGTCTCAGTCGCCATTCTCAAACTGAGGCCGCACACTAACCTGCTTATTGGTCGATGTTGGCTGCGGTTCGTCGGCCTCAACTTCGCTGTCCACGTCCAGCTCGATGCCTGTTTCGCTATCCGTATCGGTCTGATAATAGATCTGCCCAATTCGACTAAATAATTGCACCTTCTTTCTCTTGCGCTGTCTCTTGGTCAAATATTTCATTTTTCTTTCGCTTCTGCACACTACGCACTGTCACTACTATTCAAATACATATTTTGGCCGCTGATACATTAAGTGTGATCGACTACACCCGTTGGCTGAACTTAAGAAAATCGACAAAAAATACTATACAGTATATTAAATATTCTGCCGACATATTGCCCACCTGTTGGCGTTGCCAGACCAGCCGGCATTCAATTGAATTAAAATATTTTTATATATTATTTGCAAGTCGGATACAACTTTCAAAAATTCATATTTGCCTTAAGCAAGACATATTACTGCGTTTAAAGCATATTCAAACATAGGAAGGTCTGAAAATCGTTTCATTATTGAATAATTTCATCGGTCAACTGTTTGCCACAACAAAATCCCAATACAAACAAAATGCCTTCATATTTGTAAGTTGCCCCAATCTGGCAACGATTGGTTACATTTTCTCATCCACTCGCGCAGTGCTGCCAGACGCACCACGGCAACAGCTGAGTTCTGACCGCGCGTTGACCGCGAATTTGTCGCGAATTTTAAAGAACTGCGGCATTTCTAATCTAATGCGAAATGTCTGACGACCCCGACTATTTGTATGCTCTGAAGCTGCAGCAGCAGCTCAATGGAGATACACCCGACAGCGAGTCGGACGCATCCAGTGTAAGTAGCACAAACACAAAAAACAACGCAATTGCTGCACGAACACGAAATTTTAACAGGCTAAACCTGCGGTAAAGTCGGTCCAGGATGATGACTATAAGTTGGCGATTAAGCTGCAGGCCGAAATGGACGCCGAGCTTGCAGACGCCAGCGGCAACGATGAGAGCCTTGCCAACGAGGACGACAGCATTTTAGCACTGGACATGAGCAGCAGCAGCAACAACAATAAGAAGGACTTGACCAAGAAGGTGCCAACCGTAAGTATAACAAACATTCAAACTTTTTACTTATATTAACTAAACAGTGTGCAGCACGAAAAGAGTCTGGAGATAATGAAGGCGCCTGCTGAACACAGTAATTATTTGGATCAGACGCAGAATCTGGTCCACCCGGAATGGGAGCTGATTGATCCCACACCCGACATATACGCCATGTTCGGACGCTTCGATGAGAAGTTCTTTCAGCGGCGTTTGGGCGCCGTCGCCGTCGAGTGGAGCAAGCGCATGTATTCCTGCGCTGGCATCTGCTATCAGCGCGGCAATAGGTTCATCAAGGAGGTAATCATACGTCTCAGTGAGCCGTTGTTGAAGCTGCGTCCACGCAAGGACCTGGTGGAGACACTGCTGGTAAGTGCATGCATTTATCTAGAGCCAGTTGCATTCGTGAATTCGTGTTTTTCGCAGCACGAGATGATTCACGCCTATTGCTTTGTGCTGAACATACGCGAGGGCAATGGCGGACATGGACCCAACTTTAAGCGCATCATGAACACCATCAACAAGGTGGCTGGGACCAATATAACCGTCTACCATACATTCCACGACGAGGTGAGCGCCTATAAGACGCACATTTGGCGCTGCAACGGAATCTGCCAGCATCACAATCCGTTTCAAGGGTGGGTGAAGCGCACATCGAACCGTGCGCCCGGACCCAGTGATCAGTGGTGGGCCAAGCATCAGCGCGAATGTGGCGGCACCTTTGAAAAGAAAAGCGAGCCCGCCAAGCCGGCAAAACCGGCCGCCAAATCCAAAGCAAAGCCATCGACCAAAGTAAAGGATGAATCAAAAACTGCCGATGACATACGCAAATTTTTTGGCAGGCCAAGGCCATCGGTTAATCTTCTGCCACAAGTGCAGCCAGCTCTCGGTCTGCCCGGCGCATTTCCGCCCACCTCCTATCCCGGCCTGTCAAGCAATCCGTTTGAGGGTCTGCAGGCAAGCGCTAGCAAAAAGAAGAGTAACAACATAGTCGGCTTGAAGGATCTGAACGACAGCAGCGGCGGCAACGAACACAAGCGCGATACTAAAACCGGTCTGCTGAACGATGAGATGCAGGGTCAGGGCTACAGCCTGACAAGCGGTGGGCATGCCAAGGCCAGTCCCGGCCAGCCGCCGGATAATGTTAACCGCAACCATTTGCGCGAGCTATGGTCCAAGCGTTTTGCCACCGGTGGCACTCCGATTGAGATAAAACGCAAGCCGGAGGAGGAGCCGTATTCGAGCAAGCGTCGTCGCATGTCCAACAGTAAGATCAGTTGGGAGTCCTACGATGATGATGTAATGGTGTGCGACATTGCCACGCCTATCATAAGCATTTCGGACAGCGAGGATGAGGCGGAGCCTCCGCCACCAAAACGGACAGTAGTCAAGCCGCCAGCTTTGAGCCGTCACGACCGTACAATCAACATCAAGCGCGAGGTCATGGAGGAAGAATCTATGTATAGCGACAATGACATTGTTATGATCGATGATGAGTACGACGATGCGGAGAATGATGACGATAATTTAAGTGCGGCCGCCGAGCTCGCCGATCAATCCATTATTGATGATCTGTTCGGTGAGGATACACTGCTGCAGGAATTCCAGCGCGAGAACGATGTGGTGCCGTGCAGCTCGCGCTATCAGTACGATAAGGGCAACGATATTACCACATGTCCCATATGCTTTGAGAAGATGAAGCGCTCGGAATTCGACAATCATTTGGAGGGCTGCAGCATAACCATTCGAGTGCTGCCGCCGCCCTTAAACAAGAATGCCATTCTGCCCGGAAGCAGCAACAAAATTAACAAACCCAAATCTACGAAGCGTAAGACCAAGACTTCCCATCGTCAACTGCTGGAGAGCTGCGGCTACACGAATGCTGAAATCGCCGTACTCGATCTGAGCTCATCCAGCGGCGAGTCGGCCAAGACCAGTGAGAAGGATGTGACACCGCGTCAGGCTCGCCAGCGCGGTCTCAATAAGAATACCACCGGGTGTCCCAAATGCGGCCGGGAGCTGCTCGGCCACCAAGTGGAGGCACATCGCAAACTCTGCAAGAGCACGTCCCGCTAATATATTTTGCTATCCTACTTAAACAAAAAACGAAAAAAATGAAATTACCCCGAATGTTATTATTATCATTAGTGTGTCAGTTAGTTATTTCTAAGATATTGGGTTCTATGCGCCCACACAAATATGTGTTCCCAAATTTTTTTTTTAAATTTTTGTTACCACTTAAATAGGCTTTTTTTTTATACATAATATATGCTTTAAATAGCTATCTATATCGCTGTAAAGATCTTTGTTTTTTTACTTATTGTAATAACCTATTTGTTTCTTAATCGATTGGCCTTAATGTTAACTTTTAAATACCTTTAGGTTTCACCGGTTTTACGTAATCCACATACCCGCGTTGAATTGAATTGGATTACAAGTGCGAAAGCTTTCCGATCGATTTCCAACTTATTTTCAAGACCCTGAACTAAAGAACTACATATGAGTTTTAGCGAATTTAGAAAATGGATAAAAAAAACTAACTAACGTAATAGTAGTGCCGGATTTCAAGACATTTTGTGATTTGATTATTGGGTATATTTTAACAGAATGAGCTTCTATAGGGAATAGTGTCAATTTACAGAAATATGTACAACTAATTTGGCTACTTTGTTTGCGTCTTATAAAATCCTGCCGAAATAGCGCAAATTGCGCTTGTGGGAATAGCGTGTCGCCAGCGCCGGCCAATGGACGACAAACATGTCCGCCAGGGGCAGCAGCAGGCGGCCGCTCAGCGAGAGCGTCTCGACGCGACAATAGCTCTCCACGAAGACGATCTTGCTGTGGGCGGGCAGGCGGCCAAGCAGGCGCCACATGTAGGCCGCGTAGCAGAAGGGGACACAGGTGCCGGGTCCATTGCAGAGCACCAGCTGGGGACGGTCGCGCCAGATTAGCCAGCAGCTCCATAGCAATGCCCACAGTGTTGTGAGTACGCTGCTCGGCCAGCTCTGGCCGACGCTGCGACTGCGCGGCACACTAATGAAATCGCTGTCCCGTGCCGCGGGCAGGGCGGCGCGCAGTTGACGCTTGGAGGTGTCGTCGCTGTTGGCCACAATGTAACGAACCGAATGGTTGTTCTGCTGCAGGAGCAGCGCTTGATTGATTTTGCACATTTCGGCGGTGTGCCCGCCGGAGCCAAGTATCACATAGGAGGGGTATGTGGTCCTCTTGCTGCTCATAATTGTTGCTCAAAATTAGTGAGCAGTTTCAGAATTTGCTTTTGTTTACCTTTCTTTGGCAAAGCTCTGGCCACACTATGGACAAAAGACTTCAATCTGCTGGCACTGCTTAAAGCACGGTTGAGAAATCTATAGGTTGCACAAAGAACAGTTTCGTTAACCTACGCTGAAGTGAGTGTGACTTTACAATATCGGGTTGTAGCTTATCTATATTGCATAGTTGTATAGTATATAGATATATAAAGTTTTTAGACAACACTGGGGCATTTGTAATTAGATCAAAACAACTTTGAAACCAAAAGTGTTGAGTTTTCATCCGAATATTCCTATGGGAGCTATATGAGCTATATACTATGACGTCACTAAGAATTCTTTGCATAACCTCTGGTTCTCAATCGTAGCTCAAACTGTGTGCACAAAATTTGCCAATTTGCCAATTTCACATGTCTGGTCACACTGTGGAATGAGCAGTTCAAATTGCTTGAAGAAACTCAACATTTGTTCCAATTTTCGTTTATTCTGAGCTAATGCGCACACTTTTCGAGCTCCAGCGCAGCATCTTTGTCAGCGCCACAGCATAAAGAATGTCCGAGGATCCGCGCAATGAGAACGTTCTGCGGAAAGTGGAGAAGCTAGTGGAGTGTTTGACTGGCGCCGATGTGAGCCAAATATATATGACTCTGCCGGCACTTATGATGGTATTAACGATATTTAATTTTCATGCAGGCCACAACGGCCGAGAAGCGCGCTCTTGAGCAGCATGCCGCGTTCAAGATACGCAACCATCGCTACATGAGCACCAACAGCCACGAGGTGCTTCGGGCCGTCGATAATATGGTCGATCGCTTTCGGTATGAGGGCATGGTTAATCAGGCGGAGGCTGTGCGTCATCTCAGCACGCTGATAATCGACCATGAGTCGTGGAAGGAGCACTATGAGGTGGACGTGCAATATTCGCTGATCGATTTCCTGCTCCAGATGACCTACGAGCCCATCCAGACGGTGCGACGCGACCGAACTCTGATGGATCAGCGTCTGACGGCCATTCGAGATGCGCTCAAGGCGGCGTCGGAGACCGTTGAGACGGTGCCAAAGCCCAAACCCAACCGTGCCGATACGGAGATCGATTGGGTGGCAGTGCTAAGCGAGGATTTCATCCCATTGGCCAGCTATAGCTCCGACAGTGACAGCAGCTTAAGCGTAGGTACCTCCTTCTCTTTGCTTCCTGCGCTTACCTTTGTCCATTTCCCAGGATTGGTCCGACGAGACTAGCAGCAGGGAAAGCTCAACCTCCGTGATATATCAGGAGACTAAGACGAGCCTGGCTCAGAAGGACATGGCAGAGGTGTATGCCAACTCCCGGAATTATCCCAGTGGAACCAATACCTACATGCCTGCCGTAACTGGCCGACCAAGGAAGAACTTTCGCATTACCCAGCCCATGGCAATATCTTTCACTGGCCTCCAAGTGCGGCCTAACTGGTGCACGCTCCCAAAACTGCCGCCGCTGCAGCCGCCTAGGCCACCAACATCGTACACCGACGTCGTCATCGACCCCGATCACTTGGCAAGAACAATTCATTCGCATTGGTGGCGCCCGGACATCAATATCAACACAACGACGCCAAATGACAATCCGTGCGCCAACTTTGCCATTGCCTATGTGCAGCACCTGAACATGACCAGCCGGGTCAAGCACTCGCTGCCCAATACGATCAACGAGAGCTGCCTGCTCCGCGAGATCATCTTCATGTTCTTCGAGCCCGCCAGCTGTTGCTTCTTCGAGGTGCAGCCGGAGCTGATGCAGATCAGCGTGCGCCCAAACGTTTCCATCTGCAGCGTCAGCAGCGTACGTTGAATTCCCCCTAAAAACTTGTCCTGTACATGATCCAATCTTTAACCTCTTTGCAGGGCACACTCAAGAACGTGCTGGAGGCGGAGGTGCTGCCGGCCCTGAAGGCCATGCATCACCTGCGCCAGATCATCAAGGAGCTGTTAATGTCCAGCAGCTATGAGCCCACCACTGGCACGCTCGAGTGCTTTGCCGTCGGCCTCAAGCAGCTCATGGAGCCCATTGATCAGCGCCTGGTTGGCTTCGAGCGGCGACTGCTGGACAGGGCCGCCGGCAAGGCGGAGCCGGGCCTAACGCTGCTTGGCTTCATACGCCACATGGTCGAGCAATTCCGCCAGCTGCAGATGCTCCAAGCGTTGGCCGCCAAGGCCGTTGTCAAAGGGCCGCCGCATCTCAGGAGCGCCTATCTGCTGACTAAGCTCTTCAAGCTGACCAAGATGCATGTGCCGTACCAGAAGCTGGCCACAGCGCTGCTGATCACCGCGCTGAAGCGCTACTGCGGCATCATCGATAGCTGGTGGCGTCACGCCGACCTCGAAGACTGTCGCAACGAGTACATTGTGGAATGCTATCGCGACGAAGGCGTGCCCGCCGGCCAAAGCATACGCGAGCGTCGTCTGCCGGCGGACGTGACGGCGGCGCATCAAGGAATCATAGACGAGCTGCATGGCTGCTCGTTCTACAATCTGCTTATGATGTATGCGCTGGAGGCGGGCGAGACGCAGGATCTGCTGGCCAAGATTAATTTGCTGGGCGATTTGGTGAAGGGCAGCCAACCGCTGGGCTCCCTGCACTCGGCGCTCATCAAACAGCTGTTCGAGGAACTCAAGAAATTCGGCAACGACGCATCCGTCCTGGTGCGCCAGCGCTGCAGCGTCCAGGAGGTGGCGCATCAGCAACAGCCGCAGCGGCACGACGAACAGCTGCTGCAGAACGCTGCCCAGCTGGGCGATCCCGAGCTGATGGGTCTGTTCACGCAGCAGATTCGCTGTAAGCGGGAGCAGCAGCGCAGCATGGAGCAGACCACGCTGCCGCCGCAGATGCTCGATGTGCTCGAGGCGTTGGGGGCATCCACGAAGCTGCAGCTGCCCCAGTTGATGACCATTGCGCTGGACAAGGTGCTGCGGCAGCGCTGTCAGCTGGCCAATGTCCATGTAATGCAGTGGTATCGCGAGGAGCTGCTCCTGGGCGAGCATGTGCGCTTGTTGCGCCGTCTGTTCCTGCTGGAGGCCGACTATCTGCTGTATCCATTCTACACGAATCTCTTTCGCCGGATCGAGTCCGGCCAGAAATGGGCGATACACACGCAGCTCACGTCGGATTTGTACGACATCCTGGATCCACACCATCCGTCCATGGCCAGCGAACTGCACGTGGAGATCATCTCGCAATTGGGCTCGCAGTCCACCAAGGTGTACGAGGCAATGCATGCCATTGGTGTCGAGTACCTATTGCCCCCATCCCTATGCCGCATCATCACCGATAAGCACATGACGGTCTATAACGACATTTGGCGTTTCATACTGAAGGTCAAGTGGGCCGCCTGGAAGCTGGAGAATATGCACTTTATACGCCGTGCTGTCAAAGAAGTTTACGTGCCGCTCGACCTGCTCGGCCTGACGCTCCGCCGCCTGGAAATGATACGGTTCTGGCTCATCTATGTGGTTAACAGCCTGCACACACATCTGTGCACCCACGTGGTGCAGGCCATCGGCGGGCAGTTCGAGGCGGAGCTGAAGCAGGTCGGCACCATACCCCAGCTGGCTAATCTGCACAACGAGTATCTCATGTTTCTGGCCAACCACTGCCTGATCACCGATGACTTCAAGGACTTGCGCATGGCGCTCGAGCACGTATTCGATTTGGTCTATGTGCTCGACATGGAGTGGCGAAGCTGCGGCAGCTATCTAAACGAATCTCATGCGCTCAGCCGCGCGGTGAGCGAAGATGGGTTCGGTTCGAACGATAGCACCAACCTGGACGAGAAGGTGGGCAACAAGGCCATTGAGTATTTGGCGCTCAACCAGGTGGCCGATATCGAGAGCACCTACATACGCTGCCATCAAGTGCTGGCCAAGATACTCACGGTTCTGGTCTTTAAGAGCGACCATAAGTTTTGTAAGTGCATGCGAAATATACAACTATATGTCTTACGGTTCACATAGCCCTCGCTCGCTCTAACTGCTTTGCTATCTCTGTCTATTTGCAGTAAATTCTCTGGAAGTGGCGCTCAACTCGAGCCTGCCCTGCTAAACATTTCGCCAACATCTCAATCCAACAGATATGTTGTAAATCGAAGCAATTGTCAACTTTGTTTGATGGAAATAACGTTAATGTAGCTATATGTAGCTTAACACAGTATTCGACTAAATTTCAATTTAATAATGCAGTTTATGTATGCGATAAAATTTCAAACTGAAATTATGAATCCGCTTTTTCCAATTGCTTAAGACAAGAAAGAAACAAGAGTGCTCTAGTCGGGAGTGATTTGAATAACTCATGAACTAAGCGCATAATCTTTTCTTAAGTACTTGAGTTGCTTTTTCTTATTTCATCAAAAAATAGATAAACTAAACAAAAATCTGGTGAGCCTAGCGCTTATAGTTGCTGAGATATATTAAGAAAACCGAGCCAAAAAATCGAGTAAGATATAAAACAAAATTTTAAATCCGTTCTGAGTATAGATAGTCGGAGCTGCCTCCTGCCTGTAAAATGGATTAGTGCAGAGCCAATATACCCATTTTCAGTGGATGCAGGGTATAAAAGCGCTAACTTTTATTTTGGCAGCACCATTTAAAGGCCATGCAGGGTTGAATGAAACAATATGCCAGCCGATTAACCCACTGTTGTCCTGGCAACCGGGCCGACAACAACAGAGGCAGAAACATAAAGTGTTCCAAGGCGGCACTTGTTAGTTTATCCGCAGTGAGCTGAGGTGACATGGACACGGCAACTGGGATTGGGAGCAGCCGGAACTACTACAATTATGGGCAGCCATGTACGTACGTGTCAGAACTGAAAAACAATTTGATTTGAAGTCGAACTAAATAAAGATCCGTTCAGTGATGCCGCAACGTGCCAACTTATTGCTGCAGATGCTCCTCCAGGCGAATGCCTACGTCTCGACCGTCTGGAGTGTCAGCTACCTGCTGCACATGATCATTTGGGTGAGTCAGCCGCGAATCAATGGAGTTGTCTGTTCTTAATATGTATGCCGCTTTCTCTGCCGTAGTCGGATCTGCTGTGGAACTACACGGGCCTGGTCATGCTGCTGGCCTATGTGCTGGCCGTGGGCACCGAAGCGCTGCGCCTCTATGCCAGCTACTCCATCAACTTGTGCACGGATGCGACCACCATGTGGCTGCTATTGACACTGGCGCCGTGTGTCCTGCTGCCGGCGCTGATTTACTTGCGACTGGCCGTCGTCTTTGGCGGCGTCTGGCTGCGCTTCGTCTCGAATGTGCAGTTCCTGCTAATTGTGCTGGAGGCGCTCTGGGCGCTCATCTACCACGCCTTCTGCATGTCCCACACCAAGCAGGAGCCGCAGGAGCAGCAGCCCCAGTTGCCGCTCAAGACTTTGTAGCCCAAAAAAAAACGATGGCAAAAATCAGCGTGGCTTCTAGGTGCAAGTTAAAGTTTATGTACCGATCTAGACTTAAGTAACATTATATCATATTGTATCATAGCATCATATTTTAATAAAAGTAAGCTACACTAGCAAGCTACGGAAAATGGCGACGGGCTGCATCGCTTGGATCACTCGGCATCGAATCACACTTTGCGCCCATCGTCCAAGTTGTGCGCCTTGAGCAGGGCATCGATGCGGTCGAGCTGTGCCCGCATCGTGGGCAGATAGTTGGTCAGCACTTCAATGTTCTCCTGCTGTGCGGCACCTTGGCCCAGCAGCTGGCTGCGCGTGGGCACCCAGCTGTAGATGATCTGCAAAGGACCAGAAAATAAATGAATACACTCGAGCTGAAACGTGGGGACTGGAGTTGACCACGTGCCAGAGTTTCTTTTTTTTTCTCTAGCGACAATATCACCAATACATCGTCCGTATAAATGCAAAGTTCGAATAAATACTCGTGTCAATCCGAGTCGGATAGTGTTTAAATTTTTTGGATACGCCCACTGGGAGCGTGGTAAATCAGCAAAAATCCATAACTGCAGTTTAGCTTAGTTCGTCAAATTTTTATCGGACAGTTTTCTGATAACCTCTAAAAATCGACCCAAAAATGTTCGGCTACTCCGCCACTTATGACAAAAAAATATGTTTTGCAAAATAACAGTAATATTTAAGACCGTTTTTAAACTGTTTAAAGCTGTTATTGCAATGTGGACGAGTGTTAGGCAGTCGGTTACACCCCACTGCATCTTTCTAACGTGTTTTATCTTTATAGTTCTTAAACTTTGTTATCTCTTTAGGCTTTTTCTTAAAAAATTTCAAATATCATAATATTTTCATTAAATTAACTTTTTTAAATGTAAATATTATTTAATTATACGCTTGTTATAATTTAAATAATTATATAATTATAAATTTGCCATGACGACAAAGTATATAAACCCAAGAACAATATAAATATTTATAGCCATATTTATCTGTTTGTTCGTCCGTTTCTTTGCAAACTAATCTCTCAGGTTTAAAACTATCGTCATGAAATATGTCCTTCTTTTTCGTGGATTCGCAGGCTCGAACCACTATAACATATAGCTTCGGTCTAAAAATTAGTTTTTCAATATATAATATTAAATTCTATAATTACGTTTTTGTGTAAAAATACATTCAACTAAACATATTTATCTGCAAGGGTATTTAATCTGCGGCATACCGAAGATAGTTTCGCTCTCGTTATTTGATTTATTATTTTTTTTTTTATTTATCAATTATGATGATGCATTTTTTTGTAGCACGAAGAGGTCGTGTTCAGTTGACATCCACTTACCTTGATGGTGCTCTGGACTATGAAGCCATGGTAGGGCTTCAGGGTGCGCTCGTAGGCGTCCTGCAGGTGCTGTTTGAGAGGCTCGGAGCTCTGTGCATCGTTGTAGATGTTCTCGAAGAACGTGCAGATCAATTGGAGGCCACGCTTGAGCCAGAGCAGCGCATTCGCCGCAAAATCATCGACGTTCACATTCAGCACTATCATATCCTCCAGATACTGATATTTCAGCACATCCGTGCCATAGACTTTGGTAAGTTTCTGTGGCAAAAATATATGCAAATATATTCAATATGATATAATAGAGAGAATTATATATTTTCTTGAAAGAAAAACTTACGTTTATATTGCCATTCATATCGCTGATCACGGGTGTAAAAAGCTTTCCAAAGGTTTCTGGCCAATAATAGCGGGCATTTAGATAATTAATATAGACACCTTTGAAGAATTATAACGATCGATCAGTTGATCGATAGGCTTACCGATAACAGTTACAATTTCCTTGGCCGCATTCAAAAATATTTGAGTTTCGATTTTATCCGCGGCGTCCGGAAAGCCTCTCAAGGCTTTAAACTGTATGCGCGCATCCACCATAATATTGTTGCTGGAGTCCCTCTACTATAATATACGATCTTTGAGCGGCTGCTCCGGCTGAGGTCTGAAATATGAATGAATGAGAGCGGGGTCCGCAATGTTGATATTGCAAAGGTCTTTGCGTGCCTCTCGGCTTTGGCACTAATTTTCATTTATTTTGAACATCAATATGATTCTTTTTCCATTTTGTTGCTGTTGTGTTTGTTTATCTTATCGGTGCGTTAGCCGAATATTAATGTTTTTGTTTTTGTTTTTGTTTCTTGTTTTTTGTTTTTGTTGTGTTTTTTTTATCGTTTCTATTTAGGTATTTTCATTATCGAATTGCGAACTTCGGCGACAAGTGTTAACAGCAAAAACACAAACGAAATGAAAAGTAAAAAATAAAATTACAATTACGGAACTGTCTCAGAAATACGGGTTTATTTAATTTTATATAATAGTTTTTTAGAGGCCGTCAACGGTCGACGCTGCACAGTGCAACAAGTGTACGCGAAATTGTGCCTAATTATCTATATAATTTTGGTTGGAAATCAATACGTACCTCTACGGGTATTTGAGTACTTTAATGTTGCCTTATTTATTATTATTTTTCTTGAAAGCTGCAAATAAAAAGTTGCTTGGATCAGTGTGCTTCAGTTATATGATTAAAAAAAATCTCATATATGCTTGTACTTTATAGTGTGATTATTCAATCACAAAAATATATGTATGATTCATAAATCCCTGTTACTTAAGTGATTAATATATCGCAAATATACATCTATGTTTACTTACAGTAATATGACTATTGAATCACTGGTATAGCTCTGTATTTACATTTTAAGACGCGTCTTAAATATCGTTTTGATATATAGAATTGGTTTTTAAAATTCGCAATGGCATAGTTCAAATAATTTCTAGTATAATTCTGTGTTTACTTTTAAAAGTGCCCCTAAACAACTTATTGAAAATCAATTTTATTCATCAATTTATTTTGAACATTCGCAACACTGTGCAGCAATGCTGACAACGCAGCAGCTTAACCCATTTAACATAGACAACGATCGATGGGCAGCACTGCGAGAGTCTTGTGAGGCTCTCTGAAGTCAGCTCAGCTGCGATCAATTGAGCGCTGCGGTTTGACTTTACTAAACCAGTCTCCGTTTACCACCGGGGGATCTCCTCTCCTCTGCTCTCCTCTCCTCTCTGTAAATAGAAGCCAGCGTCTGTTTGTGCTCAGTGCTCGCACTTCTATTACTTCTCCATATACACGTGGAGGTATTTTAATTTAGGTATTTGCATGCTCTAATCGAACTTTGAGTTCGAGAGCCACTTGGCGAGCGGTTCGAGAGTCAGCGTTGATAAGCCACGCGTCGCATTGTGGTTCAATAACTCCGCAGAGTGAATCATTCGAACGCGCGTAGTTCCCATATATGCCATAGATATGTTCCAATATGAGTCACATTCCAATTAGCTGCTGGTATCTTTTTACAAGCTCATTGAGGCAGGACCCTGATTTTTAATGGTCACAACGGTTTTATCACTTGTCGCATGGAACGTTTTGATAATCGGTTGAACACCGAATTCGGATTGTTTCGGTGATAGTGTAAAAACCGAAGACCAAACACTGATATTTTTATACAGGTCTGAAGGCAGTACGACCAGGATTAGGGTTTATATATTTTTAAAATTTTAGAATGTTTTTTAAATTTGTATTTTTGTAATTAAAACTAAAATTGTAATTAGCTTTTTGTGCAAATGTTAGTTAAAATTTACTTTATTTGAATGTAAAGTGTTTCGTGTTTTCAATGATGTATCTTTAAAAATTCTTTTGCATAATTGGAGCTATAAATCTATTATATATAATACATAAAAATATAATTGATAACAATAAAACAAAATATAGCGTACATAGTCTGTATGTCTGCAGGGTATCTAATCTGTGGGTACCCCGGTAAAGATAACTGGCATATTGTTTTTCTATTTTGCGCAGTTTTTGGGCTCATTAACATTTATCACTCCGCCTATTTGGGCGACTATCATATCATTCTATAAATCATACATTTAATGATAATTAAAAATTTACAATCCGCAAATCGTATTCATGAATCATGAAATATGGCTCGAGCCCAAAACACACGAAATATATGGAAATTAATGAAAGAGTAAAATTATTCTAAAATTAATACATACTAATGTAATGCTTCGATAACGATATAGTTATTTTGTTTAAGGAGAAACCTCTATTTTTGGAGCAGTGTAAATAACTTAACAAAACCCATTACAAAAAAGGGTATATTGATTTTGTACAAATGTATTTAACAGGCTTCGCCGACCCAATAAAGATATATATTTATAATATTATATATAAATTTCAGTAACAATAAGAGCTATAGACTGAAATTCGAAAAGTAGGTTTTACATATTATCAAATAAAAAAAACTCTACACGAGGTAACAATCTATTGAGAAAAAGAAGCTACAAAAATGTCTGATTTCAAATTTTGTGACGAAGCATATTTAAATTGGCTAAAATTTAAAAATAAATTTTCTCCTACCCACTTAGAGCGGAATATCTCAAGAAAGGTAGATATGTATATACATATATATGTCGATCTAAATCACAAAAAGTGAGCAGGCTGTCTGTACAGCTATTTCATGAACCTCCCCGTTGTATCATCAGCCGTCTTTGCCTACGCCTTACCACTCTTTTGAAGCTTGAACTTGTTGAGAATTCTAACGAGTCAAACAACGAAAAAAACCTCAAAGGGCGCAAAATCAAAGTCGCTCCTTCTTCGCGCTGTTTCTTTCAAATGATCGATAACCTCGATAGTGAAATGTGCAGGGCCTGCCTGGTCGAGATCCTCAATCTTAACTTTTAAAACAAAACCCATCCGTTCAATTCTTCCTTTATATAAGCGTTAATTTTAGGCCAGGTTTATCCACTGCTCACCTGAACGGACGCTCTAATCGGTCGCTGCGGGCGTTGGCTCCGCCGGCTGGTCGCAGGCCAAGCGCTTGGTGTCGCCGTCAGTGGTCAGGACGAAGGCGTAGTGGGTGCGCTGTGTGGCCAGCAGGTGCCAGAGGGAGGCGGGCAGCTGGAAGCGATGCGTCTCCCGCTCGAAGGCCTCGTAGTGGGCGACCAGGCTGTTGAGATTGCAGCGCAGCTCGATGAGGCGCAGCGGCACACTGGACACGATCTCTGCGCTGGCCGGGAGCAGTTGAATCTCCGGCGGCGCCGAGGCGGCTGGCTTCTGGTCGGGACGCAGCCAGCGATGCTGGGCGAGAATGACGGCACAATTTTGGGCAAAGTAGAAGCTATCGTTGCGACGCTGGGCGTGATAGTTGTCCAGGAACTTGTTGCCCGCCGGCTGCTTCAGCTTGAGCTGCGTGAAACGCGGACGCACCAGAGCCGCGGTCGCCTCCGTCGTCGTCGTCGTCGTCGTGGAGACTAGGCGCTGCGGCAGATGCTCCGTGGGCTGATCAACGGTTAGCACGCGATTCAGATAGTCAAAGCCGTGGCCCATGACACCCTCGAGGGTGTGGCCCAGATCGAAGCAGTGGCCCAGCTCGTGACAGACGGCGCCCAGGGTGCTCGCATAGACGCCGCCGTAGGTGCGTCGATAGTTGCTCTCGTCCGGCAGCCGCGTCACGTCCACGCGCTCCGTGCTCCGTATGCAGTCGCCAATATCCGCAAAGCGTCGCGGCCACGCATAAAAATGCCCGCTGCCAAACAGCGCCAATCCCCCGCCGCCCAGCGCCGCGTGCCCGTGCAGATGCCGCCGGATATTCGCGTAGGAGTAATCGCCGCTGGCCGCTACGGCGGCGCCGTCGTAGCGCGTGCAGCCCACAAACGCGACGAACTTCAGCTGCAGCTGCTGGCCCCAGTCGGGGCAGGCGAGTATCTCGCTGGCCACGCTCTGCCAGAGCTCGTCCTCGCCGCAGGCGCGCGCCCGCGCGCAGCTCAGCTGCGAGCGAAAGACGCGGCAGGCGCCGTTCAAGGTGAACGTGCGATTCGCGTAGCCGGCGGCGCGCAGCTTGTGCGCGTAGATGCACTGCACCAGGCGCAGATTCAGATCGATCAGGGCACAACGCTCGCGCTGCAGCTGCTCGTGGTCTTCCTGCTCCGGCTCCTGTTCCGTCTCCTGCGCCTCCTCCTCCTCCCTCTGCTCGTCGCAGCACACCAGATAGAGCGGCTGGACGCGATAAGCGCTGGCGCGCGCCCGATAGCTGAACCGCAGCAGACGCTCGCCGCTGCAGCAGCGCAGCTGCAGCTGACACGGCTGCTCCGACTCCAAGTCCGATTCCGATCCGGTTGCGGACTCACCTGGCGCCAAATCGAAGAGCAGCTTGAACTCGCCGCCGGCGGAGAGCTGTGTCAGCTGCTCCCGTTGCGTCTGGCGCAGCGCGAGTATCGCCCGCAGCTGCTTGGCACTCGCACAGGTCGGCTGCAGGCGCCCCTTGATCAGCAGCAGGCTGTGCTCCACCCGGTCCGCCTCCTGCAGATGCTCAACTTCAATCTGATGCACGCGCTTACAGCCGCTGACGCAGCTGGTCATTGCTCCCGCCGGCGCACGTCAGAGCACACACACGCACACACACACGCACACAAACGGGCACACTTTTACGCGCAGAACAGCTGACAGCTGCAGCGCCACAGCTGTCACAGCTAGAGACTTCCACGTGGCGCCAAATTGAAATGTGCACTAAACAGTTAAATCACGCACATTCCCGAATAATCGAGAATTCCGTTTCGAAAATATTATTCTTATTTATTACATATTTAGGGCATAATGGTTTTGTGCAAATGTTTGTAAAACCCACCAGACGATCCCATAAAGTATATATATATACATACATAACAAATATATATATACAGCATACATATGCATATTCCTAGTCAGCACTATTAGCCGAGTCCATCTGTCGATTTTGGAAACTATTAGTATCAGTGACTTCAAGTTTTCGCTTATAGGCAAGGGATCAAGTTTATTTCAAATGATCGATAACCCACTCCATTTACCTAAAATCTCTAAAAATCCAGAACAACCTCAGATTTTCTAAGCTTACCTCGTAAATTATATATACATGTTTAGTAAAAACAAAAAAAATTGTTTTAGTTTTAAAAATGTTGGACGTTCGGGCTCAAACCAATTTGGCTTAAAACTTCTGTGCAGCCTTGGTAAATAGCTTTAAATAGAATTTTGATCAAATACTTCTTTTTTGATTTTGCACTTTTATTGAGAGTGGAGTTTCCTATCATATTCAAAGTTAGCTATTAAAGCATCAGCAAAAATTATCAAGTTGGGGGTATTCGCCCGATTGGTTGGTTATTGAGTTCTTGTCTGAAAAGCTTGTTGATTTCAATGATATCCTAATCGAGCAACAGCTATAAGTTTTATTAAGCATTTTGACATTAATTTTGATAACATCAATTGTGACCGAGAATAATAAAAAAATATTGCGTAAGGTTTTTCAGATTCGACTATGCTTTTTTGTTGTTGATAAGATAGGGGATTTGAAACTTATTTCTGGCCTGTGATAGCCTTTGATTTTTGAATAATGAGCACAACAAATATTTTCACATATATTTATGCATATAAATATGTATATAAATATTCCCTTATATTAAGCTAAGACCAGTTTGCTCAAAAACAGAGAACAAGAATATGCTAATTAAGATATTTTACACTTAATTTAAAGTTCATGTTGTTAAAGAAAATTAATAAAAGACTCGCCATTGACCATTTGACAGTGCAACAGGGAGCAAAATCGTGATTTGCTTATCGGTAATTTATTATTTTAATATAACTAAGCGCAAAATAAAGGTGTTTTCATTGGGACTCCATTTGCTCGTTCGATGGGGTTCATGACCCATCCGACGCGAAGCTAAACTAGAACCGGTTTGTCTTCAACCTAGAAACTTAGACCTACGCTGACGACGTAGCACGTGCCTCAGCGGCTGCCGGGAGAGATTCCAGAGATTTGCGGTTAAATCTGTATCCTATTTACTACCTGAGTTTGCCCTCGTGCGTGGATCGGTACTTGGACATGTGTTCCATGTACTCCTCATGCTTGTCCAGGCTGGCAAGCAGGCCGCCCGTGTTCACCGGAGAGTCGTTGGGGCCGTAGTTGATAGGCTCATCCTCGAGCGTTGTCATGGCGCCGCCAAGGGCCCGCAGTATGGCTTCGCCGGCGCAAATGTCCCACTTCTTGATTATGGAAGTGTGTAGATAGGCAGTCGCATTGTTGGCCACCACTTGCAGCACCTTGTAGCCAGCACCGGCGGCTGTCAGTAAGCTGACATTCTCGCCAAACACATTGCGCGCCACATCCTTGACGGCGGCGGCATGTGACCGCGAGACGGTGATGATGGGCTGAGCGGAGTTCAGGCGCGGCAGATGATGCAGCTCGTCCAGGTACTCGGACATGCTGTGGCCCACCCACGCCCAAGCGGTCTGTCCGCTAAACGGATTGTGTATGACGCCAATCACAGGCCGACCAGCCACAGCCACGCACACCATGGTCGTCACGTACTCGTACAGTTCCTCTGCGTGAACAAAAGGTGGAGATTAGACAGTTTACAAGCCAATTGAACTGGGAGATGGTGTACCTGTAAACTCCTTGGTGGCATCGAGCGGATCCACCCAGACGGTCACATCCTGCGTCGTCACCGCCACGTCGGGCACGACGGCCGTCTCGTGCAGCACCGTGGGATCCAGATCGAAGCTGTGCGCGTCTTTGCAGTGCTCCTTGTCCTCCTCGGAGAAGATGCGCACACGTGGAAAGATGCGCTGCAGGCCCTGCGTCATCACACAGTGCGATCGGCCATCGGCGTCCGTGAAGGGATCGTTGACGCCCTCCGCCGTTTCGCCCTTGCTGCGCTCCTTGAGCTGGCGCGAGTGCGCCACATCCAGCACCTCCTGCCCGCCGCGCTGTGCCGCCTGTATGGCGGCAATAAGCATCTTGCGCAGGTTTACCTTGTTGTCGCTGCGCAGCATGCCGTAAATAGCCGGCCGCTCATCCTTGTGGAAGTTGAGGAAGTAGACAAGCACAATGGTTATCAGAATGCCCGTTATGATCGCTGGCACGCGATTAATGCGTATGGTGCGTCCGTTCATTTTGTCCGCCGTTTTTCTGTTGAACATTAGGAACCAAATTTTCATGTGCGACGTGCCACTGGCCGCGGGCTATGCCAGATCAGCACAGCTTCTGGTTGTGCTGCCGCTGCTTTGCCCTCTGCTACCAGAGCAATAGAGTCAATAGACCCCAGCAGCAACAACAAGAACAACAAATGCCGAAACTCGTCGCTGTTTAATAAACAAATAGCGCTCGTGAGCGCCTTCTTGCGAGAGCAGCTGCGTAGCTGAGCCAGAGAGACGCACTTTCACCCACTTGTTTGTGGTTCAAAACAAACCAATTGAACAGAAAAAATTTACTACGATAGATATGCGCGTGTGGTGGTCGGTCGATAAAGCTATCGCTGAATTAATTATCGATTTAAATATATATGAACAAATCTATATTTTAACAACTTTAATGACATTTAGTACATTAATTTATTTTTCCTAAAGCACAGGCAAAGATATTTGCCCATGCACTTATGACAAATACTGCAAATATTGCAAAAAAGTTTCCCTATTAAAGGGGTGACAGCACTATCGCGCGCATTCTAAATAATTATTTTAAATAACCTTACCATTTTTTAAACGATTTTAACTATTTTTTGCTCTGTGCTTGTTCTCTATTGCGTTTACTTTTAATTCAAAATTGAAAAATCAGAGTTTCGTTTACAGGCAGCCATTAATGAAGCTGGCAGCACTGTCACTCCTGCCTTGTAAATAATTGTAAATAATAATTTTAATTTAAAATTTGCCTTAACATTTTTACAAAGGACAAATATGTTTATAGATTTTTTACCTAAGCTTTTTTTATGCTGTGTTTACTTATAATTATAAATGAAAAATTAGAGTTGCGCTGCCAATCGACCATCGAAAAGCTGGCAGCTCTGCCGCGCGCTTTGAAAAGCGCTGCGCCTAGGTGGCAGCTTAGTATTATAACTGTTTCTGGTACGCATAGAGATTCTGTCACGAGAAAAATCATGCTAAAACGCAATTTGCAAACCATTCACCTGAAGTTGTCCGATTTGGAGGAGTATGAAGTTGTGCGTAGGCGCAACAAGATGAAGGCCGCCATCGATGCAGGCCGTGCATCTTCAACCGCGGCCTCCGCCATGGAAACGGCACCGTCGAGCTCCAGCACCTCGACATCTGAGACGCCAGTGACGCAGCCGACGGTGCATGACCGTGTTGTGGTGCCCGGTTGGAAAGTAGCTGTAGTTACCGACAGCTCCACCAATACCGGCTCCGGATCTACCGAAACCGACACTAGCGTCATGGCTGTGGTCGATGACAACGACACCGTCGCCGAGCTCAGCGACGACGGCTGGGTGGACATGGACGAGGAGGATGGCGCCCGCGGTGGAGAGCCATAAGCTTCAACTGCAACCGAGTGCAGCAGCATATCCTAGCACATTCGCCAGCGTTTCCTCATATTTCGCATGATCATACTTGTCAGAGAAATTGAAAATAAACCGAATTTAAACGCATTGGGCACATATAAAAATATGCTGGCGTTGTTGTTTCTGCTTTTTTTCCTGGGTCCGGGCACAGATCCTTTAACGGTGTGTACTTGCCAGCTTTCGATGCTGCGCAAGCTTTCGCCTGCGCGTTTGACCCATGCACTCAAAGCTCCGGAGCTTCCCGGCGGCGCTGCATTTGAAAGGCGAAAGCTGTTCCACACACATCTCGGCTATTGAAGAGAATGGAAATAGGAACGGCTGAATCCTCAGGTGGCCGTTGCGCAAATGCCACGGCCACTGCGGCACTGTCAGTCGCCGTGTGCGCCTGTCTGTCCGCATCCGCGAGTGCCAACTGCCGACGGGGCAACAATCGAAGCAGGAATTTCGGTTTGCCGGTCGGTCGACGCACTGGATCCGGCCGGCTCAGGCTTTGACTCCGGGCTCCGGCAACGCCACCCGGCTCCGGCTCCGGCGTCGGCTCTCATTCGAAGCTCACGCCTGTGCGTGACAAAATTGCGTTAAGCAAACTAATTGTTTGTTGTTATCCAAATTAGCGCGAGCCTTCAAATTAATTACGTGAGCAAATTGGATTGTGCGCTGTGCCCGTTTCCGTGCCAACGTCGCGTCACAGTTTCGCTGGTGTCCGTGACCTGCAGTCGAAAAGATCGACCCACGTGCAGGCCCTTCGGTCACGTGGCCCCTGCATCCCACAGGCCCCCCGGCCCGCGGCTGACAACCCAAACGTCAAGCTTACGTGACGGACAAAGACAGCGCAACTGACAAACATTCGCACGGAGAATATGCAAATGGCGGCGCTGCATCGATATAACCACCTGTCACACACACTCACATACGCACGCACACCCACACACACAGCCCTACGGACGTAAATAGCCCGAGTGACGGGCACGAGACGCGACACGTGCAGCGCCCAGCGGAAGTGCAAGTACAGTAGAGCTTCCTTTTTAAATCATTTATGTAAATTGTAAAGTAGCATTCACACAGAAAAAAATTCTCTTAAATACTTTAAAATGTTACAAGGCAACTTCATTTCAATTGAAATACATTTTCCCTAGTATAAAAATACATTTTCCCTAGTATAAAATAAAATTGAGCATATGTTTCCTGCGAATAAAATATACAAATTAAATTGCCTCTGGAGTTAGTGGAAAATACATATATGTATGTATAATGTTGAGTAAACATTATGCGCTCGGTTTTGAAGCTTGAAGCTATTGCGGGTAAAGCTTCCCGTTTCCTGAAACTCATTTTAACATAAAATAATACGCGGAATATTGATACTCTACATCAGGGTTTTAATTTGAGCCTTGGTTAGTCACATTTATTCTATTTATAAATACAAAAAAATTAAAATTATTTTTTTTAAAATAAATTTTGGCTTGGGCTCTGATTTTCACATAAAATAAAAAAGGATAAATTAATAATTATAAACAATAATTAAAATGTAATATTTGTAGGCTCGACTTAAACGGATTTAAATAAATATATTAAATCATATTCAAAAGTTCATAAAATCAAAAAAAACTTAATAAGAACATGGAAACAATTTTTTTATTATTATTAATAAAATAATAAGGAAATAAATGGGTTCCTTACATTTTTTGGTATTGCTTTACTGTATTGCTAACTGAGGAAGAGAATGAGAATATATGTTAGCGAAGTCTAAAATCTGAAATCAGGCAATTTAAAATTTTCGGTTGCATTTTTCGCTGTACTGAGCTTAAAGGGATTGGGTTCGGGTATATATTTTCGGCTGCATTTTAGAAGCAACTGGTTCGGCTTATTATTTAAAATAAAAATATAGATATTGCGGGTTCGAAACGGTTCGGTTGAAAACGTGTATGCAGCCTTGTATACGAATTTTTTTATATTATTTCAATTGAACCCATATTTGTATTTTTTGGCTTTATGATTTTTTTTGTATATATATTTTGTTTTATTTATTTTTTTTTTGTAGTGTATGGAATTGAATTTGAGCCAAAGTTGTGTGTGGCACATGCTGTTGGCGCTTGGTCAAGGTTCTCACCGCAGAGCTTGCTGTTGTCTGATGCGGCAGAGTAAACCTTTAATTAGTTGCACATAATTAGCTCAGCTTATGCACACTGCCACTTACACATGCAAATAAAAGCAGACACACTCAAATACACATGCACATGTGCTTAAACATATGCAATCTGATGCTTATCCAGCTGCGGCGCGGTCCTCAACAGGTGCGACAATCTCCCCGAATAACCCCCATCCCCCGCCCGACCCGCGCAGCACTTGCAATATTAATGCAGCACAATGAACAAATGCATGTTACATAGAAAGCGGCAACAATGCAAACGACCCAAATGACCCGTGTGCCAATATGATTTGCTGCCCAACGCCGCTCCCCGCGTTTCCCTCGGCCAGCTTCTCAGGCAACGCTCACAAGTTCTCAAAGTTATTGTTGCCTGCTTTTAGGCTGCGGTGTGGCCAAGTTCTCGTATTGTCGTTGTTGCTGTCGCTGCCTTTTGCATTGTAAAACAAAATGGCTGCACAATTTACAGTTGATTGTTAAGCAGCGCACACAGGCAAACACGTACAGGCACAGTAATATCGATATGTGTGTGGGTGTGTGCTGTGTATTTGTATTGGTATTGCACGTTTTGTTAGCTAATTTCCATGAATTTATTTCATGACACACAGCCAGGGGAGGTGGGGGATGGGGAGTTATTTTCATGCTCGCTGCACACAGACATGGCAATAACACCGAATGACAATGACAACTGATTGACAACAACAACAACAGCAAAACCGAAACGAAAAAAAGGAGGAAAAAACACATTTGCAGTAAGCAAATCAATACCAAAATGAAATTCATTTGGAGTGCAGCGTATAGTATGTAAATGATATTTATTTTTTTATAATTGAAAGCTATTATGCCTGCCAGAAATTTTTGCATTCTCTTTTTGTAAAGGTTATGTCTAGCCTGTGCTAACATTCCATAGGTTATAGGTCGTTTGAGGAATATTCGTTCTCTAGTTCTAGGCTTGGATTTGAGTGCTATGGTTTCTTAGGTTTCTTAGCCAAAGGTCAGGCACTGTTTAAGGTTAAGTGCGCTCAGGGAGCCATAGAGGAAGTTTGATAGAGATAGAGAGAAACCCCTAACCAGTTTTCCAAAATTGTTTTTAGATATAGAACAGCCGTAACTTTTTGCGTAAAGTGCGGAGTGTCGAACTATATTTATAATTTCGAATTGTTCGCATATTTTATTCAATATCCCTCGTCACAAAATTCAAGATCAGAAATTTTGGTGCTTGAATATGTCTTCGTAACCAAATTGTTACCTCGTGTAGGGGTTTTAATTTATTTGATCTGCAGTACAACCGAAAATTTCAAACCAAATGTAAATAAACAAAAAAAATTTAAGTATGAATCTTTCATAATCATTTCATAATCGAACGTTATTGTTGCAAAAATAAGAACAAAAGTTTTGAACCAAGTGCCGTATTTGAGCCTTATATATTTAAAAATTTTGGGACAGCAAAAAAAAAACATTCTTTAAATAAGATAGATCCGTATAGAATATTTCCAACTTGGCCGGATTTTACCAATGCTTGTATTTGATTTCAGCGATATACAAACAAAATCAAAGTTTCCAATTGCTAAACTCAAATATAGTACGTTGCTACGCTATGAGTATTTTGTAGGCGTTTTATTTTTTGAATAAAATATAATAGCCGAAAAAATAAAACTGTGCAGGAAGCGTAACTCACGTGTTTGCCTTTGGGTCTACTTTTAGCTCAACTGATTAAGCGGACCTCAGACCCCAGACGAAAATATATATGTCACTATTGTTGTTATTGGAGCACGTGCTTTTAATCGATGTTGGTCGTGTAGTTTTTTTTTTTTTAAATTTTTCGGCTAACAGATGAACCAATAATACTAAATTTTCGACAAGCCTATCTTATCGGAGTCGATCATTTATGAGATCTATATAAAAATGCAGCTACTGTGCACAGACCAGAAATAACCTGATTCGGTTGGCTTGAACTAATGTCAGAAGTTGGCCCAATCAGTGAGCCAGGACTGACACACTGGACAAGGCTGCAAGTGAATGTACCTATTAAAAAGTATATGTATATAGTGAAAGGTGCCGCTTATCACAGACCCCGTTGGCCGCTGGCATCTCGAATGGAATTTCACGCACAGTTGTTGCATTTATTAGCTATAATTTGAACAGATATGTGTTATAAAGATGTGTGCGTGTGTGTGTGTGGATGCTATGAATACTGACCGTAAATTTGAGTTGGTGTCAAAGTCATTATCAACGCCGTTTTGGACTACACAATGAAATTTCTATTATGAACATTTTTTTTCTTCGATTTTTTTTTTGGTTTTTTTTTTCGTGTCTACCAATATGGGTTTGTTGTTGTGTTTTTGGTTCATGCCATGGGGTAATCTAAGTCTCTGTTATTGTTGATTGTTGTCGGAGCAAACACATGAGCAGCAGCAGCAGCAGGAACAAAGCAAATATGGAACGTTAAGATGGGCTTTGACTACATTGTTATCTCGGGAGCGAGGCTTAAAATAGCGTTGATCGTTTTAAAAATAGCAAACTATTTTAAAATGCTCGCCCGAGTCCCGCTGGGCGCGCCAATTGGGCGGGAGCGGAGCGCGGTCAGACAATGTGCAGCTTCCTGGCCAGACGGCACAGCTGGCCCCAGATGAAGGTGGGCAGCGAGCGCGGCGGCGGAGGCGGCGGCGGTGCCGCCGCCGATTGGGCGGACAATATGAAGCGACGCAGCCCGGGCATCCGGTTGAGGTAGCGGCACAGCACGTAGCAGCTGTGGAGCAGCGAGATTAGCAACAGCAGTGCCTTCAGCAGCGACCACAGCGAGCGGCCTTGGATGCGCATCCCCAGCATATCCTGCAGGGCATCGAGCACCGTTTGCTGGAACGTCGCACTCTCGTTCGGCACCGGGTCGAGCAGCGGCTCCAGCAGCGGTTCCAGCAGCGGCTCCAGCAGCGGTTCCAGCAGCGGTTCCAGCAGCGGTTCCACCACCGGTTCCACCACCGGTTTTACCACCCGCTCCTCCACCGGCTCCATCACCTGGTCCATCACCTGCTCCACCACCTGATCCAGCAACGCCTCCACCATCGCCTCATCGCCGTACGTCTGCGTCTGGGTGTCCGCGTGCGTGTCTATCTGTCGGTACGTCTGGGTGCGTGCGTGTGTCTGGTCCCGTAGCTGTGTCCTTACCGTCTGTGTCTCGTCCAGGATGTGTGGCTCCAGCTGAGTCTGGGTAGCAATGCTGCGCTGCAGCGTCTGTGCATCGAGGCTGACCAGAAGCTTGTCGCAGTGCGTGCAGTGGAACGCGATCTCGGCATTCTCGAGCACCTCGTAGAAGCTGGACGGCGGCGTCTCGTCCTCCAGTTGCGGCAGATTCTTGGCGGAGAGCCACTGGAACAGCTTCGTTGGCTGGCACGGCGCCGGGCCGTCGCCGGAGCCCGCGGCGGGCAGATTGTCCATGAGGCAGCACCAGTTGGAGTTGGAGTTGGTGTTGGTGTTGGAACTGGCGTTGCCAGGGTCAAGCAGAGAGGACGCATCCATGATCACAATTCGAGCATGTATCTAAATAATTGTATATAGTGTTTCGTTTTGGCGGGCGTGGCTGCGTCGTCCGTTAATTAGTTGAATTTTGTTTTCGTTGCCACCCAATTTACTTACGCACCTAAAATTTCACTCGTCGTATTCACAATTTATGAGCATTTCAGTTGACAATAGTCAAATGATTGTTAACGCACACACTGACATGCCCGGGCACGACGACAACCCGATCCGGGCCAACTCCGCTCCCGTGCGCCGGGGTCTGGCCACATTGTTGAATTCGGTTCCACTCTATTTGCACAATCGTTATCGAAATCGTTATCGCTGTACAAATGCAGCCAGAGCCGCTTATCGAACCGTCTCAGCTGCAAAACTCAACTGCAAATATGCAGCGCAAATGGGCGTGGCACATGCCCAGTTGGCCTGTCAAGCCGCAGGGCATATTAGCTATTGGAGAGTGCTTGATTTTATTGATAGGCACTCAATCAGAATATTATCGGTGGCCTCTTCTTCTTCTTCTTCGTCACATTCTTCTTCAATTTAAATGAAAATTTATTTTATTTTCAATTATTAGTTGGAATATTCGCCTGCGAATTCTCAATAGAGCTGATTTTGGCATCGGAATTACCCAAAATAAAAAAATAAAATGGGATTTGGTTAGGGCCCAAGTACGGATAATTTTTCAGTTACCGGTTTGCATTCCTATCAATATTAAAAAATTGCAAATTAAAGTTCTCAGTTCGAATCAATTTGCTTCATAATATTTAAATAAAAAACTGTAATAAAATCGAAAGAGTCGTTGGGAGAATTTTCGGATCTTCTTTTTATTTAAATTTACTTGCATTTATTTATTAGCAAATAAAAGCAAGCAACAGGCTGGCAAAAGACTGTGGAAAAGTCTGTCCGAAATAAAAGCTGAACAAATATTTGAATCACATGTTAAGCCGAAGCGTTCCACTTAGCGAGGGACCACTGTTTAATAGAACACTCTATTTTTGGCACTTCCAAAACGAGAAAGCCAATGCAATTTAGCTTGGCAGTTGGTTCGCCTAGGGTATTACAGAACTGCTCGTGTAATGAATGCTTTACACACTTGTTTTCCTGTTGTTGCGTATTGAAAGCGGTGCGGACAGCAAAATCACTTCGCTTATCAATGCTCGTATGTCGCCCGGCCGCTTATCAGGTCGCATTACGACGATCGTAAATCGTTTGGGGGGCAGAAGGGGGGGGCGGGGGGCAGAGCGTCGCGGCCCGATCACGAGTTGCGCACCCCCCCACACACCACCCCCGGTGCGCTCCTGTGCCCGTTGGGCCCCAAGGTGCAGTTCGATCAGCTTTGATCGCTGCGAGCTGATTAGCCGCCTAGTGTCGATGGCGGCGATAAGCCAATCGATGGGCACTACCAAGTGACAGGGCATAGACCAAATATCCAACAAAAAAAAGTCTCAAATGCCATCCGCCTCCCTGACCATCGATTAATAATGCCTGGAAGCATGGGACTCGGGCTTATGAAAGTATTTTCAGCATAGAATCAATTTCACTCACACATTGAACCTTTTAAGTTCGTTTATTCAACAAATTAAGCGGCCAGTGCGAACATCGCCCCAGTCATTCACAACCAGCGGTTTGAAGCGCACAGTGGGACGAGCCCTGTGAAAATCGAGTGTTTCGAAACGATGGGATGGGGCTAAACGCCTGGTCGTATACACTATGTCATCCATTTCGAGCAGACTTTGTACTAAAAGCTCGGGTATAGCGAAAATCGCGATTCGTTTACAATGTAAGTGGAACCACTGTGCCGCAGACTTCTCCAGCAAATACATTTTCAAAGTTTTTATTAGACACGGCGATTGGAAACAAATTAAAGCAAAGTGCTTGTTATCTATGTCACACCGAAGCCAAATATACACTTTAAACTCGCACTATAAAGATTATGATATAAGCACACGTACTATATACAATTATCTTAATTTTTATAGCCCGCTTCGGCCTTGAACTGGCTAAAATACACACATAAAAATAGGTTTATAAGATATATATATATTCTTTTTATCATATGCTGTTCGGTGAACCTTAAGCGTCCTAAAGAGATTTTCTTTTACTGACGTTATCAATGGAATATATGGTTATATAGTGCATATATGCAGATACAACATACTATTATATATGTACATATTTTGGCCCACACTGTGGCCAATCTTATTTTTGCAATGTTGCTGCCAGGAGCGAGAGAGATAGCAAGAGCGAGAACAAGAGCAAACGAGAAAGCGAGCGGGAGCCAGAATTTATATGCACTTAGTTACCATATTTGACGGATCAGCATTTACTATGCTCAGTCTATATATAAACTATCTTCAAAACAAAAAATATGTTAATTAAAATTTAACACTAATCCCGTGGGCAGCAACAACAACCCCCACCCCGCCAACCCTCCCCCACGCACAACAATGCAGCGGTAACACCTTGGCCGCCCCTCCCCGCCCCCCGTTGTAACCCCGCCCTGCCATCGAAATCATGTTACGAAGCGCCAAATTGGCGATTCGAGTCGTACTGATAAGAGTTCAAAATTTGAATCCGATTGTGTCGCTGTCTACCTCCCACTCTCTCTCTCTTGCTCTCTCTCTCTCTCTCTCGCTCTTTTTCTATTGTCACACGATAAGACAGCACTGAGAGTGCGCGCCCGAGAGCATTGATAGCGAATGCTGGCGAGAGAGACAGCCAGCGGGAGAGAGACAGAGAACGAGAGAGTTGCCACTTGTTTGTAGATTTCGCTGTGGTCGTCATAATTTGTTCTTATTCCGTTTTATTTGGTCGCGCACTGACAACGGCAGCGGCTGTGCCCCACTCCAGAGCCACACCGAAGCCATCCAAAAATCCAGCTGCTCAGGCAAAAGCCGAATACCCGTTACACGCCTTCTCAATATTTCAATTGTCCAAATCGCAATCGAAATCGTCTACGTTTTTCCAATTTACACACACACACACACACGCATCCATATATATATTTATAAATATATATAATTTTTTTACATTTTTGTTGTTTTCAATTTTAATAACCGCACAGTTTGAACGTGAACGCGGTTTCAGTTCCGAATCGGCAGCTCAGCGACGCGCATCGAGTGCAAAGTGAAGTTCCCCAGAAAATACAAAAATTAAAAAAAAACAATATAAAAGAAAACTCAAAGGACACTTTCAACTTATGAGAATACAAGTGCAACTGAATCTAAAATAAACAAACGACAAAAACAAGCAAATATCTTGAAGAGCAAATCCGTTCGGTGCGAAAGCAAAAAGCACAAGCTAAGATCAGGTAAGTTTGCCAATAATACCAGTTCTATATAGCATTGTACAGATGCCCGCACTTTCTTAGCTGCATTATTTTACTGCCCAAATGCACGGCGTGCACTGACAAAGTTCCGATACGTCGAATCAGCCGAAACGTGCGACTATTTTTAAAATTCGTTCTTTTTCAAAAACACGAAATTACTATAAATATACAATTTATATATATATAAGTAAATGCGAGCGGGAATACCGAGCAGAGAGTGTGTGTGTGGATGTGGGTGTGGATGTGGGTATACAAAGTATACCCGATGTGACACAGTTAATCCCATTTGGTAACAACCATCTACAGGTGGCCGAGTGCACTGTAAACAAAAGTGTATCCACAATACGATACGATATCGATGTGCAACGATATGCGTTCCATGCCCCCTTGAAGTGCTCTACGGCAATGAACTTGCCGGACAGCGATATGACCAACTCAGGAGCAAGAACAAAGCCCGTCGGTTCAAGAACTGATAGAACTTCTAGTCGAAATTCATTGATAATACCATAAGTACATCTAAATACTAAGGACTCTTCTTATGTAAACTATAGTATTCAGTATATATCTTATCAAGAGTGTGGCAAAGATTTAATTGTTATTTACGCATGCATAAATCGGCTTTTAATTTATTTGCATTTCGATTTTACTGATTCGTTTTGTAATTGAAAAGTACTTTCATTTATTACTTACATTTTTGTACAATTTCATAATATGAATCTCGTTTTAAAGATTAGCAAAGGTTACGATAAATATAACCGTATTTTTTGATCATTTTTATTTTTTAAATTAAAAGTTTTGAAATGCAGTTTTGTACAATAAACTCAAGTTGAAGCTTTATCAAAACCGGCTTCTGTCAAAATTTCTTAGCTTGTTTAGAAATATATACGGCATTTAATCTAAGAGCCGTTGTACTTTTATTATGCACGTTTTTACGCTTATCTCAAGTACGAAATTTCTTGTGTTGAGTATTATGTATTTAATTCAAGAATCTCATCATTTTTAATGCAACATTAGCGGTTCATTATGAAATCAATTATTAGTATTATTATTATTCTTATTACAACTATTGTCCGTATTGTTTTTACAATTTATTTTTTTCTTATATTATATTGGAGAATTCTGTGAAAAACTTTGAAAATTGAAAAAGCGCTAGAACTATTAATGTTTTAAAAATTAATTTAGCTTAATTTAGGAGTAGAAAATGTGGGTTTATCGATTGCCATAGGACACAAAACTGGATTTAATTTAATTTCCTAGATTTTGTTGTATATCAGATTAAAACTAACCATGAACTGACCTCAGGGGAAGACAGTGCACTTGTATTGGATGTCACTGGGTCAAGTGGCAGGTCTGAAGGATGCCTCGCCAGGCAGCGCAGGGCAGGGGGCGGGGGAGGAGGCGTCGTGACGATGGCGCGAATCAAAGCCAAGGCCAGAGCAATTAAATTGTCTGACCGCACAATTCGACTGCATTATTGTGACAGGCGTGTAAATTAATAAAATGCTAATTAATGCTATCTGTAATGAACAAAGTGCGAGTCCGGCTGATAGAGCTGCCGAGCGAGAGGACGGGGGGATAGCGAGATAAAGACAAAGGCGCAGCGCTCAAGAGGAAAACACAAATAAAAACATAAACGAAAACAGAAAAATAAAAAATACAAAATATGCAACTGCGACAGTTTTTTTCCTAGAAGGTTTACAGCCTCATAAACGTCATTCATTCATCGTCATTCGATGCACACTCGCGTTGTCCGATTTCATTCATGTGGCCGGCGGTAAATTCATTTGCTCTGCAGCAGTCTCTCCTGGCGGGATTGAAATGTTCCATCGATCCACTGAGTCCGAACTGAGCCCTCCAACGTTAATCCCGAAGTGGGCATGCACCCGGCAATCCACTTTATCTCATGCACTCTCTCTCTCTCTCTCTCTGTTTCGCTTTATCTTTCTTTCTCTTTTAGCTTTTTGGCACTCACGACATTGGCATTTTGTTTATTTGTTTATTTTGGGTTCAACGACTTGAGGCCATTAGCAACAACAACGCGAAAGCTGCCAAAAACCGCAGTAATCAAACAACTTGCCAACCCCCTCGCCAGCGCCCCACCCGCCCCAACTTGCCCCGTCCCAGCCCGCTGTTCGCTGCTGTTGCCAATTTGCAATTCTATTTGGCAATTTGCACCTTGAGTCTGGGCCAGGGCTAGGGATAGGTCAGTATAAGGTATGCGGTCCGCATGACGCATACTTGCCACCCCTTCCCGGCCCCGCGGACCCCCCTCGCTGGCCCCACCCCATGGACGCGAGAGCAACAAGTGCCGCGGTCACGCCCCTTAGATAAACCCAAGCGCCGACAACAGCCCCAGCGAACTGAGGCTGTTATCGGTCGCCGCCTGATACGAGGCTCGACTTTAGACCGAACCAATTCGCTAACAATGGGTTCGACGGCACCCAGATTGCATCGAATCTATGCAAATGCATTCGAGTGCATAGCAACGTATTCATATTCATAGCACAAAGTTAAGGATCGTGAATCGCACTCAACCTAAGGATATCTAAAAACAAAATACGAATTTTCCTCGCTCGTATGCAAAACTGCGTTTTTCTTTGAGTGTCGAGGTTGATTTGTCACTAAGATACGGACAATATTATATTATTATTAATATTAATATTTTAGATTTTTAGCGTATTTTGCACCAAAAATACCAATGCCGATTTCTTTGCATTTCGAAAATTTCAAATTTGGAGATGTTTTTTCATTTAATGCACAAATCATGTTGTGATCATTTCACAGCACCACGAAATTTCTAGAGCTTTTGACATATTTATAGACTATTTAAAATACAAAATTTAATATAGATTTAATATTATAGTTCTGTCAAGAGGAAATCAAAAAAAATCATCGCTTAAATAAGAACATATTTTCAAGTGATATATAAATGTAAGATTTAATTATTTAATTATTAGCATGCTACAATTGCTTACTACTAAATAATGAGCAATCAAATTTATGTCCGAGTGGGCGGTACAAAAGATAGTTGTTGCAAATAAAGTCAGATATAAAAAGTGAAAAGCTGATTGTTTATATTTTGTTTTCCCCTTAATTTTTTATTTTTTTTTTCGTTTGTATTAAATACTTTGAGTGGGCGGCACACAAATCTCTCAATTAGCTTCACGCTACACGCTGCGTATGCGCAATATTCGTTTTATCTTCTTGTTGTTGCTGTTGTTGCGTTCATAATCACAATTTTTGTAAGTAATTTAACCTCACGAGATTAGCGGCATCATCCAGTTATCTATCTTATATACGTCCGACTGAAAGTCATGGTCAAGACTTTTGATTTCATTAAAAAAAGAAAAAATGTTTTTTTTGTGTGTGTGTGTGTGTGTGTTGTCAACGCATTTGATTTTGTGCTGGTGCTGGGGGGGTCTGTTTGTTGTTGAGCTGAGGTTCAGGTACCTCACGAAATTTTAATTGTCACTGATTGCACAAAGCTCAGCGCCGCCGTACAGTGACTTTTGGCGGCGTCTGTGAGACGTGACTCGTGACTGCGACTGCGACTGCGACTAGTGAGTCACTGGCGCAGGCGCCGTTTCCTGCTCGTTCTGCACTAAAATTCGCTTGTTGTTGCTGCTGCTGCTGCTGTCGATGACGCCCCCAAGTTGCCCCCATCTTAATTCTAATCAAGCTGCTTTGTTGCGCCTAAGCTGTGGCAAATATTGTTGCTGTTGCCATTGTGCATTATTTTCGTAATACATATCAATATGTATACAGCAGATATATGCACATTCGCTTATGTTTGTGTAAGGCAACATGCGAGCATTCGCTGATAGTCGGCGGGTAGGAAACTGGAGCACTTTTGTTCTCATTTTCAATATTATACTCTAGCGATAGCTATTATGATTTTGCCATTAAATATATTCAATGCATTGCAGCCGTCAGGCCGTATTTCATAGCCGTTATCAAAATCCAGTTAAGGACGAAATTTAAAAAAAACCAAATTAATTTTTTATAATGTTCAAATACAGTACTCAATATTATTTGTTGTTTAACGTTTATGTTATCTTTTTTTAACATTAAAGATCCATTTTGATTTCAAGGTTAATCCATATCTAATAAAGGAATTTTGAGAACGAAATGTACTTTAAGCTATAAGCACAATTTTAATTTGATTTTTATAGTTTTTACGGGAAAATGGAAAGAGAATTAGATTAAATGTTTTCAAATAATTCTTTTGAAATAAGTGAAAGAAGAATTTTGGGACTAAAAAAATCGTTCTTTTTCAAGAATTTTGTTTTTTTAGTTCGGAAATTTCCATCTTGACTGGATTTTGGCAAAACTTTTACTCGATTTAAGTACTTAACAAAACTCGTAAATCCCACTCTTTATGTAAAGCTGTCACAAACAAGTTTTATTTGTTTGCTGTTCCACAGGTGATCAAAATTTGATAAAAAAAAGAAAAAAACTAATTTAGATAGCTGTATCACAATGCTATCTTTAGAACATTAAATTGTTCCTACGGCCAACACCAGTTAACTTATGGATAAGGGATTTGAAAATATTATAACAAAGTAGCACTAAATAGAGTGGTGCCATTGAAATAATCTATTCAAAATGGATTTATTAGTCAAATAGAAGGAACGCCTTATTTAAATAGAATTTACCTGGCTTATCTCAGTTCCTATGCTATTTGCAAAGATTTTTTTTTGGCATTTGATTTCATTAGATTGTTTGAACTGTCCGCAAGGGCATTTAGTTATCGGCATTATCAAAATCGTTGCTCTTCCTTGTTATTTCCATTCTCATTTTGTTTTTCCTCTTGTCTTGTGCCTTTGTTATTTTTGTTGCTGTTCGCTTTTATGCATTTTTCTGCTAGCTTTGCATTATTCTGTCATTATTATCAGCGTTTGGCATTGTTGCAACTTTTGCGCATTGTTTTTACTTGACGGCAGCAACAACAACAGCAATGTCGACGGAGCATGCAAGAATATGTATACAATATATGCATGTATGTACATATGTACACATATATATATATATATATATATATGCATAAGTATGCACACTCAGCCACTATAAAGCGATTAACCAACTGATGTCAGCTATTGTCCAAAATGAAAACAAAACTGAAACAATTTACACCTTTTACAGGCGTTTCAAATAGGCTTAAATAAATGTTTGTGCACAACAGGTTTCTACACTCAGAGAAAAATCCAAGCATTTTGTATGTAAATCAAATGCAAGAATTGACGGTCTTGCAAAGTGCAAATATCTTAACTAGATACATACAAATTTTTAAAATAATAAAATGATTAAAAAAAACAGTTGTATTTTCATTAAAAATATTCTATGCTTATTTCATGTACGAAAATTCGTGTAATAAGAATTTTTTAAGACTTTTGGTTTTACTTAATTATTTAATTGAATTAGATTTGAATCAGAAAAGTGTTATTGAAAGTGTGAATTGAGAACAACATTTAGTATTCATTCAAACAAACAGCGAAAAATCGAATCTAATAAGGGTAAAGTACATTGAAATCCACAATTATTGCAATAAAATAAGATAATACAGCGTTTCCACTGCAATAGCTAAATGAGTTGGCAGCACTTTTAAAGGTAGCCTGAGGTTGAGGTGGCAGCATTTTTACTGACAAAAACCTATGCAAATATTCCAGAACAGCAATATCAGAAGAATATGAAATAGAAAATAGGGTCCAAGGGTTATACATTTTTAACTTATTGATCGATTGGCAGCTTCTTCCCAGATTGCCTTTTAATATAGTTATCATGCATTTGCGTACGCATAAACGTGCTCAGCTGTTGCTCAGTTTACGACTGTTTTTGTACAATTGTCATATCATTATGATAGGTATATAAATATACATATAAGTGGCAGCAAAACAACCGCTGGGGGTCTGCTGGGGGTCTGTTGGGGCCTGATAATCAGAGCCTCTCCATTAATGAGTTTTATTAAAAATAAAACGGTATTCACTTTGTCATTTGTTTTGATGAACGATTCGAATCGGATCGGATCAGATCATGTCACATGCCGCCCCGCCCCCTCCCTCCTCCCCTAGCCGCCGCCAGCGCCCGCGCAGTTCAAGAGGCCGCTGATAGCATTGGAAAAACAACGAAGCTACTGGAGTCGCCGCGTCTCTCTCTCTCGCCCAAAATTTGTTGTTGTCCTCTTCCTCTAGGCGCTGACAGCGTGACGTCCGCCCGATTGACAGGCGGTTCAGAAGGTGGCGCCTCAACCTGATAACCGCTTCGATTCGGTTTCGCACACAGCAGCGAACTGCGGCGGCCCCAGCGAAGAACAACAGCAGCTCCCGTTTCTCAGTCTCGGTTTTCAAAATCGGGCTTGTTAGTCGCCTTGTCGCATAAGTAGGCTGTTGCCACTGGCATACACTGCGAGAAAACCGCAGACAGCTGTCAATAAGTTCTCAATTTAAAGCAGGCTTTCATTTGTTTTCGATTATAATTAACTGGATTGCATCAAATTCAATTAAGTTAATTAACTTTTATTTTATGGTTTTTTCTTTACAAAAATTGAAGATACTCCTGTTTCAAGGCTTGTGAAAAATTTTAAAAATACCAATACTTTCTTAAATGCCCATTTAGGCCTAGATAGTCGTTAAAACATATTTAATGTAAGTCTTTGAAAATGGGTTTAAAGTTGATCGAGAAAAAGCAAAATAGTTTTTTAGTATTTTTCGCAGAGTAAAAATATTTTGGAGTTTAGATACCGCTCCCCACTCGCCCCACACAATTCATATATTACAGACTTGCGCTTTGATTTGTACATAGATTTTGAAACTACAATTTTAATTAGGATCATGCGCATACTTTTTCATGAATTTAGTTTCCATTAGAGGCCAAGCACGAAGCTGAAGATGAAGCTGAGTCGAAGGCTCCGACGTATATTTCTTTTGGTTAGCCAAAAAGATGATCGCCTTGATTAACAGCCAATTAATACTGTGTTTTACGCGAATATCCAGCCAAAATAAATCCTATAGGAATTCCAGCGAAATAACCATATGAAGACAATACACATTTCTTTCATTCTCAGTTTTACTCTCATTTACATGTAAGACAGAGAAAGGATTTCAACTATAAACCATTTTATATAGCTGAATTCCCTCCTTTAAACAGCGTTCCTTTTTTTCTATCAAGGGATTGTTGTCTAAGGAGTGAGATGTGCCTGGGCAGTGGTCCCATTGAGCCTGGTCCTGCCTGGATTTGAGTCGCCATAGCAGGATTTCTTTTTTCTATTCCGTTTCTACACCTCGGAGGTTAAAGGCTCATAGATTACTTTGATTTTACTTTGTGTGCAAAGAAACCATACTCTGAAAATATTTGGGGAAGAGACTAAAATCCAAGCAATCGAAATCCATTTAATCCTAAAATGCTCAATTCAAGCCAAATTAAATTGAAGATAGCCCAGCTGAGACATATTTCGTTTTAATTTAGATCTTAGGTATAAGAGAGAAAAGAAAACTTTGTGCAAATAAAAAGAAATAATAATATTGCTTTCGGTATCGATTTTCTTGCTTTCACGCTTAATTTATATTTTTTATACCCTGAACATATTGGGAATGGATAAAAAGCGTATAATTTGTGCAAGTATTTGAATCTGGCATAAGAAGGCGTCTCCGACCCTCTTGTTAAGCCCTGAAAATTGTATTAAGATTGTGCTCTAAGTTTAGAAGCTATTTACCAATTTAGTTTCCTTAGTTGTGTGTGAGTGTGCGTGATTCTGTGTATGAATGAATGTGTATAACGGGTATAAATGTATGCACAGACGGGGTCCAGGGTATTCCCGCTTCCGACTAGAGCCCTCTCACTGGTTTATTTCTAGATTGGTTCGAGCACACCCAAGTCGACCTTGTTAGTAACTGTACATTCATCCCCTTTTTAGTTTCCTCGAAGCATTTCCATAATTATTAATAAGCGCCACGCCGTGCACATTATTTCTAATTGGTGCCCATTTCCCGTTGCAGTCGCCCGCTCGGACCCGGAACACAATGCCGCAGCAGCCGCTGCAGTCGAAGTCGCAGCTCAGATAGGAATTCGTGATCCCTGAAATATACACCCAGCAGCACATCGAGCGGCAGCCGGAGCACTTGGAGTCAAGTCAAGGTCAGAGGGGCCAGACAAGGGGACATCGGGGCGACAAAGGAGATAAGGGAGACAAGGGAGACGCCGGAGGCAGAGCACATTCCAACAGGCCACAAAATGGTGCACGGACCGCCAGCACGCAGAAAATCACAACAACAACAACAGGAGCAACAGTGCGAAATGGATATGGATCCAATGCCCACGCCCCCCGATGGCGGCTGGGGCTGGGTTGTGGTCTTTGGCTCCTTCATGATTCACATTGTCAGTAAGTGTGCTCAGCCCGAAGTCAATTAACTAACGTAGCCACTTGACATGGCCAACAAGACGCCGGCTTTTGCACTGGATTGGCACCCAACGTGCGCACAGTGTGACAAAGCTGCATCAACATCGAAACAATGAAAATCAGATGCAAAAACTAGGTAGACGCTAGTACAAAAAAATGAGATCTCTTGAGCTTAGAATTACTTTTAACACAAATTCGATAAATAGCAAAATATATACAGAAGAGAAAGTTAAAGGAATATAGGATATGGGATTAGTCTGTCTGCTAAATTTGGTGTATTTAGGTCTAAAAGTGAGGAATATATTTAGATTTGATCGATTTGCCACGCCCACCACTTTATCTGACTCTGAAGCGAATCTAGGCAGTTAGTTGTCAAGCACTCCAATGATTAAACCCTTTTTAATGGAACCTTAAAAAATTAGAAGATTAGAAGAAAATGCGAACCAGATTTACAATCGCATAGATACAGGTGCTATATTAAGATTTGATATAGAGCCACTAACAAATAAGATTACAACTTTGAGTACGTATTGCCAATCAATGACATATCTAAGCATAAGTTTACAGATAGGAACGCTATCGAGCACTTGGGCACTTTGTTGACAGCTCAATCGACTGCAAATGCATGTCTAATCTATAATTCAATTCCATAGTTTTGATAATGGTTGAGTCGCAGATTATGTTATTTGACTACTTGATAACACTTTCACAGCGCGAACATCGACTGTCAACCACTGTGCCCGCGCCGGACTATGGATTTTAATTCTGGCTAAAGTGCCTGTTGCTGATGCTTCTGCTTCTTCATCAGCCTCAACATCTGGTTGAGTTTGTGGCTTCCAATTGGCATGGCCCAGTCGCCTGGCAACCGCATGCCACTGCATTCATAAATCAATAAAAAACAACCAAAAAAAAATAAAGAAAAAAAGCAATAACTATAACAAAACCTTGGCGAACCTACGATATGGCCGGGCAACATGTGCTTTGTAGGTCTCATAAATGCGCGCACTAATCGTGCAAATCAAATTTGCTAGCCAGACGCGATTAGCGCTTAGCCATAAAAGTTAGCTAACAGTTGATTTACGATAGGACTGATTCCACAGTACTGCGGCGGAGAGAGAGACAGAGAGAGAGAGAGAGAGAGACAGACAGTCAGGACAGGCGAAGGGCACACGCTGTGCACACATGTAATGGACTATACATAATTATTAATTGCATAATTGGCCAATTGGCTGACTAATCTTATCGAGCGACTAATTGCCACTGCCACGCCACAAGAAACTCCACGCTACTCCATGTGGCCTCTGCCCCGGCTCCTTATCTGCGCTAGTTTTGGGTCATAAAAATGTCAACGGTAGCATTATTGATAAAATAAAACCCCAAAAAATAATTAAAACAGAAATTCTCGCTTTTCAAGGAATTTTATTAACTGGCAGCTAAACTGATTTATGAGCAGCTATTGAAATTCCGCTTTCGCGGCAGTTTCGCCAGTGAGAAAAGAAGCGCAAAATAAAGTACTGCCTACTTTTTGGGCGGTAAATAGAAAAGTATGGAAAGTTGAGGGTGCAGTAAGTCCAACTGTGTTATTACGCTTTAACGTTTTTTGTTATTTATCAGATAAAGTTTATTTCAAGATCATGTCAATGGCAAGGTTAAACATGTAGTTAGCTAATTTCATGTTCTCTTGCAATCATTTATGTTGAGTTTACCATAACAATTTATCGTTACACATTTGGAATTGCCTGGCAATTGATTTTGTTTTGTACATCTGGCAGCACTGAAAAAACATATTGCTACTAGAATCGATGAGTGCTGCCAACTTGTTAATAGTCTATTGCCCACTTATAGAAAAAGCGTTGGTATTATTGTAAAAAAATTTGTTTATTTTGCTGTCAATTTCTAGTCAACTTATAAGAACTATTGTAAAAATTAAAAAAAAAACAAAGCGGCTTCCATTAAATAGATAAATTAACCTTTTGTCAACTGACATTGACTTTGACAGCGTTCCCATTATTAAAACATTTTTAACATAAACTTTGACAGGAGCAGTTATGGCATTGGCACTTTCAAACAAATATTATATTCATATTGTTGACAAGTTCAACTAGGCGTCTACTAAAATGAGTTTTAACACTTTTCTCTTTCACGCTAATTTTAACATGAACTTTGACAAGAGCAGTGGCAGCAATGCCATATTGCCACTATTTCAAACAAAACATATCTTCATATCTTTGTTAAGTGGCGCGTTGTCTACTAACATGAACTTTAACATGAACCTATCTGAGTACCTAATACTAACATGTATCTCCCACTTCTCTATCACGCTGATTTTAACATGAACTATGACAAACAAATATTATTTTCATATCGGTGACAAGTTCAACTAGGCGTCTAACATTAACTTTACAATGAACTTATCTGAGTACCTATTGCTAACATCTACCTACCACTCCTCCTCCACGTTCAGCCGATGGCATGACCTACTCCTTTGGCATATTCTACAACGAGTTCCTGACGTACTTCAACGAGGGCAAGGGCTACACCGCCTGGATAGCGTCCATAATGGTGGGCGTTACCTTCTCCTCAGGTAAGTGGCTGGCAAATGCCGTGCGCTCAATTCGCTGACAGACCTTCGGGGCATCTTTTAACCAGGTCCGATCAGCTCGTCCTTTGTGAACCGCTATGGGTGTCGAGCGGTGACGATTGCGGGCGCCATTCTGGCGGCCGTCTGCATCATTGGCAGCATGTTCGCCCAAAACGTGGCCACGCTGATCGTGACCATCGGCTTCGGCACCGGGCTGGGCTTCGGGCTCATCTACCTGCCGGCGATCGTGAGCGTGACGCAGTACTTTGAGGCGCGGCGTTCTCTGGCCACGGGCATCGCTGTCTGCGGCTCGGGCTTTGGCACCTTTGTATTCGCCCCACTGACGGAGGTGCTCATCGGCAGCTACGGCTGGCGCGGTGCAATGCTCATCATTGGCGGCGTTGTGCTCAATTGCATTATATTCGGCGCCATGTTTCGGCCCCTGGAGGCGCCCCGCCCCAAAGTCGCCAAGCACGCCAAAAAGGCGGCCATTATCGATCAGAACGCCACGCCCGCCGAACTGGCGCCGCTCAAGGCGCTCTCTGGACAGAAGTCGGCGACAGATCAGTATCTGCAGCTGCCCCAGCGCACCGATTCGCCGCCCTCGGGCGGGGCCGGCGGAGGCGCCGGCGGCAATGGCCTCTGTCGCTCCAACAGCGTTGGGCATAATCTCAAGCCCAGCTTGGTAAGTGATCAGTACTTCAAGTGCACGTTACAGGGTATATTAAGCAGGTATCAGTATAAGAAGTAAGCAGCCCTGATCCCATGTAGTTAGAAGTGTATATATTGTTTGTCTGTCCCTAAAATTATTTTTAATAATTATGCTACTATAGCTCTTAGCTGGGTGCAGGGTATCTGCGACTAGAACAGTCTTATCGGTTGCTAACAGTCTTTATATAGTTTGTTCGCTAAGCATATTGGTTTTATGTAAAGCTAGTTTTGGTCTCTCCATCCGTTTGACTAGAGACCCAGCTTCAAGTAACTTTGTCCGATAAAGCGCCTACATTTCCTGGCCAACTCCACCAGAGAAGAAGAGAAGAGTGTGTATACTCTGTGCACAAATTGCGGTAGAGCATATTGGTTATGTGTACAGCTCCTTTTGATGGCTGTCCCTTTGTCTGACTAGAGACCCAACTTAAATGTATAGTCTCAGATAAAGCGCCCACATTTCCTGGCCAACCCCACCAGAGAAGAAGATAAGAATGTGTATACTCTGTTCACAAATTGCGGTAGAGCTCCTTTGGGTGGCTGCCCTTCGTCTGAATAGAGACCCAGCGTGGTAAAGCAGCTACATTTGCTGGCCATGCGCAGAGTACACTGAACAGAGTATTGTGCAGTCGGTGACTGCCGACTGCAGCGATCTCACCTGCCTATTCCGCACACAGAACAACAACACGAATGGCCTGGCGAACGGCCAGGCCGGCAGCGCGGCGACGGTGATGAAGAGCACCAGCAACGAGGACTTTGGACGCAGCTTCGCCAGCCAGCCGCAGCTGACGCCGCTGCGCGATACGCACCGGGAGCGCAGCGCCAGCGGCACCATGTACCGCCCGGACGCGCTCTATCAGGTAAGCGTGGCAAGCCAACCAGCGCGCTGGATGCGACCTAACCACTGTGCACCACTTGCAGGGCTCGCTGCACAACATACCGGAGTACGCCAGCTCGCGGAACGATCTGTCGCACTCGCGCTCCGGATCCGGCATGATCAAGCGCTATGGCTCGCTAAGACAGAGTCATCCGCTGGCCCAGAGTCAGGTAAGCTAGCCAAACCCACTGAAATGCGTGCGCCTGTGTGGTCGCTATTCCATTTTATTCACTGCAAATTGCACCACTCCGAGCGTGGCTTCCGATGGCCTCGGGTCTTCAGGCGCACCTGGTACTCGCCCAGCAGCAGCGCCACGTAGAGCACGACCAGCAGGGCCAGCAGGCAGCGCACCAGAAAGAACAGCATCCGTCTCGTGGTCTGGGGCTGATCCGGACGTCGCTGTGGATTTGGGACGACGGGGCTGATCTTAGCCGTGATTTCACTCATTGGGACGGGTATTGAGGCTGTGCGCGAGCTTGGACTTGTTGGCATTTAAAGTTGGATGTTCAAGACATGAATTTTGATTTTCTGACAAGTTTTGTTGTTGCTTTCGTATGCCAAACGTTTATTTTGATTAGCTTAGCAAACAACAAACAACAAACAACAAACAAAACCTTTGCTTGCATCTGAAAAGTAACAGGCACGTGAAAGATACAATTCAGTTCTTAGCTGAAAGGCGCTTTACGAGTCAGGCTTTCATAGTCAATAGACCTTACGCATTACGCATTTAGTTTTCATAATATACTCAATGCATTTGTAGCGTTGGAAGTATCTTTGAGATACAATCGATTGCAGTTTCATATTCAAGCCTATTACAAGTTTTTATTTAAAACGAACCCTCTGGAAGAACATTATTGCATCTAAAATGTTTATGTAACAAAAGAATGGGCGATGAATCTAAAGTGTTAGACATATCTTTAATCTATATCTTTGCGAACAAGTTCTTAGCTGAAATGTATCTGAAACCAGTTTTAATGATATAAGTTTAAGCAACTTTGAGATACATTCAAGCTTCAAGGAAATTGCCTTGAACTTGATCTTGGCTCAGAGTGTATTATTTGTTAAATGAATCCAAAGAGTTCTGACTATATTTTAAATCATAAAAAAAACCAAAAAAAAACCTTATCGAAAGTAATGTGGCGATAATTCGAGTATTCACTTTTAATCAGCAACAGTTCACAAATAATGGGTCAAGGCTAAAGTCTGCTGAAAAGAATCCGATATTGTTGTAGCTTATCACAAATTTGTTGTGAAGCATTAACGTTGGAATATAAAAGTATTAATTAATGTGCATCTAATGTATCTAGAAGGTATGCGTGTTTTCTAGATACATTTCAGTAATTCTGGCTAGATAAGCTTTTATGCGAGTTTTTTAGAATTCTAAGAATATTTTCGGTATCTGTAAAATATAAGACACTAGCAGTACTTCTTCTTCGTCGAGCACAGAAAAAAAAAAACAAAAAAGAAGGAAACCTAGCCTAGCTTGGGGTAAAACGAATATCGTCTCGGGAACTAGGCCAGAAAGCGAAGCCACAGCCAGCTCAGCAGCTTGTAGAGCAGATACAAGCGTACAACGTTGTAGAAGAACTTCTTGCTGCAGTCAAAAGATACACGGAATAGATTAGTCACATTCGGCATCCGTAAGATACACATGTATCTGGAGCACTTACATGCGTATTATGAACTGGGCGCGGTGCAGCGTGCTCGGATCCTCGTTGAGCAGATCGTGCCGTATGCTCAGGATCATGTTATTACAGGCGGCGCTGAGCCTTTCCGTGTTGTAGGCATCATTGTACTCATCCCACAGATCGAACTCGGTGCTGCGTTAACAGTCGAGAATATCGAGAAATGGCCGGATGCTGGCAAATTGATAGATACGCACCCCTTGGTCTGCTGCAGCATGCGCTCGATATCCGTGGCCCCGGGACTGTCATAGTTGTTGAACATGAAGGGCTTCATCACCTCCAGGGTGTGGTAGAGCTTCCGCATAATGGGCATTAGCGCCGGCTTGCGTCCGAATAGCCGCAGCAGCAGATCCACCAAAACGGCGGGAAATATCTGCTTGGTGAACACCAGGAACTTGTAGACGAAGCGACTGTCCGTATAGTGGCAGCCCGGCACCATTAGGTTCTTGAGAAAGGCCCCGCTATACCACAGGTTCATGTCGTCCATGTGATTTGCCATCTCCTTGAACGTGTAGGGTATGTGGGTGCGGGACGAGGTCTGGTACACCAGCAGCTCCTTGGGCGCGCTGCGGTGCGAGAAGCGGCTCGTCTATATGGTCTATATGTCCAGCTCAACATGGGGTCTCTACTCACCCGTCGCGGTAGGCGTCGTAGCCACACTTGGTATAGTAGATCATGCCCTTAATGCCCATGTCCTGCGGCGTTATGTCCAGGTGCACCGTATTCCCAATATAGACGGTCTTCAGCAGCCCCGCGCCCACCAGCGAGAACAGACCCATGGCGCCCATCAGCGAGGGCGCGTAGCCGGGCAGCGGGTCACGAACCGCAAAGAGCACTGGGAAATGCGCAATATATCGATCATTGAGCGGGTTGAGCAGGGTTAGGGGGCCAAGAGCAACACAAACCTATCGATGGGCGATAGACGATGACCGGCAGGCGGGTGCGATAGTCGTTGATCATGGACTCGGCCAGGTTCTTCGTAAAGGTGTAGGTGTTGGGGAAGCCCACAATTAGTCTGCAACGAGAAGGAGGAAGCAATGCGATCATAATTCTTTACTCCTAAATCGGTTTATACAATTCTGACCAGCTTATTTATCGAGTACGAGCCCACTGTAAACTCTAACTGTACAATATAACGGTACCTCAAATCAAAGGGCTATGCGACTATTGCACTTGGGAAAGCCCAGACTTAGACTGCATGGATAAGGGGACAAAGTACTGTAAACAAAGTACTGTAAAAAACAAAAAATTGTTGACTAGTCATTATTATAATTTATTAAACAATAAATTAAAGCTTTTTGTTCGTTACTAATATTTTGTGTCCTTAATTAGTTGTCCAAGCTCAAATTCATATCTTTTTTATTTAATTTTAAAATAGCTATGAAAGCATTATTTTTGATTCTATTTCAAAAAACATAATTACTCTCACTTAAAAAAACTATTGGAGTACATTAAGTTTTAATTAATAAAAAGACTGTCCCTAATTATATGGCCACCACTGTATATGTATGGATTCTTGTGCTTGGCATCTTTGACGCTTCTTTTAAGATAAAACTTAAAATACATTTACCCTCGCATGCCCTTTGATTCTTTGCAGTCACAGTTTTCGAGTCACAATTTTCGAGTCATAATTCTTGAGTCGCAGTTTTTGAGTCACAGTTTATGAGTGACAGTCTATGAGTAAGTGAACTTGTGAACTTAATCCAGAGAAGACCTTTGTCACACTGAAGTCACAGCTTTCGAGTCACAGTGTTGTAGTCACTGTTTAAAAGAAGTACTCGTTAAAAAACTAAGTCACCGTTTTAAGTCACTAATGAAGAGTCGCAGTTTTAGAGTCCCCATTTTGGTGATCAAGGCGTAATTAAGAAAGCCTTGTTGGGAACAGAGTATTGTGCGGTCGGTAGATGAAAGGGAAACTGTTGCTAATTGGGAGCTTACTTGCGGGTGAGCGTATCCAGGATATTATCGTCCTTGATCTCGTACAGCAGACGCAGGCAGAGGCGCCAGTCCATGGGCGAGGAATAGTACTGGAAAGAGGACAATTCGGAGAGCTTAGCTGGGGGATCAATGGCTAGCCAATAAATGGGGCTGCAAGCACCTTGGGCTCGACGCGCTTCAAATAGGGATTGCTGAAGAAGGTGGAGACGTGCACAAAGATGCGCAGGTAGCGCAGCTGCTCGGCAAATTTGAGGGCCTCGAGGGTGCCGCCCACGTTCAGCTCGAGGGCGACGCGCAGCGGCTCATCGAAACGGACCGTGGCCGCACAGTGGAACACCAGCGAGACCTGGGTGATCAGTGCCAGGTGCTTGGGATCGATGCCCATGCCGGGCAGCGTCACGTCGCCCGGTATGGCGACCAGTTTGTCCAGCTCGTGCGGCTTCTGCACGCGCAGCACCTGAAAGACCTTCGCCTGGCGCAACTTCGCCAGCCGCTGCTCGGCGTTCAGCTGGTGGCGAGCGCGCAGCAGCAGATAGATCCGACGCACATTGCAGGACCGGAGCAGCTTCTCGATCAGCGCCTTGCCGACCACGCCGGAGCCGCCGGTCACAAAGATCTCGCTGCCCTCAAAAAAGTCGGCCACTGAGTCTGTCATTGCCATGCGATAATACCGATCCAGTTGCAGCGCGGACAGTTGTTGCCAGCTTTACGAACACAAGCCCACTAACCGCCAGCCCCCATTATCGTCGGGTTTTGGCCACCTGTTCGCGACCCGCCGCCGTCCGTAAATTATTCATTAGATCGGCGGCCATTAAACTTACATGAGCTACTTACATAAGGCTCATTTCAATGTGCGTATATGCTAATTGCCATGCGTAGCGCTACAGTGGCCCCCTCGGCCCCTCCCTCGCCCCATCCCCAATTGTGCCATTTGCCCATGCCCGGATTAGTTGGCTGGCAACGCGGAAGACTATCCAAAGAACATGCCAGTTCAAATGAGCCAGTTCATTTCGAAACTACTTCCATTTGTTCTTTTAATCGTTCCGAATAATTGAAGACGTTTTCCCAAGACTTGAGCATTTTTTTTACAACGAAAATATTTTAAAACATATTTTTTAAAATATTAACAGAGTAGTTTTTCTGTTTAAATAAAATAGAAACTGGGTATTCAAAATTGACTGAATCTTAATGCTTATTGCTTATTAAAAATGTTTCCATTTTACTAAAGAATTTTGATCAAAATAAAATATCGGACAGACTACGGAATATCTTATGGAAATTATTTTTTGATCGAACGGGTTGTGAAATTGAACAGACCGAACAAAGGTTGAAATAAATAAAGTATAAAAGCTAGGCCTTAAGCTAATTTGTGTTGTCTTGACATCAATAAAATTAACATTTTAAAAATCGTATCTAGTCGATAAAATGGAAAAATAGCAATAATGTTGGAACTACGATTCCTTTCTTATAAAATAACAAAAATGCAAGTGCCTTTTGATAAGAGGTGACAGACAAATATATGGTTAAAGAGGGACAAAAGAATTTTATAAAATAAGTATTGTTCAATAGATCATAGAACATTGTAGTAAATTAGATGCCATTGAACTTGTTTAATTAGCAAGAATTAATTTTTCAGTCGGATTCAACCGAGAGCAGTTTAACAACAACCGAAAAATGTATCCTAGCAATATTTGTACCCATACAAATTAAAAAAACCTTAAAGAAGGGGAAAAGTACATGAATTTGTTGCACCAATAAATTCAAAAATTTTATTTTCAATAATGCAGATATTTTAAATGCAGATTCAATAAAGTGGACAAATTATGGCCAAAATGCTACCAAACATTAAAAATCGGTTTAGTTTTGCGAAGTTATGGGAGTTTGAAATTTAGGAGCTATGTATCCGAGAGCTTAACATGTCCAAATTTTGAACAATTTTGGAATGAATCCGAATCACTTTTAATGTTGTTTTTTTATAGTAATTGTAACAACTACAATCGAATAAAAATATAATTCGAAATTTCTAAATTTTCGAAAAAAAATAGTTTTGAAAATACTAAACAAGGGGAAGTACATGATTTTTTTTTAATCAAAAAAATTGTATTTTCAAAATGCGTAAATTTGGAATGCAGATTCAATCTAGAGGACTAATCATGACTATAATGCCATAGTTTCGACAAAGTTATGGGTGTTGAAAATATGAGAGCTATGGGATCTATAGATCCGAGAAGTTCACACGTCAATAAAAGAAGATTTCTACAGTAATCTGTGTTTGTTAAGTAATTAATTAGCACTTGTAGCTAAATAATTAATAATTTCTTGTGATAGAAAGTATAATATTTTATTAGATTGGGAATAATATTTTATATTATATTTATATTTACTCCGAAAGTATGGGTGATTAATGATCTTGTTCTGTTCCGCCCACAGGAGGTGACCAAATGCTGCGGCTGCATCAGCTGCTCCAAGGAGACGCGCGACACGTTCGCCGAGATGATGAACTTCTCGCTGTTGAAGGACGTGATCTTTGTGATCTTCTCCGTGTCGAATTTCTGCACAAGCATCGGTTTCAATGTGCCCTATATTTATGTGGTCTCCCAGGCGGAAACGCTCAACATCAGCAAGACGGAGGCGAGCTACCTGATTGCCTCGATAGGCGTGGCCAATACCATTGGACGCATCATCCTGGGCTATCTAGCGGACAAGCCGTGGGTGAATCGCCTGCTCGTCTACAACGTCTGCCTGACTTCCTGCGGCATCGGTAGGTATCCGATATATATATGTTCAATCCACCCAGCTAACCCATCTCCTTGGCTCCGATTGCAGCGACTGCAATGGTCCCACTGTGCGTGGACTACAACTCGCTGCTGATCTACTGCTCGGTCTTTGGCTTCACCATCGGCGCCTACGTGGGCCTCACCTCGGTCATATTGGTGGATCTGCTGGGCCTGGAGAAGCTGACCAATGCCTTCGGGCTGCTGCTGCTCTTCCAGGGCATTGCCAGCTTCATTGGTCCGCCCATTGGCGGTAAGTTCTATGCGATCAGCTCAAATATATAGCCTGTGATTCGATTCATGATTGTGGTTCGGTTCTTGAACCTAAGCCGAACCGGTTCGGCACCCGATTTGCAACCTTCTTTTAATTTATTGAAAACCAAACTTTAAACATTTTTCTAAAAGTATAACTGAACCCAAACCGAACCGATATTTAATTTTAATTAATTTACTATTGACCGAACCATATTCTATTTTATTTTAAATTTATATTAAATTAAATTAATTTTTAATTTGTTAAAAAAATCATTTTGGATGTATAAGGGCATACAATTTTCGGCATTCTTTTAAAATCATAAATGTGCTTTCAATTCAATTGCAGGCTGGATGTATGACTTAACGGGCTCGTATTCGCCGGCCTTCCTCATGGCTGGCCTGATGATCGCCGTCAGCGGGCTGGTCATGTTCGCCATCCCGCCGCTGCAGCGGTTCCAGGCGCACCAGGCCGAGAAGAAGTTCAACTCCGAGCAGTTGGCGCTCAGTTAGCTTCGGTCGTCAGGTCGGGGCAACGTTCGACTTTGTTAAATCATTTATTATGATTGTAATATTTTATACTCTAATGTGTTTTTTTTTGTGTAGCTTGTAAGAAAGAAAAGCACGTATGATGAAAAGAATTGAAGAAAAATTAGAGATGCATGTAGTACGCAGCGTTAGACTATATATGTACTAAGAGTAGGCTTAGGTCGGTACGCATATGTATGTATTCATGGGTGTAGCCATACATTATTTATAAATCAACATAGCCAAAAGGGTAGGGGAGGTAGAGCAACAAATGGAAGAACAACAAGACACGCAACAATTTCTATTTACAGTTTGTTTTGTATTTTATTCTTGATTTTATTTTATTTTATTTTATTTCGTTTTTTTGTTCTTATCTAATTAAGCGTAATTTACGTTGATATACTCGTGCGTATTCACACAACCCATGCATAAACACAAATAAATTAATTTTTTTTGTTTAGTTTTAATAGATTGACAATTATTTTATAATTATTATATTTGTTATGCCATTAAAGAAAAGAAACAACATTGATTTTTATATATTTTTATATATATACACAGAACAAACTTGATTGGTATTTTCACTTGGTCATCAAATGTTTATTCATCGATGCGGGAAACCCAAATGCAAATGTCACGAAGACATGTACTCCAAATACTAAGCGATATATGCATATGCATATATCTATTACAAGGGTTCGTTCCATATGTCTACTAGGTAAATGTGTTTACGATGTCGTGCTAGAGCTTGAGCTTAAACTAAAAGCTCGTATTTGTTGTTTGTTGTGTCTAACAGAGCTTTAGGAACCACTTAAAGCTAAGTATATTTATATATATAATATATATCTATATATATATATATATGCATTTGATGAGTGTTTAGATCAGATGTCAAACTAGCAACGCACCAAATAAAACCACTATTGATACCAAAGGCCGTCTTTCATTTGTACACTGCAACAAAATTTAGTTAAAAATGTATTTGTCAAAAAAATTAAAATTAAACAAAAGACGTATTTTGCCAAAATTCATCAATTACACAATCTTTTTTTTTTTGCTTTTTTTCTCGAGTAATAGGAAACTTCCTCAAATTTGGCGACACCAAAACATTTCCAATTGGGCACTCACAAATACAAATACATTTAGCGTTCTTTCGATTGCTATTTAAGGCCCCATTGAATCAAAGCCAGAAATGGCGCAGTTTTCAAGTTTCACCAGAGACACTTCGACTTCCACCTCGAGCGGGTGCTTGGTTTGCTTTTTAGCGGCTTTTGACAGCTGCCACAAACAGGTCGGAGGCATGGATGCACACGGGGGCATACGGGGCTCGTGGGGCGTACCTGTGGAGCAGTGCAATCATTTTTGTCAAAGAGCACGATGTTTTATTCTTTATTCCTAAAGTGATTACAAAATAGAAGAAAAAAAAACTCGCTTTCTACTAGCTACAACCGATCTATTGCCAAAAGCTGCCCCAGCACACAAACACACACACACACACAGATGCACGCACACACACACACACGCACACACGATGGGCTTCCACTGTATGCTGTCACTGAATCTCCTCGTTGATGAGCTTCTTCAGCGTGCACTCGCCGGCGCCGAGCTTGTGCAATATGGCCAGGATCTCCTCACGATAGCGATCCTTGTGGGCGAGCTCCTCGGGCGTATATTCCTCGGCGCCCAGGCGCGTCATGCGCCAGATGACATTCAGCTTGGCCTCGATGAGCACGTAGTTGGACGGCGGACAGAAGCGCGGACACAGCTCGTTGATGAAGTGTATCATGTCCCGCACGCTGCACGTGTTGATCCGATTGTTGATCGTGTTCAGGGCGAAGTCCTGGTACCGCGCCATCTTCGCGTGCGGAAACACGTTCTCGCAGCTGAGGCAGCGCCAGTCCGGCTGCAGGGTCTTCGTCTGCACGGGTATCACCAGGCCCTTGCAGCCCTGCTCCCGGCAGAACAGCGCCGACAAATACGTTCCGTTCTCCTGCAAAGCCACAAATGTTAATTCTCTTGCAAATCGGACATTAATTAAGCTTAAACTAATTTTGCATTTTTATACTCGTCTAATGTTTATTGCGTTTGTGCAATGTCCGTTTATTTATTTATTTATTTAATAGGTTGACAGATCGAGTGTCAACCTAAGTAAAATGTATAAAAACCAAGAAATACAATGAAAATAAATATAAACAATTTAGCCGTACGTCCGTCCATCTGTCTGTCTGAAACTTGGAATATATACTCGTGTTTACCCGCGTCCGATTGTTTTTGATATGCCCAATGGGTGCAGCTTTAAAGCTAGATACTCAATATTTTGCAGACAGTTTACGGATGACCTCCTCTAAACATAAAAAGAAATTCCATATCTCCCACAATTGTAGAGCAAGAGTCAGCAAATTTGGCAGACAGCTTTTTGATCAAATCTATCAAATAACAAAAATAAATAAGACCATTTTCGACTGTTTTATGTTGTCAACGAGTATTGCGCAGTCGGTTACACCCGACTGCATTTTTATTTTCATTATATTTACTTTAATTTAATTGAATGTAGGCCAATTTAATTTACCAGTTGTTACCAAGTTCAGGTCAGCTGCATTTTTTTGCAGTTTCTCATTCTCTCACTGGCAACAACAAATTCAAATTGGGTGACAAAATTGGCAACGCGATGACAAGTTGGCAACGCCAGCAACTTAAGCTGGTAACACCCGGTAATTTCGAAATTCATATTGTGGTGTTAAATGCGAACTAGATGGCAGCACGGCTGTCATATATTTTCTTGATAAGTATATAAAATGAAACATTGCCGGGTAATTTTCATTATCATTTCATTCGATAACTGCATTTAACAGCATGTAAAAGCGGGTGTTCAATTTAATGATAACATATTCAAGGAAAAAACTAAAAAGTTTCTAATATCAAGGTTTCTTAGGTAATGAACAAAATTAATATAATTTAAAGATTAAGATAAAAACCGATGCATCTATTATAATATTATAACTAAAAAAGTGATAATTATGTTCAAGAACAAATGTGAAGACGAAACTTTCAGTTCCTAAAAGCACGTAACAATTATTCCTAATGTCACTCGAAAATGTTTTGAGAGCTCGAAATCTTTATTAGTATAATTATTTGCTCTTTTCAAAAAGTGAGAACGAGCATATTGGTTTTGCGGGATGTCTGTCTGTTCGTATCTATATCTACCAAGGCTCAACAAATTTGCTAGATACTTTTTTGGTGAGCTCCTCTGAAGATTGAGCCACAAAAAAAAAGACATTTCTAAAGTCAACTGTTTTTGCCCTGTGAACAGAGTATTGAGCAGTTGGTTCCAACTCAATGTTCTTACCACTTTCATGTCAATTTCTTTTTTGGCAATCCGACAACAGTCACGTAATATTCACGTTGTCCAACATAAACTATTCTTAATTAGGCGCTCTTCGGGTTTAGTCCGAAATAGAGAGCATTAGACCGTCGTTCATGGCCACCTGTTCGCTATGCTCGCATGTACAAACTTTTGTTGTTTGTGGCCTCTGTTATATCTTTGTATTCGGCGACGCCATTTGCATAACCCGCCCGCCCCTCGGGACGGGGAGGGGCCTGGGCCGGGGCTGTCATACGGTTATGAACTGCGACTGGGAACTATGCGACTGCTGCGTGTCGGTGTGTGTGTGTGTGTGAGAGGGGGCGTGGTGGGGGCGGGGGGGGTTTACCGTTCATGTCCGAAAGTGCCCAACCCAACAGCCGCAGCAGCTGTCTGGGCTGTCGGCGTCGCCTGGTTGTCAGTTGTGGGTCTGGGTCTGGTCATGTTGCACTAATGAGCTCACGCTCATGTTGCCGCCGCGGGGTTGCGGGGTGCGGCCAGTGCGGGGTCTGGGGGGTGTGCGGGGTCGGGCGGTTCTGCATCATCAGCGCAAGTTCATGCAAAAATCGTACAACTAATCTAATTAAGCGCATTTTTGTCATGTCGCTGCCAAATGCCATTATTCATCTAATCCAACAGATATACATAAGGTAAGAGCATGCCTGCGCAATAATTCTTATAGGCATATATATGTGAATATATGCTTGCACACACACACAGCCGACTCTTGCGGCTCTATTCAAAAATATATTTCTTGAGAGACATTTCACATTTCAGAAATTCCAATAATTGTTTAATGTCTGGCTAGAGATGACCAGTCCCAGGGCCAGCCAGAGACACCTCTCTCACGACTATTCAATGGAATTCTCAAATGTGCCTCAGGGCAAGAGCTTCTAGCGCAAAAACTCTACGGAAGCGTTTCGTTTCAACATTATTAGCCAGTTTGAGAATTGTCTCTTATATATTGTGTATTCTTGCAAATTGATACCCTGAGGTTCTCAACATTTTATCATTATATATGCGAAATTGTTTAAATGTTCACTTAATTTCTTAATTTCGCACCAACTAGTTGCTTTAGAAATATTCCAAATTTTGTATTTCTGGCATTCGCTTATGCATATAAATAAGAAAGATTAACGAAAGCTTACAGCTCCGATAACAAAAAATAAAACTTAAGACTTTATGGAAGTGTAAAGCCAGTAAATTCTCTAAAAAATTTAAAATGACAAATTTGAGTTAAAAAACTTATATCAAAATATAACATATAACAAACGCTTCAGAATTACAAAAAAAAAATTCAAATTTGTGTAAACCTTTATCATCTATAAATACATAAATAGGCATTATTCTTCAACGGTTTTTTATGAGGAAGCCTGCTGTTAGTGGCAACTCTAAGGTTGTAAAAAACTATATAATTTAGGCTTAATTTCCTTTTTTTACAGAACATATGAGGAAAACTTCGAACTAAGACTTTTATTGCTAAAGTCTTCCTACCACTTTCATTGTCACACAATTTACTTACTAAAATAAATAAATACAAAAAATAAAAATAAAGCCGATTGAATGGTAGTAAAAAAATGCTTTTAAATTGATCTATAGCCCATCTATACTTGACTTTAACCTAAACCTGTCAAAAAAAGAAACAAATGAACTTTGTACTTCAATCCAAAAAAAGTGACGATTGCTTAACTTGAAAAAAAATCCTATTTTCGGAACGTTTTTCTTAAATCCCAAATTTCCTAAATTCGAGAAAATAATATAAATAATAAAAATGTACTTAAAAGTACTTAAAAAGATTTGACATTTAATTTTAAACCCAAGGCATATATTTAAGGAATATGCAATGTGAAAATTTCGTAGTTTGCAAACAAAATTCTTATTTTAAGAACTTTTTTTCATAATCCCGCAATTCCTAAATATAGGAAATATAAGGGATACTATATAATTTAAGAACGTCTAACGCTTATTTGCAATACGAGAACTCTTGCCATAAGTATTATTTTTGATGTCAAGAGTTTCGCAAGGATGGATTTCTTGGATTTCGAATAGAGTTTTTCTCCGAGTGTATCCATTTAATAGAAACATGCAAATTTGCACCCAACGCATGCGCCAAGCTCAAAGGATATTGGATATTTGTGAAATGCAATCGTTTTGGAAAAGGATCTCCGATAACGATATCGAATATCGACTATCGAATATCGGATATCGAATGATCGAACGAGTCGGGGGCAGTCTACTCACGGAGTTGTCGTTGCACCTGTCGCAGTTGCAGACAAAGTACTTGGTCATCTTGAGGAAGATGGCGCGCGTGAGATTGCTCCAGAGGATCTTGGTGTAGGTGGTGGTTATCTCGCCGCCCTTGGGTATGTCCCGGGCGGCGCGCACCACCGCCAACCGCCCGTTCTCGAAGTAGTGGCTGGCGTTGGGCGTGCACTCGTGGTTCATGATCGCCGTCAGGGGGAAGAGGCCGCGCAGGAGCGTCTCGTGGCCGTCGACGCGACAGGGCGCCTCGAAGGCGTTCGTGTTGAGGACGCCGACGACGCGGAACAGCTGATCCATGAACGGCTTGTCGGTGGTGGGAAACTTGCGGAAGCACTGCGCCGCCTTGATGATCTCCTGGCGATAGCCGCGCTCCGCGTTCGCCTGCATGGCGTCGACCAGGGCGCGCTGCTCCTTGCTCAGATAGAAGACGCGCACGGCGGTCAGGATGCGCAGCGACAGCGGATTCACTGCGTCCGCCGGGTCCTCCTTGGCCTCGCTGGTCGCCTTGGCCTCGCTGGCCTCCTTGGCCTCCTTGGCCTCCTTGCTGTCCTCCTTCGCCTTGCTCTCCTTGCACTCCTCGAACAGATCCTTGGGCAGCCAGCGCTGAAAGTGGGCGCACTCGTTCCGGTGCGCCTCCGAGTCGGCGCACGTGCCGCACACGGGCAGCGTGCAGCGGTGCGGGCAGAGGAACTGCTTGGCCGCCAGCAGGCGATGGCAGCAGACGCACGTGTTCAGCTGGGAGCCCTTGCGCGCCGTCGGCCCGACGACCAGGGCGCGCTCCCGGAAGATCAGCTCGCCGGCGGCGATGTCGCGCGTGGCGAAGACGCCCCGGCCGGCCACCGGCGACGGCGCCAGCATCCAGTTGGGCAGCTCCTCGCGCAGCTCGCCCAAATGCACGTCGATGAGCCGGGCCAGCTGCTCGGGCGTCGTGCTCCGACTGGGCGCCATGTGGGCGACCATGGCGGCGGTCGTATTTATGCGTTCAGCCGTCATGCTGCCACAGACACTCGCGCGCGCTCTCCCTCTCCCTCTCTCGCTCTCTCTCTCTCTGTCTGCCACTCAGTGGTGCAGCTGTCTCTCTCGCACGCTCTCTGTCTCACCTCGGTCCGGCCAGGATCGGCGCTGAGCAAACTAGCGAGCGTTGAGCGTTGAGCGTTGAGCGAGGCGACAACACGCGACGTTTACTTGCGAGTGATGAAGGCGTCGCTGGCGACTGGCGACCAGACCAGGCGAGCGCTGGGCGTCGGCGGCGGCAGCGACGTCGGCAGCGACGCCCTCAGAGAGCATTAGACGCAACTGAAAACACAAATTAGAGGCGGCAGCAACAACAAATATGAGTTTCCAAGGCGCGACACACACATGTATATATATAATATATATATATACACACACACACGCGTGCAAAGCCGCTTACGCTTTTGCTCTTGACTCTTATTCAATTTTGTGTTGCATTCAATTGGATTCAATACAACAACAACAACAACTACGCATGACAAGCACATGGCGTGTTGATGTCCACACACACACACACACACACACACACGCCGCCCCTCGCATTCGCCTGTCACTTCGATTTGTCATTTCAATTTGTATTTGTATGACGCCGCCCCTCCCCCGCCCCCTCCCGCCCCCCTTGCGGTTGGGAGTCGCCTACAAATACACCGCAAAAGGCGCTCTGGCCAAGAATCAGGCGCCACGTGGCGACATCGTCAGTTTTGCGGCTTCTGCCGCAGCTGCGATTTTTGAGCTGCACTCGATGGGCGTGGCAAACGGCTTTCACTTTCATTATTATTATTATTTATTTTGTTTTTTTTTTTTGTATTTTATTTTGCTGTTTTGCGGCGCCGCGTGTTGACGCCACATAAATTAAGACATGCCCCGCGCGGGTTGCGTGTCCGCGTCGATGACAATGGCCATGCCAAATGGCATCATCAAGTCCCAGCGACACGTGACCAGGTGCCCCGGCAGGTGACTGCCGCACATTGTCACCAGAAGCACACGCATTGCGTATACGCAGCGTGTCCTCGATGCGAATGGGAGCGTGGGAAAGCGTTTATGTTAGCCCCAAATCTGTTGTATATATTCCGTTATGTTATGACCCCCCCCCCTCTCTCCCAAACGACCTCCGCTATTCCAGCCCATTTAACACCACATGGGCCGTTCTCAAGTCTATTGAAAAACACTTTGAAAATTGAAATGAGAAAACAATTAAAAACCAAATTAACAAAAACAAATACAAATAAAAGAAACCGAAAACAAAAAAAAAACGTAAGAAAACTAAACCACAATAACAAATTTGGGTTTTATTTTCAGTTTTCATTCTCTAGAAAAGTTTGCACGAAATTTATATTTAAAATACAACAAAAACCAAAAAAAATAGAGTAAGCCAACAAAAATCGGAAAAAACAAGTGTGCCGGTCAACAGAGAGCACGACTAGGCAATACCCTGTACGTAGACAGTACAGAAAATATTGGAACGCTTGGAGAACTTAGATGCTACACATATGTTTTGTTATAAAAAATAATGGTATTTTTTAATTCAATACAATGAAAAACAACATAAAAAAATTAATATAAAAAATAAAATAATGCTAGAAATATGGCAGATTTTATAATAAAAAATATGCATAAGGTTAAAATCGATAAGTGCTAAATTAAAAATCTAAAATGTTGTTTACTAAATCCTAAATCAAATTATAAAAGGAAATATATATATATATGGGAAAATAATGAAAATTTGTCAATAGTGAAAATTATACTTGGTTTGCATATGACATAAGAGAGCCTACTTACTTAATCTTTAAAATATATAAAAAAAATTAAAATTATTTTATGATTTAGAATGAAAGGAAGAATTTAAACATAAGACTAAAAAAATAATGTGCGTTTTTATGCGTTAAGCTAAAACTCTTTTAATATCTCTTAAAAATCTACTTTAAAAAAATTTTAATTTAATTTATCGGTTTGAGGGTAAATAAGTAAGAAGTTCTAAAAACCTAGAATAAATTAATTTGGGGCTAAAAGTTGTCGCCCTCTGCCTCACACAGCATTAAACACCCCCTCTTAGGCGCTTTTCAATGGGTATGAAGCACATATAGACGAAACTGAAATATACTTCTGTGGGATCGGGACGCACGTCAGTTGAGCTCTGATATGTGTTCTCGCATGTTGCGCGTCTTCTTCCCAACAGCCCAAGACTTTCAGCAGCGCCCCCTGGCGTGCCGAATGTGCGTGCAGGCCAAAATGTGTGTGCGTGTGTGTGTGTGTGCTTGTGGGTGCGTGCGTGTGTATTTGTACTTGAACTAGTTTGGGCCTCCATTAGCTCTAAACCTGGCACTTTGCCCAGGCCCATAGGAATATGCATTATGACAGTCCCTGTGACAGTGGGCAAGGGGTGGGGGGTGGGGGGTGGGTTAGATGGCTTTCATTCAAAATATTAAACGTGAGGGCGAGAGAGCGGGAGATTAGCATCCCAAAATGTTGGCCCATGCAACAAGTTGTCATTCAGCGCATTCGCTCCGACATTTTCTTGAATGGGAGAACAATCTTGTGGCGAATATCGTTCTCTCAATGCCAAATGTTGCAATGCATATATGTATATATAAATATAGTGTGCATTGCAGGCAGATATTTGGGAATTAGGAAACGATTTCTGAATTGTTTTTTCGAAATATTTGTTTTGCATGGCCATTGCAAATCTCAGTTAATGCCATTTAAGGCTACATTCAATAAATAACCTGTTTCCAATTTGGCCAATCTGGAGATGACACTTGCCATAAATCGATAAATGCATTTGATTTGGGCCTGTTCTCTCTCGCGTTCGTGTCAAAGTTAACAGTAACTTTCAAGTGTAGTTAGCGATTTCTAATGTTTCTATCGAAATTAACAATTACTTATTTTATCTAGCTGTTAAATATTTGACACTTCTACTGTTCACCTAGAACCCGAATTTAACTGTCAATTCATTGTGAATTAAACCACTTTTTGCTGCCCAACTTGCCCATACATTTTTAGGAAAGCTAAATGCATGAATTAAACGCTGCTCAATTAACATGAACTTTAAAGGGAAATGGAGGGGAATTCAACACATATAAAGCGGATGGTTACAACAAGCTTTATATTATTTTCTACCTTTTTCTTACTTTCAAAACAATTTCGAGGCTAAATCCTTATTTTTTGTACAACGTTGCAACCCAAATAATAAATATAAATATAATTTAATACGTTCTTAATTATTTTCCATGGTATATTGTCTTGTTAGTTCCTTAAATATTTTATTTCAATTTCCTCAAGTTTTGGGAAATTTATAGTTATAGCAAGTTAATATTCCAAAAACTTTAGTAAAAAAAATTAAAATTAACAATTTAAAAAAATATAGTGTGGTATATACAGTCACAGAAAAAATAATAGAAACAGCATGTTTTTTTTGTAGACTTCAAATGGTATCAATTTCAAAAATTTTGCAAAGCGATAAATTGAAGAAAAAGCGAAAGAATATGGTTTATTCTTGCCTCTCCAGAGGAAGTGTACTAATAAGCAGCCTGGCTCGACGCTGGTTTTCCAACCAACAACAAACAACAAGTTATAATTTTTCTTCAAAAACTCATAAAAATTCAAAAAAGTACTTTTTAAAAATTTAAAATTACGTAATATACAACTTACTATATGTGTATATACAAATGTTGAAACTTGAAGAAAATACAAGAAAAAGAACTCCTTGTGGAATTCTGTAAGCCTTCGGACTGCACAGCGCAATTGGCAGCGAAAAGGGCCATTAATCAATGCGTCCGATTCGGCGCTATAAAAAGCGATCTAATTGACGGCACAGTTGAATGAACCTGGACGGCGAGCTGGGCGCGTGAGTAAACGATTCATTGATGGGCCACCGGATGGGCGGCAACCAGATGCGTAATCGCATGTATCTGTTGGCCCACATAGACGCCGATGCAGATACAAATAGAGAGGCAGATGCAGATACAGATATAGATACGCGGATGCTATTTCGATTGCGTCACGCGCGAATGGATCGAAGAGAGCGAGCGAGAGAGAGCGAGAGAGAGGGTGTCGCTACTCACCGTGGGATCCTGGCAGCGCGGGCACTGGCACATGAAGTGCTTCGTCATGCCGAGGAACATTTTGCGGGCCAGCGTGGACCAGAGCAGCTTCGTGTACGACATGGTTATCTCGGCGCCCTGGGCGATGGGCTCCGTGGCCGTCACCACGATGGTCTCGCCATCCTCGAAGTGGTGCGCCGCATTCGGCGTGCACTGGTGGTTGAGCATGCCCGCCAGCGGGAACAGGGCCCGCGCGACCACCTCGCGCCCGTCCACCTGGCAGCGGCTCTCGAAGGCGTTCGTGTTGAACGCGCACACGGTGCGATAGAAGTACTCGAGCATGTCCGGCTCCGCCGGGAAGCGCTCGAAGCACTCGGCGGCGCGTCGCACCTCGGCCATGTAGTAGCGGTCGGCGTTCGCCTGGAGCGCGTAGAGCAGCCGGCGCTGCGGCTCGCTGAGGAAGAAGCAGCGCACGACGCTGAGGATGCGCAGGGCGCGCGGCTCCAGCCGGCTGGGGTCCTTGGGCCGCCACTTGCGGAACAGCTGGCACTCGGGCTGGTGGCGCGGCGCCGACACGCAGCCGGCGCAGACGGGCAGCCCGCAGCCGGCGGTGCAGAGGGCGGCGGCGTCGCTGTCGCCGTCACTGTCGCCGGGCGGCTGGCGATGGCACTGGGTGCAGGTGCGCAGATTGCGGCCGCGGTGCGCGGTGGGCCCGACGAGCAGGGTGCGCTCCCGGAACAGCTGCTCGCCCTTGGCGATGTCGCGCACCGCGAATATGCCACGCCCCGAAATGGGCGAGTCGGCGACACGCCAGGCGGGCGCCGCCGCACGCAACTCACCCAAATGCGCGTCGAGCAGCGCGGCCAGCTCCTGCGTGGAGGCGCTGATCGCCATCTGGGGCACATCCTGCGCCAGCTGCTGCAGCTGCTGCGACGTCATGGCCAGCTCCCCCGGATGCGGTAATCGAAACGAATCGAATCAAATTGAATCGAATTGAATTTGCTTTCGCTCTCTCGCGCCAATCGAATCGCAACTGACGCGATCCCAGTTCCGTGGCCGTCGCTGTCGTCGTCGTCGCTGCTCGCAGTTCTGGCTGCGCATCTCTCTCCCTCTCCCTCACTCTCCCTCTCCCTCTCTCTGTCAGCGTATTTGGTATATCATTTACTTTCGCGCTGCTTGCTTTTAGAAATGGAGGCAGCGACAGACCGCAGCCGTCTATTATTAGTTGGCTTCACTCCGGCCAGCTTCCTCCATTATCCAGCGCGCCCCCAGCCCCGCCCCTACCGCCCCCACTCTGTGGCTGCTGGAAATTGGATGCGCCGCAATCAAATACTCGCCCACCCCTTTTTTCTGTGTGTTTTCTGTGAACGCCCGAGAGCAGGCAACACTTTGTGCGCCACCCACTCAACGTTACGTATACGCAACGGACGCCAATTACGTATACGCCGCGTCCAGCGCCGCGCCAATGCACATTATTTTGGCTCTCATGGGCATAAAAGGCACGGCAGAACACAGCGTCAAAGGTAACTGAATTGCCGCAAAATTAAAGGCAGGTATTCGAGCTTTAATGCTGAAATTGGACTTGTTTCAGTCTATGTAATCCAAACTGATAAGCTGACTGATAAGCTTAGTGACTGAGAGACTGACAGAATGACGGACTAACTGATTGATTGACAGACTGATTGATTAACTGGTAGCCCGCCCGACTGATTAACTAACTGATTAACTGACTAACCGACTTATTGAAAGACTTACTGGTTGATTGACTGACTGAGTGACTGTTAACTAATTAACTGGTTAACCGACTGATTGATTGAATGACTGGTTAATTGATTGACTGATACACTTATACACTGACTAGCTGTCTTATAACCGAGTTAGCTTATAGGCTGATTGATTGACTGATTGACAGACTAACCGACCGATTAACTGATTGACTGATTGATTGACTGATAAACTTACTGACTGACTAGCCATGTTACAAACAGATTGACTGACTGACAGACTAACTTGCTGACTGACTAACGGTCTGAATGACATACAAGCTGATAGGCAGACAGACCAACTATATGACTGATGCACTTGTTCACATTCTGATTGATTGACAAACTGACCGATTAATTAGTAATTAAACCCAAACAGTTAGCACCAGAAATCTGCATTAAGTGATAAGATGAGGTTGCCAAAAATTCCAGCTGATCTATAAATAAATACATTTGCTGCGTGACTCATACGTTCATCCAAAAAGGTTATCATTATGGCTGCGCTGACCCCATTTAGAGGCAGACAAATATATATATATACATAAGACATATTTATAAATATTCTTGATTAACATTCACAGTTGACATGGAGGTCTATCTGCTTGCCCAGTCGGACGTTTGTCCACATCAGATCAGAGCTATAGACTACAAATTTGCGCTGCAGGTGCTCTTAATCTAGTTTCTACTTTTTTCCCTAGATAACCCTGATAACCGATATACTTGCATATAAGCTAGGTTCTAAACTGTTTTAAGCACAAGTGATTCAAATATGCATTGGAATATGATTGTGTTTCAGCGCATTTTCGAACCTATTATATGGTATAATTTAACAAAGCTTTTTTCTATAGCACACTTTCTCTTTATTGAAGGTAAGAGTTCCTCTGGGCACCTTTTCCTAAGGGAACTCTTAACTTTAAATGAGATAGAAAAATAAACATATTGTAACACTCGATATATAGTTTTATTTCAGTTATTTTCTTGAACATGACACATAACGCGTTGATCATTTTAGGCTTAGTTTGTTAAGGGCTACTACTTATAGTTAAAACTATGCAAGTACAATGTGAATTAGGCACTCGATATGCACATCGATTCATGTGTGAACATGATATACATATTCCAAATATGTGTGTGTATCTTTCTTCGCACACTTTTCAAGTTAGTCAAAGATCAATTAACAAATTTGATAACATTTTCAATTAGTTTTTCGAATTTCGGAGCTCTGTAAATGCAGCTACAATAACCAACTGACGATTAATAGAGGTTTTCTTTTTCTGTCTCTCTCTCTCTCTATGTTGGAGATGTTTCTCAAGATAGTCAATTGGATTGCTATATATACATTGCACCTGTTTGTATGTATGTGTGTGTGTGTGTGTGTGTGTGTATGTACATTTATTTATTGCACGCCTTAAATATTAACTTTATAAATATATATTTAAAAAAATAAACAGGAAAAGAAAATTTAAAGAATGAAATTCGAGAAATTCCAAAAAAACTATAGACAGTTTGTTATTTCGCAGTTGGGATTTTCTTGATATCTTATTTTTCCTTTTCTTTTTTTTTAGTCGAGCACAGAATAAATATGAACGTGTATTGGAAGAGTTAGGGGTTGGATTACGGATATAACAGGTATTACAGTTATTAATATTAGAGTAGCATCAGATGTTTTAGGATTAGTTTAGTTTTTATGTTACACAAGGCACGAACGTTGGATAGCTTGGGGGCGCAGTTGCCCAGGGCTGCTGAACAGTGGACACTGGCTACTAGTACTGATACCAGGGCTGGCGGCGCACCCATTGCAATCGATTGCTGGTCTGATCGGAGCGTATTTTGATGCTGGCGCCCTCCGCAGCGCGCACCGTTTCCTTGACCTGCACAACAGAGAGGGAGATGGGCGAATTAGTTGATATATATATATATATATACAAGCATATCTCGTTGGCTACTCACACTCTGCATTAGATTCTGGGCATTGCCCACGAGCATTTCGGTTGCCTCGCGATCCTCGTCGGAGCCCTGGGCGCCCAGCATGGTCGCCTTCACCGTGGACAAGATCTTGAGCTGTGTGCCAATGGTCGGGATGCGCTCGCAGACCTGCAGCAGATTGGTGCGAATGCGTCGATCCGTGCACTGGCGCGCCAGCTCCTTGGCCAGCCGCGTCACATCCTCCGACGCCTCGGCGATCTTCTTGGCCGTCGCAATCAGCTCCCGCTTGCTGCCGCGCGAATCGGACAGCACCAGCTCGCTGAGGCGTGCCATGAGTATGGCCATCCGCTTGGCGGCCGCGATGATCTCGTTGTCCTTGGACGACCACTGGCGCACCTCCTGGTGCAGGCCGCGCGCTGCAATCTAAAGGGGCGAAGGCGCATCAATTTACTGGCTCGTCAGGCACGTCCCGATCTAAGCTACTCACCAGTATGGGCTGATTGGCGTGTGGCATGGTGCGGAAGACGCCCTCATCCTCGTCATCCGTCTCTGGCGGCGGCGGACGCACGGGCGCCAGGCCCTCGCGCGGCAGTGGTGGACGTGGCGGCGCACGCTCCGCTGCAAAAAGAAGGAAGTAAGTAAGCAAAAGTGGGATCGTTGCAATCGGGTGTAACCGAATGCGCAATACTCGTTCAATGTATAACAGCATTAAACAATCGAAGAAGTTCTCAATCATTGTTATTTTTTGGCTAAATATTGATTTTTATCATTAGTGGAGGTGGCTGTGGGCGTGGCTGATCTTTAGAGGAGCTCATCCGACAACTGTCTGCCAAATTTGGTGAATCTACCTCCGAAATTGTGGGAGCTATGGATTTTCGTGATTCACCCGGCCCATGCATTATAGATTTTAATGATGTGCCACGCCCCTAGAAGGCGTATCTAAAAAAGTTGTTGCTATCGTTAGAGGAGGTTATACTTAATCTGCATGCAACAGTGTGAAGTAAGTTGCTTTAAAACTGAGGGAGATAAATAGATTAAATCGAATTGCCACGCCCCTTACGGGCGCGTCCAATAAAAGAATTTTGCGATCGTTGGAGGAGGTTATAAGCTATCTGTCTGCAAAAATTTGATGCAAGTAGCTTTAAAACTGAGGGAGATAAATAGATTAAGTCAAATTGCCACGCCCCTAGTGGGCGTATCTAAAAAAGTTATTGCTATCGTTAGAGGAGGTTATCAGTAATCTGCATGCAACAATCTGAATTAAGTAGCTTTCAAACTGAGGGAGATAAATAGATTAAATCGTATTGCCACGCCCACAGTGGGCGTATCGAAAAAAGAATTTTGCGATCGTTAGAGGAGGTTATCAGTAATCTGTCTGCAAAAATTTGATGCAAGTAGCTTTACAACTGAGGGAGATATATCAATTTGATCATACTGCCACGCCCCCAGTGGGCGCAGCCACTGACGCAGGACAGGACATTGCACAAGCTCAATACTCATCTCACTTGATAAACGAGTTTAAGAAGAAGGACTAAGCAAGAACTTTGCGAGCATTGCGAACAATTTCTCGGCGAGATCGAACCCACCGTTTTGGTTGGACAGATGGAGTGCGCTGAGCTCCGGTATGGGCGGCGGCAGTGTGGAGGGCAATGGCGGCGGCTGGGGCGGTGCGATGGCGTCGCGCACTTCGCGGACGTCGCCGAGCAGGCGCTGGAATGATTTCTTCCAGGCGGCAGCCGCGGCGGGATCGGCGATGTTGGTGGCCACCAGCTTGGCGTCGCCGACCATGGCGGGCAGGGAGCGTTCCAGATTGTTGGCGGCGGCATTCAGGCGTTCGGTGAACACCGGATCCTCAGAGTTGTCCGCCTCCTGTTTGGCCACCAGCAGCACGCGATTGATCAGTCGCGCAATGTTCGAGGTATTGTCGACCATCTTCTGGGGCTGGCGCGCATGGATGGCGTCCTCGCAGAGCTTGGCATAGACCTGCATATGCTCCTCGGAGGTCTTGATGAAATCGGCGGGATCGGTGGCCTGGTCGCACAGCGTACGCATCCGCAGCACCGTATCGGCGTACTGTTGCTTCAAATTCTGTAGATGCTCATCGGCCGCCTTGCTGGCCGGATAGTTCATCCGTATGCGGCCCGCGTTGATCAGCTGCGGCGTCAGCGAATCGACCTGGGCGGCCGACGAGAGCAGTATCTCGGCGATCTTCTTGTTGCCACAGGCACCGCCGGCGGCCACCATGCGCGACGTCTTCGAGGCGCGATCGCTGAACGCCTGCAGGTTGTTCGACTTCTGATTGAAGTTTTGATCGCGTCCGGGCGTGCCCTCCGGCAGCATGACCGCCTCGGTGAACTGCTTCAGCGGCGTGCTGACGTCCATGAAGTCCTGGACGATGCGATTGACGAGGGCGTTCTGTATGGCCGCCTTGAGCTCGTAGAGCTTCTGGGTTAGCTGTTTGGCCGCCTGCTTGGCCGCTGGCCCGGTGCCGGCCGCCTGGCGCTTGAGCCGCTCGACCTCGTCGCACAGCTGCATGATCTCCGCCTTCTGGTGGCCCGGACAGCCCTCGGCGACCTTGCGACCCTCCTCGACAATCAGATTGATGGCGCGCTCGCCCAGGCCGCCATCGTTGAGCTCCGGATGCTGCAGCCACTTGACGGCCTGCTCCAGACGGCCCTGTATGGTGTGGGCCGTCTGCTGGACGCCGGCCTTGTCCACGCCGAGGACGGCCTGGTGGACCAGGGCCTGGAGCTCGCCGAGACGGGCGCGTATGCCGTTGGCCAGGCCGATGGCCTGCGGTGAGTTGCCCTTGCCGTCCTGGCGCAGCTCGCAGAGATTGTTCGACATGGCGCTGATCTCGTCGGCCAGCTTGCGTATGGGATACGAGTCCTGGGGCAGGCAGCGCTCGGAGATCTCGTTGGCATTGTCGATCACCTGGCGCAGCGCCTTCTCGCCGACGCCGCCGCGCAGGGCGTACGGATTCGATAGCCACTCATTGGCCAGCTCCATTTTGTTGCTAATCGCATTGGTGAGCTTCTTCAGCACGGTGAGATTGTCCAGCTCGCTGGTGTCCTCATCGTACGTGGTCAGCTGCAGCACCCGGATGATGTCGTGCAGCTCATCGCTCATCCGTGTGGCCAGATAGTTGCGATTCTCGGCCGCCTCGTCGGCGCCCTTGCCCTGCTGCTCGACGATGTGTATGTAGACCTTCATGCTGCAGATGAGTATGGGCGCCAGGGTCTTCACCTGGTCGAGGCAGCGTACGAGAATCTCGCTGTGCACCTGATGCGTCAGCTCCTTTTCGCGGGCGCTCACCTCGCGCGACACTTTGCTGAGGCAGGGCGACAGGTCCTTGAGGAACTGCACCAGGTCCTCCATGGTGCCAATCACCTCGGTGACGGCCAGATAGTCGAGCACCCGCTTGCACTCCTGTATGATCTTGCGCACCTCGCTCTCGTCGAAGCAGAGCAGCAGCGAGGAGGTGCCCTGCAGTATGCCGCGGCTTCCCTCAATCAGCTTCTTGCGCGCCGGCCCCGAATAGGGATCCGCGCGCAACATGTCCGAAGCCTCCTCGAGCAACTGCGAGGCAGTCTCCACGCGATGCAATGCCGACGGCATATCCTGCCGCAGTATCTTATCGTCGGAGCTGTTGATCGTCTCCCGTCCGACCTTCACCAGGTTCGCCACCGCCGCCGAGACCACCTGCACCGGCCGGCTGAGATCGGGCATGGCGTTGCCATCCTCGGCCTCCTCGTGTAGTATGACCAAGCGAGATACCTGAACGAGCGAAACAAAGGGCATTAGTTGCGGTCGAAATAAGTCACAGCTTTTGTGCTTACAAAGCTGCCTTGCTCGATGAGCTTAAAGCTCGCATTGCTATTTTGGCTTTCAACTAGGAATTCTAATTGGTAAACTCAACTAGACAAGTGTACTTTAATCAATTTACAGCCAGTTCGGTGAGCTTTAAGCTTCAAGCAAATGCTAAATATATTCAAAAAGATTTTATGCTTTCTGAGCTTTAAGCTTCGAGTATCAATAATTGCAACTCGACAAACTCGACGTTATATCTCCAAGTTTTAAACTCTAACTGCATTTGTGTAATCGGTAACGGTGAACTTTTATCAAATTAATGACAGTTCAGTGAGAAATGGAATTTTGCACTGTAAGCTTTAAGCTTAAAGTCTGCACAATTGAATGAGCAGAATGAAATTAATCAAACTTAAAGCTCTTTTGTGCTTAAAAATGTGTTGTAGCATTAAAATATTTATTATTATTATTAAATTATTTAATAATAAGTGAAGAGATCAACTTTTTGGATAAGTTTAAGCGCAACTATTAATATTATTATATTATATTATATATTTTAATATATTATATTTATTTTATTATATAATTATGGATTGAGTAAAGTATATATAAATCGTTTTGTTAAGTTAAACTATCTTATATTTCTTCATGATCACAACCCCTCTCCCATACTCCTCCTTACAAATTCATTACTATTTTTATTAATAATAACTCAGTTGCTGAAACATCTTTGATCTTTTCTTACTTGTTGAAATTCCAAAGATCGAATAAGAAATAAAAATATAATATATTAAATGTAATTTATATAGTATTTCCAACATTTTTTGCGCAGCTTTTCAAATATATACCCATTGCATAACTGTTTAAAAAGCATTTTCTATTGAGCATTGATCACTTTTACTCAACTGCGATTTATTGTTGCTTAAAAAAACAATTTAACTGCCGCTTGCAGCAAGTGTCATTGCGTCATAACCAAAAGCGCTCTTCCGATCGTTTCTCTCTCTCTCTCTTTCTCTATGTTTTACTCTGTCTGCAGTATTTGAAAGATTTGCTCGACGTAAACACAAGACCATAATGAGACCAACAAAGACCGTCAGATCGGCCGCATCTCGAATTGGCCGCCAAATGAAGCGTGGGTCTTGGACTTGGTTGCGGCTTTGGTCGCTTTGGCTTTGGACTTGACATCAGCACCTGCCCCGCGAGCGGCAATGGGAGATCGGCATTCTGTGATCGGTGATCAGTGATCGGTGATCGGCTGCCGATGTGTTCAACTTGTTATTGCCGGTTTCGTTTCTAACTACACTAATGCCAGCTATTTTTAGAAATGAACTGTCGCACCGAAGCTTGCCGCCAGCTGATTTTAGCCATATTTCATTGATAAGAGCTGTGCCGTGCTAACTAAACTCTCCGCCGATCTTTAGCTTTTCGAAAAATAACACAAATAATATTCATTACTTTGAATTTTTATATTCTTAGCCCCAAAAATGAATAGAAATTATAATTAATTTAAATTTAAATCTAAAAAATCGTTCAACCTAAAAAAATTACAATATACATGTAGGAATTTAACTTAATTGAAGATGATTAATAAATGCTCTATATAATAATATAATCAAATTAGCCCCTACTACCTGTATATATAGACTCTTTAGAGTTCACCCGCAGCAAAATTCAAAGCTATAAAAAGCTAGCATAATCATAGCTTAAATAGCAACTACTTAAATAGATTAATTACACATTTTCTATATTTATAACTCGAATTTGAAAACTTTTCGCTTGTGATAAAAACCTATAAGTTCTAAACTATGTAGTTGTAATAAAATATAAATATACATGTATAAACAAAATATATTTATAAAAGACCTTCGTTTAGAGCAATTTGTATGTTCAGCATTGAGTATTGAACATTTTTTAAAAACTGTGTAGCGCATATATAATTATTATTATTTTTATTTTATTATCACTGTAGATGTGTGCAAGGGTATTAAATCTTCGGCAACATAAAGTGCGAGCTGCAGACATCTCTCAATATAGCTCCAACTACGATTATTTTGGCAGTTTCAATCCCATTCCCATTCCCGTAGGCGCACTTGTCCAGTATGGCTGCGGGCTCTTTGGGCCATTTTCTTGATGAATGAATTATGTAATTAATTTGATCAAACCCCGCCCACAGCTGCTCCCCTGCCCAGCCCTGTTCGCTCCATCGGTGGTTTCGCTTGGGACATTTGCTGACCAATTTTGCAGCGCGCATCTAAATTTAACCAAACCATCTCATTATTTGAGTGTGTGTGCGTGTTCGTGTGTGCGTGTGTATCAATGTGTTGATTGATGTGCTGAATGATCATTTTTAATTCGTTTTGTTTGCTTTTTGCCAGCCATTCATCCACTGTACGAAATGCTACCAGCCCCACTCCCCCCCATTCCTTACCTGAACGTTGCGTTCATTCAACCCCTTCACTGCCCCCGCTCCACCCCATTTGCAATGACTCACCGTTGGGTTTGCTTTTTGCCACAATTTTCCCTCAACTATAATCTTCAGTCAGTCGCATCAGCATCCAAATACACCTACACCTACACCTCGTGTCTGCCCTACCCCCTGCCCCACCCCCTGCCCTACCACTACCCCTACCCCTTCCATTCGCTACGATCCATCAGCTCGAAACGGCTTCCACATGTTGCCCCAAACAGAGCGTTTTCTCTTGCTTCTCTTTAACGCAATGATTTCATTTTCCTTTGCCTTCTGCTCGTAAATGTTTTTATTTTGTATTTTGTGTATTTTTCTATTTTTCTATTTTTTTTTTTTTTTGATGCCGCTATTTTTGGCATCTCACAAATCTTTCTCATTTTTTTCTCTCTGTCGACGCTTTGGCGTCTTTTTGTTTTTGTTTTGTTGCTAACAAATTTTCATTTGTTGTTTTATTAAATTAAAATTGTTCGTTTGTCCTCAGGCTCAGGTTGGTGCGATATCGCACGAAGACGAAGAGGAAGCGTATGAAATCTTCGTCTGTTATTATTATTATTTCCCACCTCATTTATTTTTAGACCCTAAAATTTGTTAAGTAAGAAAAACAACAACAAGCAGAGGCATCTTAAAGGTTGCCGTTGTTGTTGTTTTTCGGTGCTCATAAATAGAGATTTAGGCCTTTAAACTGTGTGTATTATATAGTCTATATAGATATTCATATATATATATCTATATATATATTTATATACTATAACTACATATGTTACACAGCTGCGTTGACTTTTGTTGTTCAGGTGCGCAAACTATAAGAAATAATCTAATACAATCTACATTAATTTATCGAGATGTGCTAGCCACAATTTACAGGGAAAAATTTACTATTATTTTCTATACATAATCTCAGGTTAGGTTGCAGACAGGCGCAGCCAACTTAACGCGCCAAAGCAGTTATTTGGCGCTGCCAGATTTGTAAGGTAACAACTCCACCAGTGTCACCCCAAAAAATGTATACTAAAATAACGCAAATGAAAATATCATGAAGTTTATGACATAAACGTAGTCTATTATCAAAATTAAAAAAATATTTTTAAACCTTAGAGCATAAATACATACTACTTTAATAAAAATAATATAGAAAAAAAACAATATTAACTTCATAGCATAAACTTGATTTGCTAATGCAATCTACTTTCAATACAAAAGTTCTTTCATTTCTTGTAAATTTACCTTCTTGGGCGCCAATTTGCACGCTTGTTATAGCTATAGAAGATATGTCTGCATTTTAGGCAGTGCTTATAGATAAAACCCTCTTCCAAGCCCCTTTTACCACTCGCTTACCTGTTGGGCAACAGGATCTAATATGCTCTCGATTGTTTTTGTGTGGAAGACGGGCATTTTAGCTCCTTTGGTGCCTCTATATTTATATATATGTGTGTGTATATGTATGTGTAGATGTGGGTATCTCAGATATCCTTATCCAAGCCAATTCTGTCAGATCTGAAAGAGTACAAAATATATTTTTAATTTGTTTTGATTATTAAGTTCCAATAAGCGGCTTGTTTTTCCAAATGAAAAACAAGTTTCTTATGGCTATTGGATAGGGTGTGCGTGTGTGTGTGGGTGTGTATACATGTGCATATGATGTGTGTTATCTTGACATGAAGATTCAGGTCGCAGATAATGCGAGGCTGCCACCTGTTGAAACATGGGCCGCTACACTCAGAGAAACAATCACGACTTCTGTACTTCAATTAATGACCAAAACTTGTCAAAATAGAGCTAAGATCAAACATGATTTAACTTGATTAAAATTCTTATAATATAAAATTTGTTCTTAATCTACGCGATTTTTTTTCATTTCCATTTCAAATTCGAGTCAATTAATACATAATTGAAAAATATTTGAATCCACAATATACTGAGTAAAAGTATTCGCACAGTATGATCACATATTGATCTAACACATTTTCCTATGTGCCCTAAGTAATTGAATACAAAATTCAACGAATAAATTCTTAAATTAACAATATATTATTTTATTGAATTTAAAAAATCAACAAAAAAAACACACACTTTTTCACTGCACATAAGTTTATAAGATTATTTGTATATGAAATATTTAGAGCAAAACAGGATAAATTCGAATCCGAATTTACTAGAATTTAGAGAGCTTCTTTTTTGAGTGTATGCACATATATATGTATGTTTTCAAGCTGAGCACTGCGAAATTCGAATGAACCCCTCTTTGTACAAATACAAATTGGGGACGTCGCGACGTGTTCTATATATGTATGCATGTACAGTATATTTGTTTGATAATTCTCTTTTTCAATTTGTAATTTTCGTCTGTTTGCGCTGCTGTTTCTGAGTATTTCGAGTGAACGTTCCTTTCGTGCGACTGTATCATTAATGATGACGCACACTGTGAGCTCATTGCGAGACACTTACGTCTCGGAAGGGGCGGGCCGGGGCGGGGCGGTTAACAGACATAACACTGATGACGCACTGTTTAGAATCGCCTGTGTGTGTGCAATTTAAATGCGCTACTTTGCGGCCTTATTGGTAGTTCGATTTCCGCGCCCTTTGCTAATACTCGTAATTGGCAATGATTTACGGTGAAAGTGAGAAAGTGGGGAAAAGCCAAAATGACATTGAATGTACGAGTTCCGCCTGAGCTAGACAGGTGGTTGGGGGTGTGCGTGTGTTGGTGTGTGTGTGCGTGGGTGTGTTGTCCACATCAAAGCAAACTGGCGCCAAGGCGTTTAAAGCACCTTGCTAAATACAAAAATTAAGTAAAAGTGCTCTAGTCGAGATTGCTCGACTACGAGCTACCCTGTAGCGGTACACATTTACAATTGCTTATACATCAAATAAATTATAAGTTTTAAGCAAGTAAAATATTCTTAAGCTGTGTCTTAAACTTCTTTGAGCTTAAAGCTTAGCTAGCTCTTATAGAAGGAAGCGAAAAAGGAAAAAGTGAGCTCAAAGAAGAAGATTAAGAATAAATATACTTTATAATTGTCGATGCTTTTCTCTGTCTGTTAAAAAGAACTACATTTTCTTGTACTATTATATTAACAATTTAAAATATAAATAAATAAATAAATGAAATAACTTTTCGATTCATTCAACAACACAATTTCGCTCAGTGTACCCACAAATATTGAATTTATAGGCATGTATATCGATATTTGAACAAATGTAGGAATGTGTGCACACTTCTGGACCATAACGAATGCCTCTTATGGTGTTTAGTTTCCGATTGATTGCTGCAACAACAAAAATGCTCAAAAACAAAAAAAAACAAAATCAAAATACAAACTAAAAATTCATAATAGCAACAACAATGCGAATATTTGTTATTGTGTGCGGTTGTGTGGGACGGGGGTTTATTGACTGACTGTTGCCATTTATGGTTCACAAATTGTTGCAACCAATATGCCAATAAGCACACGTAAAATATACATTTACACGAATGTTGAATATCAGATATCAGAACAGGTTAAGTTGGTGCCCTAAAATCTATTTAAAAACGAGGCTCATCTTTACGCCATCGATCGATATTTTCATACATACATATACAGTATATAATATTTATCAAAATGCATGCATGTTTGCATTAGAGTTGTACATTGTTGTTCAATTTATATTGAACAAATCGTTCAATATTTTTGAAATTACAGATATTACATGATATACTAGTTATTATTGAATCATATCATATATATGAAAATTTGTACTTTACAGGCTTGAATATGGCACTCAACGGTGGTGGTGAATAGTAAAATGAAAACAAACATTTTTTACGTAAGGATCAAAGCATAATTAATTTAAAAAAATAAAATTAAGTTATATCTGTTTAAACGTTTTAAACAATATTGGGATCAAGAGCACAAAGCGAACGATTATGGAAATAAAAAGAACGCTAAGTAGTTCAATTGAACTTATTCAGAACGATTTGGCACAACTCTAGTGTGTACACATTGTTCACAGCTGCGAAGCTCCAGCAGTGCTGCAACAACAACAACAACAACAGGGACTTTCTGTGGGCAGATGGGAAATAATTGTGCTGGCGGCCTTTTATTAATTGTGCTGCATTTTGATTGCTGTCAATGTGCAGAACAATAAAAAATCATAAATTGAAAACAGCAGCAGCAGCAGCCGCCACCACATTCCCCCTGGGACTGGTTAACTGGCCACGCTGCGGGGACATTTGCAGCAGCTGAATTTGGGGCTACGATCGCAGAGCGCTCGCGCGCAGGGCGGCGCAGAATGATGCGCGCGCGCGTGTTGCGCTAGGGCAAAACTTCATGTGTACATAAATATGTAAATGTGTATGTGCACATAAAAAAGTTCATTTGCACCCATATTATTTTATTTAGGGCAGACAGCCCCAAGGCACACACACAGCTATAGTTGTTTTATTAAGATATGTATAAAAAACATATATACATATGCACATGTTTACACGACTGTTTCTTATTAATTGTTGTTATTTCGCGCATATTTCACTATTATCATGTTTATATCTTTAGCATTTCTTCGTACGTAGCAACAAACAGCTAACACACGCACACACACCTACACACACTCACACACAGTCCACTCACAGAGAGCCAGCAACAATTGGCTCACAACAAAAAGAACAAAAAAAGAATGAAAAGCACAAAACAAACTCCGCAGTCTGATGACAAATGCAATTTAGCTGCTGATTTTATGCGAATTTTGACAATTGACTTGAATTCATAAGGTTTTTTTCATACACACACAAACAAGCACACACACATATTTATATATGCAGAGATACTCATATGCATATGTATTAATATATGTATGCAGCGCGCACGTTTATTATTTACTTTAAACTTTTGCCTTATTCGTTGAAACTGACGCTCGCGCAGCGGCTTCTACTTGCTTGCCCGACTGTTCTTTAAATACTAAAAAAATGATTGTGGCCCCACAATCTACCTTGCGCCAACGACGACGGCGACGACGACGCTTTTGTTGTGCGCTACGTGCCTATCTTCTGCTGCTGCTCTCCATATCGCCATCACTTCTGCGGCGCTCAATTTCAACAATTCTGTGTGTGTGTTTGCGTGCGTGTGAGTGAGTGAGGCATATGCGTTATTAACATTCTGGTTGTTGTTCTTGTTGCTATATTTATTGGTTTGCTTTTGCCGCGCTATTCATAAAAAAATATAGCAGTTATTGCAGCATGCTCAATGATCCCAGAGATCAATATTCCTGGCTCTCTCTCTCTCTCTTGAGTTAATGCTGTAACTGGAAGCAACAACAAAAATATAAGAAATGCTATTGTTCGTCGCAGTTTAAGGCTAGTATCATTTAACGCTTTAATGATCACAAATTGGGAAGAATTCAAATTATAACATAGTCCAACTGTTTGTGGTTAACAGCTGTAAGTAACATATGTTCTTGATAGACATTTCTGCTGATTACATTTGTGGTATTTTGAGATTTTTCCAGTATTAATTGTACTTAGCGCTGCCAACTTGTTGCAAAAATCCAATTCTGCAAAACGGAATTGCCCAACACTTACCAAAAATACATATATACATATACATATATATACGTAACTCATACAAATTAATTGAAGAAAGAAAATTGGAAAACTAAATGTTAAGAGCCAAGCAAACGTAATTGAACATACATATATCGCAATATGATTCAATCGGAATGCAGTTCAAGTGTAACTATGTAAAACGCAACGCGTGTGCAGTGGAAGGTGAAACTTAGCAAAGCAAAGCAAACAATACCAGCAGGCAGACGGGCAGCAGAAGTACTAGCAGCAGCAGAGGCCGATCTGACGTGAAAGAAAAACGACGCATGCAGAGGAAAAATGCCGCTGCCGTGTTGATAAATTAGCAAAAGGTGTTTTAATTGCAAAAGTAAGCGGCACAAACGTAAGGAAAACACCATTTTCCATAGTTTTATCATAATTTTTACATGCATTTGCTGCTGACTGGCGAACGTGTATGTGTGTGCGTGTGTGTGTGTCTCTTTTTGTGCGGGTGTGAGCGTGAGTTCACCGCAGCCGCATAGCGAGAAAGAGCACGCACCATAGTTGCCTATGTAACTGCTGTTGGTGTGTGTGCGTGCAATGTGCAAGCAAAACAATTTATAATTGTAAAAATTGTCTTAAGACTCAAGTGGTCGCCCACAAGTTACACATAAATACATATAAAAAAATATTTAAGAAAAACTGCATTTGCTTTTTTATAAGGCGACTAAAATTACAAGCAGCAACAACAACAACAACGTCGCTACCGATGACGACGTCGCGACGCGTCGTGCGATTCGTTTTTAGTATGTGTTTTGCCCGCACCCAAAAAAAGAGATCGAAGCAAATAAACAAAAATTAAATCAAATTATTTAACGAAAAACAACGAGACAAAAAGACCAACAAATTAAATTAAAAAGCTACGGCACACAATGCTAAATTAAACGCTGCTTCTAAGCTCAAAAGGCAACGCGTGAAGAGACAAAAAGACGGGAATGCAAAACAAGCGACACACATGCATACGCTTATTTATATACGTGTGCATGTATGTGTGAGAACGAGACATGGCTGCCTGTGTATGTGTTCGTGTATGAAAAATAGGCGTGTTGCCGTTTCGCTTTTTAAGAAAAAAAAAGGCCAAACAAATCAAATACATAGTTTTAACAATTAGCATGCTTAGCGAAGTTTATTCAACTAATCGCATGATTTTTGCTGCAGCAACATCAATGAGACGAAAATACTGTAAAGTGCTGCAACCCTTTTCTTTCAGCCTGCATGCGGCAGCTGGGCAATAAATAAGTACCGCTATTACCTTCAAGCCCATTATGAATTACCCAGGGCCACACACATAAAGCACACATGCACGTGTGTTGCTCTCTCTCTCTCTCTATGTCTCGCTTTCCGCCTTACGCCTACTCTAGAACTTCAATTTGAAGCTTCGCATCAATAAGAATGCCAGATTAAGTTTAAAGAGCAGAGCGTAGTCATGCGACGACTCTCTTTGGCATTCAAATGTGCGTAACTGGATGATGCACCGTTAGTTGGCACTCACGAATGGGTGGCTTTGGTGAAATTAGTGCCAAAAGAACGCAACGCAAAAACAAATAACATATTTTTGATAAGCGCCCTCTGCTGCTCGCATGGAACACTGAATGAGATATGAGTGTGCGTATGTGTGTGTGTGTGCGTGTGCGCGACGGCGCTAAATGAACGAACGAGTGTGTGAATCACTTGATCGATTTGAATGCGACAATAAAAACATGAAACTCTCCTTTTATCACACACAAATATACATATGTAACGTTCAATTACTTTCGTTTCCAGGAGATTCTTGTCTGTGAATAGAGGAAGCAGAGATATCGAAATAATAAACAAGAACAACAAAACCAAAAGGAGAAAAACAAACGAGTTGACAGCTCAACTGACGGGAGAGTGAGTGAGAGCGAGAGTTGGTGGGGGCATAACATGAATAACAGAGATGCCATCGGCACGTCCTGGTAGTCTCAAAGATCCGGAAATCGCCGATCTATTCAACAAGCATGATCCGGAGAAAATCTTTGAAGATTTGCGTGAAATTGGCCATGGCTCCTTCGGTGCCGTCTACTATGCGCGCTGCAATCTCAACAAAGAGATTGTGGCCATCAAGAAGATGTCGTACACGGGCAAGCAAAGCCAAGAGAAATGGCAGGACATACTCAAGGAGATACGGTATATAAATTAAATATCCGCACAAACAAGCATCTATATTCATATCCGTTCTATTCCTTTGCAGCTTCTTACGTCAATTGAACAATCCGAATACCATTGAATACAAGGGCTGCTACCTGCGTGAATCCACAGCCTGGCTGGTGATGGAGTATTGCGTGGGCTCCGCCTCGGACATCATTGAGGTGCACAAGAAGCCGCTGCATGAGGACGAGATCGCTGCCATCTGTTTGGGTGTGCTCAGTGGCCTGAGCTATTTGCATTCGCTGGGCCGCATCCATCGGGACATCAAGGCGGGCAACATACTGCTCACGGACATGGGCGTGGTGAAGCTGGCCGACTTTGGCAGCGCTGCCATCAAGTGTCCGGCGAACAGTTTTGTGGGCACGCCCTACTGGATGGCCCCGGAGGTCATACTGGCCATGGATGAGGGCCAGTACGATGGCAAGGTGGACGTCTGGTCGCTGGGCATAACGTGCATTGAGCTGGCCGAGCGCAAGCCCCCATACTTCAATATGAATGCCATGTCTGCGCTGTATCACATTGCGCAGAACGAGTCGCCCACGTTGCCGGTAACTATCGATTAGCCACTGACTTATCGATACTCGATTGTTATTGTTATAATTGTATTGCAGAAGAACGATTGGTCGGATACGTTTTGCAATTTCGTCGACCTCTGCCTGAAAAAGATGCCCGCGGAGCGACCCTCATCGGCCAAACTACTGCAGCACACGTACGTTACGCGTCCGCGCTCCGAGACGGTGCTGCTGGACCTGATCGCGCGCACCAAGTCGGCGGTACGCGAGCTGGACAACCTCAACTATCGCAAAATGAAGAAGATACTCATGGTGGACACGTGCGAAACGGAAAGCGCCGTCGGCGATACCGACGATCAGCAGGACGATCATGCCGGCGGCGACAGCAGCAAGAGCAATAGTATTACTTCCGAACACTCCATACACTCGGTGGGTGTATCGGCGGCCAGTAGTCAGGTGAACACACAATCGATAAATCGAACAATCGATCGATTAGACAAAACTTAAACCCTGATTTCATTTTATAACTGCAGAGCTCCTCGTCGAATTCGATACCGGCTGCGGCACAGAATCACCATCATCTCGGGGCCCATCATCACCAGCAGGTGGCTGTCGCAGCTGCCATGCAACACCAGCTCGAGATGCAGAAGCACCATCTGAGCAATTGGTCCAGTGCACAGCAGCAGCAGCAGCAGCAACAACAGCAGCAGCAGACGGGCGGCGCCGCCTTGCGCAACTCGTCGCGCCATCGCAACCTCCCGCCGCTGCCAAACATAATGCACACCATGAACAACAATGTCACGCCCACAAATTCGGCATCGGTGGTGCCGGCACCGGCGCCGCCGATGTCGGTGATGCCGCATCTGGGCGTGTCATTGGGACATGGCAACACTGGAGGTGGAGGAGGCGGCAGCGGTGGCGGCGGCGGCAGCAACAGCACCGGTGGCTCACCAGCCGGCGGTGATCATCGTTTGCCCGGCATACAGCCACGATATCTGTCGACGCCGGCCGCACAGGCGGCTGTCTATGCGGCCACCTCGGCATCCTCACAACAGGCCATCTCCAATGCAGTCAACGATCATGGGCCCAATAATTTTGCCACCATAAGAACGACCAGCATTGTCACCAAACAGCAGAAGGAGCATATGCAGGTGTGTGTGCTAGTTAAGGCTATCTACATATGCATACAACAACAAATGCACATTATGATGAGTGTGCGTGTGTGTCTGTGTGTCTGCAGTTGTAGAATACACTAGCCGTAGTCTAAAGAATAGGTTTGCTTGCACATTCACATTTATCGATATCGTTTACATGATCAATTGCAGCCTATCGTTGGCTGCTTTTCACCTTTCATTGCCGTCATCGCGTGCTCTCTTGTGTGTGTGTGTGAGTGTGTGTGTATATGTATATGTTTGCGTCCTGTCAGCCACGATCTTCCACGATTCATAGTCCTAGTCACAGCTGCCATTTCCCGTTGCTTTTGCTCGCTGCTCGCTCGCTCGCTCTCGTTTTCGTTTTCGTTCTCCAAATCGTTTCGTTCTAACTCTTGCTCTCTACTACTACATGCAAACTTTGTTGTTGTTTATCGTTTCTATTTCTACTCTCCTGCATAACAAATAGGCGCGCTATAACTTCTGCTCACAACAACTGTGCGGCGGCTGTTGTTGCTCTTGCTTCTGCTGTGGCAACGAGCCGGATGCTGATGACTTCGCTGGGCACGATGACAGCGTCTTCCACAAGACTAAAAATAGTAGCAGTCCTAAACAATGCCAAAATCTAAATCATTGTCCCTGTGTGATCTCTTAAAATCTTTAAGGAAAATGCAAAAAAAAAAAAAGTGCATTCGCATACATATGTGTACATAAATGTATTTATTAATGTATGTGCGTGTGTGTGGGTCAAGTCCATGACAATAAAATAGATCAATAAATATTTAAGGCATTAAATGCAATAAAAACTTGCGAATTTGAGTGCATTAAGCAAACACACGTACACGCACACACACACATATCCTCGGCACCTTGACAAACACATTGTACACACTCACTGCCCCCGCTCAAGTTTTGTTCTATGCTGCTTTGTTCTTCTATTTTTCTCCTTTTTTTGTCACACTACACTCAACTGCATTTCCACTCACACTCTCTCGTGCTCTCTGCGGGTTGCTTGACATTTGACAGCTGACAGAAGCGCATGCCGACATTTTATCTTTTCTATAATTTAATGACGCTGCGATTTTGAATTGTATAAGCTTATTTTTGTTGTTAGCATAGATTTTTTTCTTTGTGTTGCATAAATTGAGAAACAAAAAACACTAAGCGCGCCAGCAGTTGCAAATAAGTATGATTTTTCCTTGCTTAAAATTTGCTCGATTTGAGGTTAAAAACGAATGGGAGCTTTGTAGCATTATTGTAAGTCGTTGTTGCTATTATTATTATTATTATTGTTATTATTGCTATATCACCTCATGTACATTTGCACATTCACACACAGACACGTAGTTAATTAGCTTATGTTTTACATGTACATTGTTTGTGTTGCCTGCCGATCTATGAAATTCAGGAGGAGATGCACGAACAAATGTCCGGCTACAAGCGCATGCGACGGGAGCACCAGGCGACGCTGCTAAAGCTCGAGGAGAAGTGTAAGGTGGAAATGGATACGCACAAGACAGCGCTGGACAAAGAGTACGATAACCTATTGCATAACTTCACGAGAGAACTAGAACGCCTCGAGGTAAGAAACCGAATCCAACAAACAGGAAAAACCCCCATCTGCCAAGTCGTTGCTAAGTTTAGTTCTTGTTTCATTTTGCAGGCCAAGCATCAGCAGGATGTGGAGCGACGCTCGAAGCAGACGACAACGGCCGAGAAGAAACTACATAAAGAGATTACAATAAAGCAGGATGGCGATCGTAAGATGTTCGACTTGAACCGCAAAAAGGAATACAAAGCGAACAAGGAGCGCTGGAAACGCGAACTGTCGATGGATGAGTCAACGCCAAAGCGCCAGCGTGATTTAACCTTGCAATCGCAAAAGGATAATCTAAAACAGCACGAGGCCCAGGAAGAACAACGCATGCTGCAGGCCCAGAAGCAATACATTGAACTCGAGATGCGCAAATTCAAGCGAAGACGCATGATGTTGGTGCACGAACTGGAGGATACACTGTTGCGCGATGTAAATTGCCACCAAATACCCTTTAACTTATTTGTTAGTTACTAATCACACTCATTGCCTGTGCAGGAGCTGAGCAAGAAGCAGCAGCAGCTGGAACAGGCCCATGGTATGCTGTTAAAACACCACGAAAAGACACAGGAGCTGGAATATCGCCAGCAGAAGAGCGTGCATCAGTTGCGCGAGGAGCAGGTGGGTGTTATCGCCGTTTGGTCTTGATCCTTGACTGTATCCATGTTATACGATCCATACATCACAGATAAACAAGCAACACGACACGGAGTTGCACAATCAAAAAGACTATATGGATCGCATCAAGAAGGAGCTGATGCGCAAGCATGCGCTCGAGCTAAGACAACAGCCCAAGAGCCTTAAGGTAAGCCCAGCCAGATATAAGCAACAACAATATCGATATACCTTAACGTATTTATTCGATCACAGCAAAAGGAGCTGCAGATACGCAAACAGTTTCGCGAGACATGCAAAACGCAAACAAAACAATATAAACGCTACAAGGCGCAAGTGCTGCAAACGACAGCCAAAGAGCAACAAAAGGAGGTTATCAAGCAGCTCAAAGAGGAGAAGCATCGCAAGCTAACGCTGCTGGGTGAACAGGTGAAATGATAGCCAAACCTACAAAATCTATAAACAGCACTCGTTGGTCACCCATTCACATTCCTATTCTTTAGTATGAACAAAGCATTGCCGACATGTTCCAAAGTCAAAGTTATAAACTGGACGAGAGTCAAGTGATCGAGTGCCAACGTACCAATGAGCAATTGGAATACGAACTGGATATGCTCACAGCCTATCAGAACAAGAACAAGAAGCAGGCGCAGGAGCAGCGCGATCGCGAGCGTCGTGAGCTCGAGAATCGCGTCAGCGTGCGGCGTGGCCTATTGGAGAATAAGGTGGCTAACCTAAACCAGATGCCATCATTTGGACGCGCCAGTTAACAAGAATATATCTATCCATATTTATAGATGGAAGCCGAATTGCAGCAATTCAATTTGGAACGTGCCGAGCGCTTGCGCATGAAACACGAGAAGCATGCTAAAGAATTGGAAGCTTTTGATAACGAATCAATAGCCTTAGGTTTCAGGTAGGAAACCACACACAAACACACACACGCGTCACTCACCACTATATATGTGTATATATATATTTATTTATATTTATTTTGCAGCACTTTATCACTAGCTGAGGTATCACGCGAGACCTATCCAGATGAGGAGGGTAGTTTGTCTGGTTCCATGGTTAGTTTAGCGCATAGCAATAGTTCAACAAGTTTTCCGGCTGGTTCGCTATAGCATAGGCAACAACAACTACAACAACAACAATCACAGCAGCAACAACAGCAACCATATAGTAATATGAACTATTATAATTTTAATGGAAATTTTAAAACAAACAATGCAACAACAAATAGATCTGGACACAAACAACTATAATAACAATTACAAATAATATAACAATAATAAAATATAAAACAAGAACATGCGTTGTTTTTGTAGAAGCAGCTTTCAAAAATAAATCTATAAAATTTATATTACTAAAATCAACAATAAACAAAAACACATGAAAACTTTCTAAATGTTACAACAAAATGACGCTGCTATAATTTTGTATTAAAACGTAATCAATTCAAGCAAGCAAACAAACCACATACATTTAACACAATTTAAAACAAAATCAAACAACAAAAAAAAACATAAATAAATATATATATATATATAAAAAAACAACATAAATACATTACTTAAATGTAGCCTTTAATGTCATACACAAAAAGCATAAAACAATAACACAAAGACAAGAACAACAGCAAACAGAACCACAAGAAACAACAAAATTATCGATATATATATATATATATATATATACATGTTTAAGTTTTATTTGGAAATTTTGATATTAATACATAATTTAATTAACTTCTTTGTTATCCAACGAGACATTGCAAAAAAAAATTGCAAAAATGTGTAAATGCTCGCAATTCAATCTAGAAATGAGAAGCAAAACAAAAACTAATGCATAAACAAAAGTCAAAAAACAAAATAAATTCTCTGCAAAGGGCTCCAGGACTTGCCAATTCCTGAGCTTGTGGAGTAGTCGCTAAATACACGAGCTCGTGTAACAACAGAATATTACAAATATTGCATAGAGCAACCGGAGAGACGCCATCGAATATGCGTCCCACTTTTAAAACAGCCAATGAAGAAGGAAATAAATTGAGAGAAGCAAAGAAGCAAGCAAAAACCTACCCTGCCATGCCAGGAAGATCCTTACCAGCTTCAAGATTGAAAGTTGCTTGACGCCATTTTTGCATGTTGTTAAATTCAAAATTTGCAATTTTTATGTTACGTTTTCCTTCTGACTTGCTAATAAAACAAATAAAAATATTAAATAAATAATATAAACAAACAAAAAGGAAAAATAACTAAAAGTAAGCCTATTATAGACTTAATTAATGCAAATTGCAAAATGCTTAGTCAAAAACAATAAAAAATTGTATAGAAAATTAAATGCATATTGAATGTTTAATTACAATTTATATTTATGTGAGAAGTCCTTTTTTTGTTGTATACACCTACAAAATAAATATACACCCAAACGTATGATCACCGATCACAAGCCCCGGTCTTAAGATATCAAATTTAACATTTGTAGTAATAAAATTTTAGTAAACAAAATAAGAAACATGCAGAAAAAAATTTACAAAAACAGAATAAAAAACATTTTTCCGTTAGCAACTAATAATTTTATCAAACGATAAAGACGAGAGCGAAAGGGATAGCTGCATAGATATGAAAAAAAGAAGAAAGATAGAACGAAAAACTGACAATGGGGTGGCACTAATATTATATAATATGAGTATATGATAATGAACATGAATGTGTATTAGTATTATTCTAGTGCATAACTAGTTACTTTTGCATGTATTTACACAAAAAAAAAAACGGGAATTAACAAATGCAAAGAAATAACTTTAAAACATTATTAAGACAGAGAGCAGAATGTTGGACCGGACGAAATAGAGAGAGAGAGATAGATAACAATAGAGCAGCGCTTTGGGAGGGGGAACAGAACACAGAACATACATATGTAATATTTTTTATGTTTATGAAATTGTTTTTTTAATTATTATTATTAATAAATTGTATTTTCGAAGTGGAAAAACAAATAACAATTAAATTGATACACGTCAATAAAATAAAAATACAAAACAAAAAATAAACAATATGTATATTTAATGAATTTATTTATATAATATAGAGAACTAAAATACAAAAATTTAACTATGGAGAATCGCGTGGAATTTGCAAGAAATTTAAATATGAAAAATGGATGGGTCTTCATCTAAGACGAGTTTTGTTGAATTACAGTGATGTGATTTTGCCTGTCTGTTGCTATCCGTTGGGAAAGTGCTTAAACGCAGTCATTTCTTTTAACTTTAAATACTTTTGTATGCTTCGAGTCTTCCCATTTTAGATACTTTTCCGAAATATATATTCCTTACCAGTTGCCTATCCGAACTTATCTTTGTCCTTATTCTTTTGTCTTACCAAAAATTTGTTCTCAAGTGGTTCATGTTCTCGAATAAGGGTACATATCATGTACAAAAATTGAAGTCTATTGTATTCACACTTTTTTTTGTTCTTTTATTGATTTCAATAAAGTTGTAGTTGTAAATTTGTACATACATATGTACACATCTATTATACCCACCAACATATGCAGGTTCAACAATAATAAATCATCAAAAACTATAGATATACATATGTATGTACCTATATAATTTGTAAATATCAAAGCTGCAAACCGGCTAGTAACCCAACCGGTTCGAACCTGGTATTAAATATATTATCGGTTGAACCAAGGTTCGAACCAAAACCTCGTTTTGGCTGTGAAAAACCAGGTGCCCAAACCTTAACTAGACTTTTTTTCCGTTGCAGCCTTGTATATGTATATATGTTTATATGTGTATATAGTATAAGCATAAATTCGGGTATATGTATACTTTTAGGAAAAACTTGTTGCACCGTTGCAACTATATTTTTGGGAATTCCAATATTTCAGCTATACACACGGTATGTATCTGTATATGTTTATATATATATTTTTTTTGTTGTTGTTGATATATAGGTATGTATGCAACATACATAACACCAAAAGGTTGAGCCATGGATATAGGGTATTATATTCTCTACTTGTATTTCTCTGCATATACATACATTGTTTAATATGTACATGATCTATATGTATCGCATACATATAAAGGGTTTTAAAATTTTTTGCACTTACAAAATGTACACATATAAAATGTATGTATATGGATATATATGGGGGTATGCATAAATATATTATTGGTTAAAGATTATAATATGCATGCATATTACTTAGGAGTTTACAAATGTTTTGTGTGTGTGTGCGTGTATGTATGTGTGGTGTGTGTGTGTGTGTAAGTGTTTAGAAAAATAACATTTATACACTCTAAATATACATTTGTATTATGGAAATATATATATACATATATGTATATATTTTGATGGTTTTTAAATAATTGTTTCTAATCTTGTTGCTTCGGCGGCTTCTGCTCTGATCTAAACACAACGCTGCACTGCTTCTTGGCATGGTAGGCTTTAGGTCATGGCCTCAACGGAATGGAGGCGTTGCGTGCGCGCGTCAAGCCGCAGCCGATGGATAAGCGATGCGCCTCCAAGCGGCTCAGGCGCTGCCTTCACGAGCCCATCAGGCTGTCGAGGAATGTATGCTTGTTGATCACTTTCGTCGTGGCAATCACGAACTGTACATTGTTGTCCTCCTGGGCGGCCAAGAAGCGCAGCGCCGCAATCTCCGCAAACGTACAGCCGCCCACAAAGCAGACGAGCACCACGCGTCGGGCGTGCATCAGCGATTTCTCGTTGGTCGTGGCGCTGCCGGCTTGTCGGCCACCAATGCCAATCAACTGCACCTGGAAGTCCTCGAACGTGGGCCCGGGCAAATTGGTTATCTGGCTCTTGAGAGTCTGCCAGCCAAGCGGCTTCAGCGAATGCTCAACGAGCCGTGCGGTGAGCGGAGCATAGAAGCTGTGCACATAGCTAATGTCTTTGGGATCCACCTCAACGCTATCATCGACGGTCAGATGAAGGGTCTGCAATGGGATGAGGCATTCAAGTTAATAACAAGACAGAGCACAGTTATCTTATTATGGGGAAGCCGAAGCTTACTTACTCGTTACTTGCAAGGCGCTTGCTAATCGCTATTTGCTACTTGCTAGATGTAACTCGCTGCTTGGTATTTGCTACTCGTTTTTTATTACTCGCTACTCGTTACTGGCTATTCGCTACTTGTTGCTTAATTTTCGTTAATGACTACTCGCTAATTGCTAGTCTTTACTCGCTATTTGCTATTTACTACTCGTTTCTTATTACTCGCTGATCTATATTTGCTACTCGCTGCTTGCTATACGCTATTTGCTCTTCGTTACTTGCTGCTAACTTCTCGTTACTTAAAACTCGCTATTTGCTAGTTTTTACTGGTTACTTGTTGCTTACTTCTCGGTACTTATTACTAGCTACTTGCTAGTTGTTACACACTATTTGGTATTTGTTACTCGTTATCTACTACTCGCTACTTGCTATTCGCCACTCTTTACTCGCTGCACTCTACTCGGTACTTATTACTAGTTCTTATTACTCGCTTCTTATTACTAGCTACTTATCACTCGCTACTTATTACTAGTTACTTTCTACACGCTACTCTAAACTCGCTACTTTCTACACGTTACTTGCCTTGCGCAGCACAGCGTACGCACGTGACTCGGTCTGCGTGTGGAGGAGACCAGCCTTCTCCAGATTGCTGACCGTGAGCAGCACCTCCAAACCGTAGACCTGGGCGAGCTCGCGCTTGTAATAGTTGAGGACACGCTCCTTGAATCCCGAAGCGGCCGCACACTGCAAACATATCAGACGGAGCACATTCCTCAGCTCGGCACGGCGTGCGATCTGATCCTCGATATAGGCGCTGGGCCGGTCAATGTCCGCACAGATCATGAACTCCTGTTCGGCGGCCAAATCATCGTTGAAAGCAAAGAAGCTCAGCTTTTCGTCGATTAGCCCGGCGATGGCCGTGTGCTCGGACGTGGCCTTCTTCTGCTCCATCAGCTGCGGGAGCCGTTCGACAAAGCTCTTGATCTCCTGCACCGTCTGCTCCTGCCGATTGACATTCATCTGCGTCTGTATGTCCCTCACCTTGCGCGCCAGCAGCATTCGCACCTCGTTGAAGTTCTTGTTGCGCAGCTCCGCGTATAGCTTCTCGCCGGAATGCAACATAATCGTCTTGCGATCCACCTCGCCCAACAGGCGGCCGTCTGGCTCCTCGCCGGTGCTAGCTGGCACCGCATCGTTGCTGCTGCCGCCGGCCGCTGCAGCATTTGCAGCAGCATAGTATGATGGAAAATGCTCGGCTGGCAGGGTCAGCTGATTCTGGCGTATGCCAAAGAACTCGTCGATGAGACCCTCGTAGGTGAGCTGCGTGGCCAGCGGTGTGACCAAATCAATGCCCCGATCCAGCAGGATGAGCTGATCGATTGCCCCCTTGTCGCCGTTGTACAGCGACCGCTCGTCAATGGCCAGCTGCTTGGCATGATCCCAGACAAGCTGCGCCATCACACCCTTCCCATAGATCTTGGGTATGCGGCCATACAGTCGCTGCAGCTGGACGAGCCCAATGGCCGCCTGGTAGAGCGCTGTGGTATCGCCATTGATGCTCACATCGCGATACGTATGCGGCATCTCCATGGTGACCACGTCCGAGTCTAGTGGCAGAAAGTTCCAGGCGAGCTCCTCGAAACGTCCGAATGCGCCGATTACCTCCTTATTCTCCAGCTGCTTGATGCACAAGCAGGAGCGGCGCGGCACAAAGAAGACGTGAAACTGTCGACCAAACTGGCTATTGCTCTTCACGTGCGCCGCCAGCTGATCCATCAGCGAGATCTGCGGCCGCACTATGTAGATGATGTTCTGTATCTCCTTGCGGAAACGCAGCTCCGACTTCAGGGATAGCAGCTTGATGCCGCGATCCGTGAACAGCTTCGGCTTGGTCACCAGACCCAGCGGCCCAACCATTGCCTCGTCCAGCACAACGACCTTGGTGCCCTCGATGCATTCTAGATGCTGCACCAGCTCGCGAGCTGCCTGCTCCTGCAGCAACTGCAAATTGACGCGTTCGCTCCGCAGGTGTGGAAACATTGCGAATCGTTTGGCGTATGCCTTTTCTTGGGTACTTTTTTCGTTTAAATGTCGCCACGGAGTGACTCGCTAACTGCGAGACAAAACGTTCCGTTTGCTTTGATTTTCCTCTTGTGATTGCCGTAGCTGTAGCTGCAACGCCCACAGACCGCACGGCAGCCGAGCAGAACAGCTGTTTGGGCCTGCGCAGTAAACAGTGTGTACACACCAAAAACAAAAGAAAAACAAACTAATAAAATACAATTTGAATATATATATATTCTTATTTATAAGCAGCTTAAATATAATTAAATTACAGATAAACTAAGAAATGTAAATTTCATTGACATACGTTACGTTTTAGAGATCATATTTAAATAAATGACGCACAGAACGACCTGCACAATAAATTTAATTGCGTTTTCATTTGACTAATAAGGCACTTAATCAACTTGAGCGTAAAAATGGCTATAAAAATGTGTTATGCAGCATTTAAAAAGCATCTAGTATTATACTGTACAACCATATTTCGTTTTTAAATTTGCGTTTCAAATTCGATAAGTTGCGCGTTATCGATGACTTGTGTGTTTTGCCAGTCACAGGTACGTCAATTTGTTGCTCATCTCTACGAAATATACAACTACAACTGAACTAGCAACATTTAAGCGTGTGATAGAATTTGTTTTTTTTTTTCATCTCTGTCAGTTGGACAGAGCAGCGAGTGCAAAACGCAAAATTTGCAAAAACCACAAAACCAAACTGCCTCTTCAATGGCGTCAAAAGGTAATCATTTCCAAGCGAACCGGGCAATGCAGCAGCAGCAACAGCGCTCGAATGTACGGGCCGCAATCGCACCGTACCGCAAACCGTCCCGGGCCCAGGCACAGAACCAGATGATGTACTCTTCCTGCCAGATGCCCAGCGATCCGCTTTACATAGACTTCAATACGCCGACGCCAGCGCCGCCGACGAAACCCGTGGCGCCTGCCGGCAACTTGGGTACCGGGCCGGGCACGGCGGATGGCGGCAAAAAGAAACCGCTTAAAGGCAAACAGCTCAAGGGCCACAAACAGTCGCAGCAGCAGCAGCAGCAGCAGCACAATTCACAGTTCGCGCCACAGATGCAAATGCACGGCGGGGGCGGATGTGGCGGCGACAATAGTTGGCAACCGCATCCGCATCCAAAGCAGCGTTTCCATCCGCCCAATGCCAATCGCTTCAATGGACCACAGCGCAACGGCTTCAACAGAGTACAAATGGGTGGAGGACCGGTGAATCGTGGTGTCGGCGGACGACACATGATGGGTCCAATGGGCCCGGGTCCCGGACCGATGGGTCCACGTGGTTGTCCCGGCCCAATGGGTCCAATGCCGCCATATCCGCCAATGCCCTTTCAAGCACCAATGCCGCCCATGCGCTGTCCAATGCCACCAATGGGCGGTCCACCGCCGCCGCCGCCGCCATTTATGCGGCGCAACGGACGCGGCGGTCCGCCTCTGCCGCCGCCTTTAATGGGACCACACATGATGGGACCACGGATGCCACCACGCGGCATGCCGCCCGGCCCCGTGCCCTTCAACATGGGCCACATGAACGGCAACCTCAACGGCGGCAAAGTGAAGAAACCCAACCCGAAGCTGGTGAAGCAGGCGGTCAAGGGCAAGAGCACTATTAAAACGCTGAAGAATCTGGTGAATCAGTATCCCATCGAAAAGCCGTGGGTGAACGACGAAATACGCGCTGTGCACGACGAGAAGCTGGACATTGAGAACCGCCTGAAGGGCAACAAGGACGACGAGTTATTCGCCCAGTTCAAGGTGCAGCGCGACAAATTTGTTGCACTGTACGAAAAGGCGCGCGAAACGTATCTGAAACAGGAGGCCGCCTCCGTGATGGCCAAGGTGAGCTACTGTCTATTCCAAGCAAATAACATTAATATGTTTCTCCTTCATTCCCTCCACCCACCCACCAACCAAAGTATAACTTGATTTGTGAGACGAAGCGAGTTCGGAAACGAAACACTTGCAAATCTCATCCAAAATGCGCCTTAAATCATTTGCAGTTGCGGAAATTCATGATTCTGTGATTACTGCCAGATACTTATCATAGCCAACAAAACACACTCCAACACACGCTCACGCACACCCACGCACCCACACACAATCAGCATCAGGCACAACAAATGGCTTAGGTCCCTATGCGATTTTGCGTTGAGTTCAATTATTTGAATCCGAAGTTTAGGAAGCGATTAAAAGTGCTTTGAATTTGCAAATGATGTTAGAATATTAGCTTATTGAACATGCAATTGTTTTGTTTTATATCGTTGGCATACATCAATACATTATTCTTTTCCAGGATGCCAAAGACAAAGACAAAAATGCAAATTCAAATCAGAACGCCGCCGCTAAGGTCGGAATTACAAAAGATGCAACAATTCCAAGTCCAAACAAAAACCAAAACCAAAATCAAACCGAATTAAATACAATTCAGCCAGAGCCACAGCCAGCGAGCAAGTAAGAGGCTGCTAACAATTAAACAGAAAGAGAAAACTCTTTTTAAAATTAATTTATTATTATTATTTCTTTCTTTGCCTTATAAATTAACTCAAAACCCCTCCAAAAAAAAATAACAAAAAAACAAAAGAAAGTAACGCTGACTAAATGAGAAAAAAATACAAAGAAGCTAAGCCGTGAAAATACTTAAAACGGAAACAATTAGATTATCAACAATCAACAATAAACACAGAAACAAACAAACAAGAAGAGAGAACAGAAATAAGCAACAATTTATATCAACAAAAAAAAGTAAACTTTTGCGTCGTATTCTTGTTTTTTGCGACTGAGAACTGAGCTTAATTCAATAATTTAAATGCAAATCAACAACAACAAAACAAACATATTTAAAAAAAGCATAGTTCTAATAGCTGTAAATTGCATTAAATTGTATTTGAGTATTAACAAAAAAGCAAAATGAAAAAGAGAAACAAGAAGGAACTTAACTTTAAAAACCCCAACATAAAATCAATTTACTTGTATTGTTTTTTCCCCCACTCAACTTGTATAATTGTTGATTGTCACGTAACGTAATGTAACGAATTGCAGCGTAACGTAACGTATTGTATTTGCCTGTTAAATGTTAAGATAAACTAAAACAAACCAAAAAAATGGAAAAACCAGCTATAAAATATCATTTTATGAACGCCTGTTTGTAAACTAGTTAATATTTCCACTTCGCTTTGATGTCATTTTCCTTATTGTTTTTGTTTTTAAATAAAAAGAAATTTAAAAAATAGAAACAAACAAAAAACAATAGGAAAAAGCTTTAAAAAGAAGTATATGAACAGAAGAAAAGTAAACAATTTAAATGTTTCTTGTCTTGATTATGAATTACACTTTGTAAACAATTAAATATTATCAATATAGTTTTTGCTTAATTGTATTTTTAAATTAATTCTTAAAAATTACAAGTTAAGATTGAGTTTCAAACAAAATATTGTTCATTGTGTGCATCTCCGATTTGTTTTTGTGTTTTTTCTCCGTTAACGAAAACATCCGCATCCGCATCCCATCGTACACATCCTGCACTGTCCAAGTCTCTCAATCCATTCTATGTCTAACTATATACGATATACGTTTATATATATATGTAGATTTATATATGTATAAATTGCTCATAGATCATATCACTTTGCAATTCTAATGTACATACCTATGCAATATACATATATTTATATATTACTTACGCCTCTTGAGATTATGTAAATGCTATTAAGCAGATGAGAACACACACATCCTATACATAGTCACATATGTATTAAACTACACAAATATACAAAAAAAAAACACATGCACATATAAACACATGCATATTGTACATTTTCTGTTGCGTGCTATTAGAGATGGGCGCGAAAGAAGCACGAGAGTCACGTTAATGGTGACCTGTACAAATTCGCGCTAAATATTCCGCATTTCTTGACCTGAGCCTAGTTATTGTCAAGCCCTTTAGGTTTTAAACACTTATTACCCTAACTTACAAATACTTGCCTTAGTTGCTAGTATAACGATTATATTCATTCCCTGCCCTAACCTGGGTTCCAACTTTCAAAGTTCAGCTGCCTTAAAGTCTTGGTTACCAAGACCTTTTTCAAATAAATTTAAGTAAGTTATCTTTTAAAACTTAAAACTTAAAACCCAATATTGAAATATCCTTGAGGATGTTTTCATAAAACCTGCAACGATTTGCAGAAGATCTTCCCTACATAACATATCGGGATAAACTGACAATTAAAATATGTTTGTAAGAGTTTTTAATGTTTGTTACCCTAGACATAAGAGATCTGCATGTTTCAAAGTTTGAATTATTTGTAAAACAAAAAAAAACGAAAATTGGTTTGACCATGTTCAAAAGACCGTTAATGTGTTATTTATATTAGCAAGGATATTACATATTTGACTTTTCAAAGTTAACTATTCCCTTCAGTTAAGCATTAGATGTTAGATGCATTAGATCCTTACAATATTTAGACTGCAATATCTAATTATAAAGTTGTTCTAGAAAATGAGTTGAGAAATTCAAGAATTTTTAACAATATTTTCAATCCCATTTAGCTAACATCCTTTCGGATCGTGTCTTTTTGCCAACTGCGCCCATCTCTGGTGACTAACTAAATCGCCAATTTCAACAAAGACAAACGTTATGTCTGTAAATACCCACACACACACACACACACACATGCATTTGTATCATATCATAAGAGTTGACCCCCCCCCCCCTTCCACCCTCCCTTAGCCCCTAAGTGCCACAAGGACACTTGATAGGTAGTGCTAAGTTCCGATTCCTATAGCTGCACAGGATCGCATTACGTATGCAAATGAGTTCCACCTTCAAATATTTTTCATTAAGAGGAACCGCCGTCACCATCGCCGTTGCCGCCCCTTCCCTACCTCCACTTGATAAGCTCTTCAAAACGAAACTATAAACAAACAAAAATAAAGACGACAATTTGATTGCAATTGATTGGGAGTTTCTTTTTGTTCCTGGGGTGGGTGCAGCGGAATTCGCATTGCGTTAATGATTCCATAATTGTGTAATAGTGAGAAGTCGGACACCTTGACCAAATAGGGGCCAACAAAGCTATAAAAGCCACCGATGTTAGATGCGTGTGGCCAAAAACCAGCAGGCAAATGAACGGAATGAAAGGAATATCTAACGAAATCGGAATCGAGTGCGATTGGGAGACGGACGAGGAGACGGAGCTGGAAACGGATGAGGACGAGGAAGAGGAACTGGACACCCACTTGGCCTTGAGCTACCACTGGCGGGTCTGGGAACTAACGGGCCTAATCCAGCCGCCGGGCACAACCAGCTGGATGTTTCTCGCCCGCAGCGCTCTGCTGAACGTGCTGGTGACACTGCTCTTTCCGCTGACGCTGCTGGCCAAGCTCTTCTATACGCACAGCTTCCGCGAGCTGTGCGAGAATCTCACAATTACCATTACGGACATTGCGGCCAATTTCAAGTTCATCAACGTGTTCCTCGTGCGCCCCCAGCTCTTCGAGATGCGCGAGATACTGCGCCACCTGGACAGGCGCGCCTTGAGCGTGCACAACGGCCGGGAGCTGCTGGTGCTGCGCCGGGCGATTCGTACGGCCCGGAGCAGCTTTCGCATCTTCGCCGGCATCTTTGTGATCGGCACGGTGCTCAGCTGCGTCCGCGTGGCCATCGCCAAGGAGCGCGAGCTGCTCTATCCGGCCCATTTCGGCATCGACTGGCGGCACTCGGACGTGGCCTACGTGCTCATCTGCGGCTACCAGCTGTTCGGCCTGATCGTGCAGGCGCTGCAGGATTGCGCCAATGATTCGTACCCGCCCGCCTATCTCTGCGTGCTCACTGGCCACATGCGCGCCCTGGAGCTGCGCGTGCGTCGCATTGGCTATCCGGAATTGACGCACATCATTGTTGATTACCAGCGCCGGCGCCTGGACGTCTACGAGGAGCTGTGCGCCTGCCTGGACGACTACATCCAGATCCTCCGGCTGCACGCGATCACCCAGCGAATCTTATCGATCGCCTGCCTGGCGCAGCTAGTGTGCTCCGCCGTCGTACAGTGCACGGTGGCCGTGCACTTCCTTTACATGGCGGACTCGCAGGATCTGTCGGCGATGGCGCTCTCGATGGTGTTCTTCATCGCCGTCACCCTGGAGGTGTTCATCATCTGCTACTTTGGGGATCGCATGCGCGGCCAGAGCGAGCTGCTGCGGGACGCCTTCTACGCCTGCAACTGGGCGGACCAGCTGCCCCGGTTCAAGCGCGATCTGATCATCACGCTGATGCGCAGCCAGAGGGCAATGTTCATCTATGCCGGCGGCTACGTGGCCGTCACCTTGGAGACTTTCGTCCAGGTTTCTATCACGCTCGATCTATAGATCTATGGAGGCCATCTCGAGCTATCTACAGGCAGCTTCCCGGCTTATTCACAGGTCCTGAGGCTCACCTACTCCGCTTTCACGCTGCTGCTGCGGGCCAGATAAAAAACGGGCCAGGTAGAAAACCGGGCAAGGAAGTCCCCATCTGGCATCTACATCAATACAGGATTGCACTTCCTCGCCGTTTCAATATAAACTATTCGACGTTCGAACTAATGCATAACAAATTCCCAGTGATTTTAGGAATTCTCGGAAGCCCTTAACTGATTGCACGGTCCACAGAAAATTTAAGATCCTTGCGCCTTTCAGCTTACTAACACATAAATCTAGATACCGTAGTCCCAAGGAAAAAAGATGCTTGTGGACATATATACAGGTATAATCAATCTAAAGCCCATTTTGCCACTAACAATTTATGCAACATCCTTTGAGCCCCTGGCGAACCTATGGCTTCACAGATCATAATTATTTACACTTAGTACTATCCAAAAGTCAAAGGCAACATATAGATGTAGATGTATAGATGTGATCTCTAGGATCAAGCATCCCTGTGAACCTTGTATAGGTGTTGAAATCCCTAAAAAGTCAAGGACCCGTGCTAACCCAGTGCTTTAGGTAGATACAGAGGTAGAAATCTCAAGGAAATGAGAGTTCCCAGTTTTATGTTTTAGGCCCCAGGATTGAATATCCCTGTGAGTTTGTAGTACCTTATAGAACATACATAAAAATATATGTATATAGTGTCCCCAGCATATGAAAGATCCCTCTGAAGATATATTACCCTAGACAATTAGCGATCCTTTATAGTACAACAAAAGATAAATATGGCAATCTCAGTAATCTCTTTTTACTCAATGCACAATCATCATATCTTAGATATGATATAATAAATTCTAGAAAATTCAAGAACCTAGCGCAGCTAATGCTCTGGCATATGGAAAGTCAACAGCAAAGATCCAAAGAAATTCTTTAGGATATAGTAAAAATTCAACGAATTCTAAAGATTAATTTATAGGCCTGTTGAAAATTGCATAGTTAAAAGCATTCAGACATGTTCTGGACTCTTTTATTTGAAGAGTTCAGAGATCTTGAAAAAATAAATCCATATTTGCCGCAATTAGAGCTAGAGTCACCAAAGTTGACAGTTTTCAGATAAAAGATCAAGTATATTCAAACAAGTGAGACCGATCTCACGGACCGATCTCACTTGTTTGAATATAGTCGATCTTTAGAGGGCATCCGAAAACTGCCAACTTTGGTGACTCTAGCTCTAAAGTTGTGGGAGATATGGATTTATGTTTTTTTGATCTTTAAAGAAGTTTATCAGTAATTGTCCACAAAAATTTGATGTACTTCGCTTTAAAACCGAGGTAGATTTATAGATGAAATCGCATTGCCACGACCCCAGTGGGCGTAGCCCAAAAAGCTTCACACTTTCTCTGGCTTCAATAGCGGCAAAAGAATAGCGTTCGTAGGGAAATTACACAAGCCAATACAATACTCTCTTCATAGCGTGAAGAAGTATAAATATTAAGCGTTAAACCTTTTAGGAACTTAGAACATATGAAACTTAGGAATCCTTGGTAGGAATCACCTTAAATCGCACCGTGCTTAGTTGAAAGACAAAGTGTAGAATTCAATAAAAAGCACTGCACACAAATGCAATGTCCAATTTTATTCAAGAGTGTAGCGGGCAGCTGGGTGGGAAGCGCGGCGTGCCTAGGCCTCAGCTGGTGGAGCTGCTGCTGCCGCTGGTGTCGTCTTTTCAGCTGGGGCGGCAGCTGCCGCCGTTGATGGCTCGTTGTCCGCGTCGTTGTCCTTCTGCTTCTTCCACATTTTGGCGGCGGCGAGAAGTTTGAGATTTGGTCGCGCCATCTCGTCCTCGGGGAATATGTAATCGAAGATCTCCTCCCAGCCCTCCTCGACGCCATCCTCGGAGACGATCTTCTGGCGCCGCTTGATGCGTCGCGGCATCTTGTCGAGCACCTTTTGGAGCGCCAGGCCATCGTTGACATCGCGCTCGAAGTCACGCCACGCCTCCAGGAGCAGGACACGCGACTCCTTGTCGTTCAGCTGGCGCAGCATCTCGTTGGCGCGCTCGTAAATGCGACGCGCGAGCCGCACGTTCAGATCGGCATCCGCATCCGCATCGGGCTCGCCGGCGCCGTTGGCCTGGCCATGATTGTTGGCCATCTCGAATTTGGCAAACGACATCCAGACCTTCACATGCTGCGTGCGCTCCAGCAGGCGCTCGTACAGCTGGCGCGCCAGATCCGTTTCGCCCAGGGCGACCTCGAAGTCAATGTAGGCCTTCCACAGCAGCTCGGGCATGTCCAGGCGCGGCTGATGCACGGCCAGCTCGAAAATGGCACGGGCACGCTCCGTGTCACCCAGCAGGTTCTCCAGCTCGGCAAATTTCATCCACGTGACGCAGTTCTCCGGTCCAAACTCGAGGAACTTCTCGTAGAGCAGGCGACACCGCTCGAACTCGCGCAACTGGATCTCCAGATCGATATAGCCGCGAAAGAGCTTGTCCCGCGGGCACATGCCGATCGCCGTGCCGAGCGACTTGCGCGCCTGCTGAAGCTGCTTGGCGCGCAGCTCGAACTGGGCGTAGAGCAGCCACAGTTTGCTGAACGTGAACAGCTTGTGGGGTATCAGGTCGAGGCAGGTCCTGTAGATCTGCCTGGTGCGCTCCATGTCCTCCGCCTCGAGCTCCTCGTAGAGCGCATAGTTGATCCACATGTAGATGTAGCGACGCCAGTAGTTCTTCTCGTTGGCAGGCGGCACATTCGCAATGGCCCGCTCGTACGTCTCGCGTGTGAGCTCCTTGTCGCCCTCGGCCTCGATGAGGCGCAGATAGTCGAACCAGGCATCGTAGTTGGTCGGATTGGCGGCCACCTCCTGTTCGTATTGATGCTTGCGCTTCGACACGATCACATCCTCGATGCCCGCCCGATCGCCGTACTTCTTCTCGTGTATGGTGTAGGCCTTGAACAGCTCGGGCGTCCGCTCCTTGGGCAGATGATCGAGCGCATATTTGTAGATGATGCGCGCTCGATCGTGCTCCTTCTGTCCCTCCTCGAAGCGTGCGAACGCAATGAACAGCCGCTCCTCGATGTAGTCATCGCCAAAGAACTCCACCGCACGCTCAAAGACACGCCGTGCGCCATGTAGAAATCCATGCGTCTCCTCGAAGCGCGCAAACTTAATCCAGTTCTTGACATCGGGATGCACATAGACGAAACGCTCGTACACCTCGCGTGCTCGATCCGTCTCCTTGTAGCGCAGCTCGAAATTGACGTACGTCTGCCAGGCCTGCTCCTCCGGCTGCCATTCCATCCAGCGCTCAAACACCTGTCGCGCACCGGCCACATTCTCCAGCATCTCCTCCATGTAGGTGTACTTGTACCAGAACTGGTTGACGCGCGGCATTATGGTGACGGCGCGATCCCACAGATTGCGCGCATGGTTCACCTGTTTGTTCTTCATCTCCATTTCGGCGTACTTCAGCCAAATCGTTACGTTGCGATGCTCGTTGTCCAGCGCACGCTCCCATATGGAGCGCGCACGCTGTATCTCTTGCTGCTGCTCCTCCCATTGGGCATACTTGATCCAGTGGCTGACCACCATCCGATTCTTGCGTAAATTATCCTCGAATGTTTTGCGCTTTCTCTGTTGGTAGTCGGCCAATTCGGCGGGATCGGAGATCTTCTGCTTGGGCGGCGGCGGCAGTATCTCCAGGTCACGCTCCTTGGCCTCGCGCAGCAGCTGCTCCGCCGTGATTTGCACCTCAGCTGGCGCTTTATTCTTCACCTAAAAACCCAAAACGTTTATTTTGTGTTACGCATTCTTGGCATTTTCCTTTACATACCTTTGCCACCTTGGGCATTTTCTGTGGCCGATCCATGCTGTTTGTGTGAAATTGCTTTTTGCTGCTTGTTGAGTTTCGCAAATCAACAATATTTTCGATTTTAGCGGACTTTTTATGCTACGTCTTGTGCTTGTTTCTCAAAACAAACACGGCATTGGAGATGAACCAATTGCAAATGCTTCTTCTCCCTATTTGCCATTCACAGCCGAAAGCGGTAATCGGTTCATAACTATCAAATAATTTCGATAACAAGCACACCGATAAATTTTTTGAAGTAAAAGCAAACAAGTGTTGAACTCTTATTATATTAATTATAAATATTGATATTTATTTTGTTTATTTACTACATTCACAGGTGAATTAGGTCGAAGAAAATGCTGTCTTAACAGTTTTTGTATAAGAATATATGAGCTTTAATTAAGCAATATGCCGTTTAACAACAGGTACATGTTTAATAACCATTAAAGGAACAATCCCATAGTTTAAATATTATATACAAACATACGTACATAGTAACTGTAAAAGCAACACAATTAGAAACAAAGTAAACAATTATAAAATAAAATACGAAAATATTTCTGTCAGCTGATTCTGCAGACCTCTCAGTTAAAAAGCTTCCACGATTTACCGTTACGCTTTTCGGGCTTTTCGACAACCCAGTGCCTGGGATTCATTAAATATTCCCTAAAAAGATAAACAAAATAAAATTAAATCTCAGGTTCGGTATGCACATGTTCGGAGGCTTACCGCTTCTCGGTCAGAACCCTCTGGGTCTGCTCACGCAGTGTGGCCAGCGACCCGGCTGCGCCACCGTACTCCTCGGGCAGCATGGGACGCGGCACAAAGGCGTACAGTGTGTCAATGTTGGACGTGTGAAAGCGTATCTAAATAGAAAGTGGATTCTATATATGTGCTGATGACAACAGGCAATATGTCCAACTTGAAAACGCACCAACTTGAAGACCTCATCGCTAATAAACGGCTTCACCACGCTCACAATGCGATCCAGATACGTGGGACAGTTGACCATGTGAATGGCCTTGAGGCGCACGGGAAACGCCAACTGCAGGAACTTGATGTAAGCCCGCAGCGTGCTAATCGTCAGACGCGATATGTGACGCATTGTGGTGCCCTTCATATCAAAGATTTGTACTTCGCCGTCCGACAGCAGCTCGGGTCGAGCCGGATCATCGACTGTTACGAAGCGACAGTCAGTGACCATGAAAAAGGCGCGCGTATCCTCCGTGTGATGCATCTGGCGAAAGGGACAAAATAAACATTGATAGCATTGATAGTTAAAAAACAGGAAAAAGTGGTGCCGTTGGGTGTAACCGACTGCGCAATACTCGTTAAGACTGTAAATAACAACTTCAAACAGTTGATAAAAGGTCTTAATTATTATAGTTGCCTCAATGCAAATCTTGGAAAACTATAGATTTTTGTAATTTGATTATATGTAAATAACGGTAATTGCGCTCTTACAGTAATATAACGATTAAAGTAGAGTCGCTATCGTAATGCAACTTGACATATATCCGTATTATTCGTACACATTGCACAAATATAGAAATTGGCACGATCGGATCGGAATAATCGGATCAAAACGTCAATTTTTTGGAAGAAAATTATCGAATTACAAGATTCCGGCTTTATTAGGCCCTCAAAGTTGTCTAAAATAGCTAAATACATAAGCAAAATATATAACGAGTGCACAATAAGCTGACACTCTAAGACTCAATATCTGACGGACGTTGGTCAAACCCAATAGACTCTTCTCGTGCTTAAGAACTGTTGCTTACCTTGGAGGGTTCAAAATCCTTGAAGCAATAGAGCGAGACTTTGTAGTTATCGGGCGTGAGACCCGGCAACGGCAATATATCCCTGAAATCAAATGCTAAGCATATTTCTAGTCCGGTTATTTCAAATCCAGCTTACGCATAGTCAAAGGTGCGGCGACTGTCCTCGTCCAGCGGATCGCGCTTGATGAACAGATGTGGATGCTTGTTGCGCAGCGAGTAGTTCACCTCGATGAGCTTCTTTGTGTCCTCCACATGGCCGTACATACACTGATAGAAGCGGCGGAGCAACAAAGGCTCTGTAACCCAAAGAAATAAGTATGTCAATGTGTGTATATACATATATATACGCATATATTGTCTTAATATACTCGAGTGTTAAACATTTAGTTGTCTGTTGACGTAACGGACTATTAAAACGTCCGAAATGCTTTTCTGCCTACTAACGACCTCATTAAGCATTATTGACGTATGTTTGGTCAGTGGCGGGAGAAGCCGAGACGAGTGTTTTCATTTCTTTTGGCAATATTTCAACGAGCTCCCATTGTTGTTGGCTAGCCAGCCAGCTCACCCCAGCCACCCCCACAGAGTTGTTTACCAATTTCCTGTGGCAGATTCTCATTGTGGCTAAACCATTCGCAAAGCTCGGCTAAATCACGATCGCGTCTCAGCTGATTTTCACTTTCTTTATCGCTGGTGCTCATGCTTTGGTTATCGTATCGTTATCGAGGAAAGTATCGAGGAAAAGTACTCGTACTCGTACTTGCACTCGCAATCGGAATTGGTTTTCAAGTGCGTGCGCAGTGAACTGTTCTACGTTCCGTTGCGTTTGAAGCCTGCTGCCCAACTGACTGGCCGACTGTCGCCTTTAATATTTGATTCATAATTCGTGCGCATATTTAAATGCGATTATTGATTGATATTGCAAATACGTTTGCGGGCAACCGAATTCAACAAAAACTTTCGGACTCCCCGCCTTCCCCGTGCCGGCAATTAAACACGTATATTTTTTTTAAATGGGTAGCCGGGTATAATGATTGTGTGCAAATGTATGTAACAGGCAGAACGTGGCATCTAAGACCCTACAAAGTATATATATTCTTGGTGAGTATCCCTAGCTCGCCCGTAGCACGCGCAGTTCAAGTTTATTTAAAATTATGGATAGCCTAAACATTATTTCCCAAAATCGATAAAAATCTTTAAACTCCGATTTGTTAAGCTTATATTGTGGATAATGAGAGTTAAGGGGAAAAATATTTGATGTACATGAATATTTAAATATACTGCAACTCCTAAAATTTAAAATTTGACAAGCATTATCAATTTTTGGCTTGTGTGCACATAAGGATTCGGGGTATCTTGAAGTCGAGTCTCGCCGCCAGAGCAATCTGGCTTGTTTTGGTTTTTAATTGCTTGCCGCCGCCATTTGTCATTCGTTCACGCTTAATAGTGCCCAAAATTGTGGGTGCCCCGACTGTTACAGCTTCTGCGCATCTATCTAATCACCTGGTCGTGCACGGAATTCGCTTTAAGCGCAGGAAACTCTGTTTGCCACAATTATGAATTGAAATTTGAGCAAACAAAAGCAATAAAATTTGATGGTTGTTAATGAGTCTTACACTAAATAGTCAGCATTAGGCCATGTTTACGATTTGATACAATCAATTTGATCGACACGTATTGATAGAAACGCTCAATGGACCATTAAAACTTGCTTGCTAAAGCGGCCATTTGGAATACTCGCAGGATCTCCAGAAAGTTAAGCCAATGCGCAGCAGGTGCAAGCAGAGCACCAACAGATTCTGATACATCATGAACGTATTCGGTATGGAGAGAGCGTAGAGCAGCTTGGATGTAACCACCAGAGTCGATAATAGGCAGCCCTTGACGGCGCCAGATCCCTGGAACAGTGCCAGCAGTATGAACAGCGATGTGGTGCCCGTCATAACGATGCTCAGATTGCGTTTGACCGACGCCGGGTCGTCGATCAGCGAATAGCATAAACAGACGGCAATCAGCAGGAGGACGAATAGCGTGTTTCGCCGAATGCGGCGCTTGTGTCTCGGCAAGGCATACTGATGGCTTATGATCAGGATGATCATGTTGAACATCAGGCTGGTGCTGTTGAAGTGCACCATGTTTTCATCATCGTTCAGCTGACCCAGCCGTATGCCAAGCGCCGACAGCACCACAGCCCCCAGCAACGACCTGACGGAGACGCAGTCGGCATACGAATCAAACTGCATCCGCAGCACCACGCCTATGCTCCGCAACAGCTTAAGACAGCTCAGCGCCAGAGTCACGCGCTGCAGCTCCACGCTGTAGGGCCGCAGCACTGCGCCAATTGCCTCCATTTGCCAATGGCACTTTGTAAAATGGAACACATACAAATAATTTGGAAAAATTAAAAGGCAAACTAACTATCTGGATAACAAGAACAGTTTTGAACTTATATTCATTGCCAGATTTCAATATAAAAAAGTCAATGCTTATGTGATAAGCATTTTATACAACTTCAAGTAGACTTAGTTTAAGCCTTGCCACCGTTATCATATGTTTATAGCTCTTAGGTTTATGGAAAACTCTTAAAATAATAATCACAATTGCGGCAATAACTTTAATGGCTCTATTGATTGGCATTCAGAGGCATTAGAACCAGGACCAGCGACTTTTGCTCTCCGACGCTACCTTCCAGTATTTATCATCACTGAGATATGCGCTGCAAGACAGTAAAGTTGGGTATATCATTATTGGCTGAATTATTATTTATGTATTTACTATAGTTATTATAAACTTTTAATAAACTTGTGCAAATGTTCGCAACAGGCAGCAAAATCATCTTTGGCCCATAAAATATATAAACATATATATTTAAGCTGATTTTATCTAGCAATTTCCATCCGTCCGTCTGTATATATAGTATATTATGATCAGATCAAATTCTTTTTTCGATAAAACTCCCCATGAAAAATTCGCACTTCCTTATCTTTATAAAATGTGCAGAATCAAATGCATTTAAATACCAAAGCTCAAGGCTATATCTCTAAAAATATTTAAATTATGGGGGGAGGTATCCAAAAAAGTGAAATATTCTTCACTTTCATTCAACATTCAAACGTACCAAATTTTGCAGCACTTATAATCTCTGAGATTAATGTATGTAAAACAAAGCTTATCTCAAAACCGATATTTATGGTTATTAGAAAATGGGAAAAGGTCGAAGATGGTTTCTTCAGCCTGCTACATACATTTGCATAAAACTGTTATACCCAGCTAACCCATTTTTAATGGGTACAAATTCAAGGTGTCTAGTTTCATAAATAATTCCAATTTCTCTAAGTTTCAATTTGCGAATATATTAATGTATACAACAATTTTAATGATATGAATTAATATTCACAAAAATATAAAAGACTTACGTTTTTTCCTGTAATATTCGCATCCAGCGTTCTTTGATTTCGGCAATTGTGCCAGCCTTTCCGCCGTATTCCACTGGCAGCATATCTTTGGGCACCAGCTCATAGAGACTGTCCATGCCTTCGGTGTGATAATTGATCTAGTTGTAAGATATATATATATAGGAGAACTACATGAAACGGATCGGATGGACACTGGAGTCACGCAGTTACCATTTGGTAGACTTCCTCCCGGATAAATGGCTTCATCATGGCCATCATGCGGTCCAGAAACGACGGACAGTTGATGATGTGTATGGCGCGCAGACGCGACGGATACGCCTCCTGCAGAAACTTCATGTAGACGCGCAGCACAAAGATTGAGACGTAGGCCAGATGCCTCATTGTGTAGCCATTGATATCAACGATCTGCACATCGCCCTCCGCAATATCATCATCAGTAATGCCGGCGGCCTGGCCGTGGGCAGCCTCTTCCGCCGATCTTTCCACATCCGGCTCGGTGAAACGCGCATCGGCCATCATAAAGAAGATTTTGCTCTCCTCTACAGAATTGCGCTAGGGACTCACAATTAGTATTGAGTATTTAAACAGGTTTATGTATATACATTTTAACTAACTGGTTAGCATGGCTTGTGTTTTGTTTTTCTTTAAATATTAACCGTCAGATTTTCCACCCGTGAGGGTGGATTTCGCAAATTTGATGTAGAGCTTTGACAATGAGTTTAAAACCAATAAGGCGTGAAAATCTCACCCAATCAACTTTGGACCTTCAAATTCCGTGTAAAAATGTGGATTTAAACAAATTGAATTACAGTTCTTTGAAAATTGAAAAATGAAAATTGAAATACAACTTCAATACATTTTTTGGAAAAAAATTAAGGTAAATTAATTGGAAAATGACTTCAATACATTTGTCGAATGATCATTAAAAACAGTTAAAGGCAAATCAGATGGCAAGCTAATATAAAATATCACAGCTTTCCACCCATTTTTCACTCGTATGGGTGAAATTGTATCAAAGATGAAAAGTATTTTGTAAAATTCAGCTAATTAGGCAATCAAACATTCAGATTTATTCAGTCCGCACAACCAGTTTGATAAACTTATGTATATATAAATATCAAACGCTTACCGTGCTGGGATCAAAGTCAGCCATCCGAAATAAGAGCACCTTATGCCGTTCCGGTGTGACGCCTGGCAGTATGAGCAAATCCCTGAAAGAACAAGGGCCGTATTAGAGCATGTTAGGTGCATACAATAAAAGTAACCTTGATCTTACGATACTCGTAAGCCCTTGGCCGTCATCTCATGCTCCATGTTACGATCTATGAATATGTTGGGGTTCTTATTGCGCAAACTGTAGTTGAGCTGGATCAGGGCTTTGGTTTTGTCCACGTCATAAAGCATGCACTTCAGGAAGCGCAGCAATACAATTGGTTCTGCAATTGTTGATTAGAAATGCAAGTCGTACAATTAGCTTTTCGTCTAGTCAGACATAGAACACTTAATATACACTTACGTGTATACAAAACAAAACAAGAAAAAAGTCGACAACAGACGCTGCTGTTCGCATGCGGAATTTAATAGTAAATTGTTTTTTTTATTTGTATATACACATGTATGTACATACAAATACCATATATGTACATAAACAATAAGTGCTTTCATAGATTTATCTTTACAATTACTAAGGCTAGGGCTTATTTGTATTGATAACACTATCAGTTCGATTGGGACACAACGCATTTGCTTTGCCAGATGCGTTGCTTCCCTATTTTAGTATATAGTATTTAATCATATAGTAATTGTATTGCAGACACTCCTAACCTATCCCATTAAATGCAAGATGTGGTTAAGATAGCGCCGATTATTGGATATGAGTACGGGTATTTCGTATAACGTGAACTCACCTATTTTGTCGGGCAAACTTGGTTCGTTTTCGAACCAATTGATCAGATCGCTTAGCTTGGCCTCAACTTCTTGGGCAGTTGGTGTTGCGTCTGTTGTTGTTGCTGCCATCATCTTGTTATTGTTGTTGCTGTTGGCCACTTTTGAAGCTGCCGCCGGGTGACTGCAGTGCGATCCACTTCGCTTACCCCGAGCGACTGTGCCAAAAATCGTGGCGTCCGATTGATAAAGCCCACCAAAGCTTGTTTGCCCTAAACAAAGACACACACACACACAGCTTTTTGGGCGTGTATGCTGTGCTTAATTGAAATGCAAGGGGGGGGGGGGGTGGGGGGTTTGCACGGAGTGTCTAATAAGCTTAGCTTAGAATCTTGTTAAGCTAGCCGCAACAAACAAGCAACAATTAAATCTCTCTCTCGCGCTCTCTCGCGCTCTCTAATTGGCCGACTGGTTTGAGCTTTGGCGAAAGCTTCGACATCGTCAATGGCGTTGTAAGTAAATAAGTTAAGCTCTTTTATTGACCCCAAATACTTACAATCTGTTGGATTGCGGGAGAAGGGAGTGTGCATTGTTTTGCATACCCTGTAAAGTGTACAATGAGTATATATTGGGTGTATTATTGTTCATAACAGACAGAATTTAGCTCATGGAAAATTTACACTTTTTCTTTATGTAAGTGTATATAAATGTCGGCATAGCCTACCATATTTCCCACCACATCCAGGTGGATAACCAGGCATCCTGGCGAAGCAGCTTTACTAACCTATATAATCGGATTCAAAGTTAATCCCAAAATTAAGACCACAAGTTTGTAATAACTGCAGATTAGAAATGCAAAAAACGTAACCTCATTAATATATAATTTGTAAAACCGGTTTGGTATTGTATATATCTGAGTTAGTTTATAAAGCTATAGATATAAAAAAAACCTTTAACACAGCTTTTATTACCATCTGGCAAACATCATATAACTTTTCGAAATGCAAGTGCATAAAGCAAAAAATATACAAAAGCTGGTGGTGTTTATTTTTGTTTAAACAAGGAAGCTGTGGGAGAAACCTAATAAAAGTAAAATTACAATTTAACGAAAATAAAAACAAGAATTATGGGTTCTTTGGGACGCCAAAGCCTGGCAAATATGTGGTAAACAATCTAATTAATCTTCTGACGATTTGATATATGAAAATCTGATATTAATAAAAAATATTACTAAAATGTTATATTGTGTTATGTTTAAAAAAAGAAAACAATTTAAGCAATTAGAGCAAAGATCAATGTGGATATCTCTTTATTGATTTTGTACACATATATATAAGTTGTCATATTATTATTCGTAAATTGTTAACACTTATGTGTGGCATGTGCATAACATTTTGCTGGATCTCAGAAGTAACCATTTAATATTTATTCGATTTTATTTCAACATTGATTTTTAAGGTATTCCATTGGTTAACTCTGTTATTTTTATTTGTGTGTCATTTTTTGTTTTTAGTTAATTTTTTGTTATCACTGTATTTATTTCAACTTTGTTTTAATACTTCTCAAATTTATCTCTTGTGTATATATAGTTATGTTTGCTTCCCTAATAATTCTAACAAAAAAAAAAATACTTAGAACTCTCTAAGTTCGATAATATACATTCATAATATGGCCATTTCGGCTGTTTCGAAATACATCTATATATATGAAAATGCATCCTTAGTTTTCCTGATCCGATAACTGTCCATGTAAAGTTTCGATTACAAAATGTATTCTTTTTTTTTGTATTTCTTTTTGTTTTAAATTTTTTTTCTCATTTCGGCATAAAATGTTAACATTGTTCTTAGATCTTAGGATTTCACCTTTACTATCCTAGCGACTATACGTTTATCGTTCAACTGGTTTTGTTGACCAATTAAATTACGGAATTTACATTTATATGGGATGGTGGCGGAGAAGGACATGTGGAATAACTATTGGACATTTGGCAGTCAATTGACCAATTGGACATTTCTCTAACGAAACCTAAGGACATTTGACAACAATTCTAATCCCAAAAACACACACACGTACATAAGTTATATTAAGAACAACTATAATTCTAGGAGCTAAGAATCGCATTATCAATCAAGTTCATAGCGATTCGGGGCTTTACCTTATGACTGTTATATACTTCAGTCATGTGCCCCAAATTCGATTTTCAAACTAATTTCAACAATGCAGACATTGATAAGAAATTGATAGCTGTGGAAGAAGGTCTTTTAGGCCTATCCTATATGTTCGTTTTCGACTTCGATTGAAGCAACTTATTTTCAGTAGAAGTTTAATTAAATTTCTTATTTTAATTTTTTATATTTTTTCAACTCCTTGAGGGCTTCCATTTGAAGTCAACGGAGTGGATTCGAAATTGCAATTTAAACAGGATTTTTTTTTTAAAGGTGTGTGTTTTGATTCCGTTTCAAAAGATTGAAATAATATATTGTCAGAAGAAGCCTAAAAAAGGGCGAATTAAAATTTAGAACAACATCGATTAGCTATGTTCTGCGTTTTGATTTCGATTCCGATTCGAACGATATCAATAGCAAACTGTTATAGTTACAGACTTTAAGTTTCTATAATTTTATTGAAGGCTCCTTGAGGCATGCTTAGACCAGTTTCGGTTCCATTTCGAATGAATAAATCAACGACAAAAGCCTAAAAAATGTGTGCTTGTCTTATTTCTTAAGGATCCCTTAAATTATGATATTTAAAATGTAAGCAATATTATTGGACTCAATTTCATAGATATATCATTGTTTCAGAAGAAGCCTTATACAATTTCTGTTTTAAGGTTTTACGTATTATTATTATTTTTTTTTTTTTTTTGAATCCGAATATTTATTGGCATATTTATTCGATTTCATTAAATGAAGAATTACCGGAATTGGTCAAAAGAAGCCCAATAAAATTCTTGCTTTCAAATTTATATTATTTCTAATTAGATCGAAATTGAAATGCAGCACAGGCTCGTATATTTTGGATCTAGAATCTATAGACATGCATATATGTAGCTACGTTTAGAGCAAGCGTTTCACATTTACATCGAGGAATACATTTTAGAGGTTGCTTACCATAACAATTAGAATCCGTTAAGCTAAGGCTACTAAGTACTATCCATTGGAAACTGGCGAGATAGCGCGTCTAATTTTCTACGTTCGTCAACTACGGTTGTGGGCGTTTAGCAGATAATGCAGAGATTTGGAACAACATTGTTGGCATTTTAAATAGGTTACAGTTAGATATAGTTTAATAAATACATACAGATATATATGTATATGTATATAGACAGTGTACGTGCTAAGAACAGTAGCGGACTTGGGTCTAGCTTATGTTTTGGACTATAAAAGCATGCCCCAAATGTGTGGACCTGGGTGGAAATCTTAAACGAGTAGATAAAAGAATACTGCAATCGCTTTCTCTGCTTTCTTCACTCTCTCTCTCTCTCTCTCTCTCTCTCTTTCTCTCTGTCGCCGTTTGAATACTGTGAGGTTTGCAGGACTGGGGCACGCCTGGCGCTTGGCTCCGTTTGATGGGCGCGTCCCAGTTGAATCCTGGCTTCAGTCGAAGCACGCTGGGCCGCCGAGCCTGTGGCTCATCTCGCATCTACATGGTATGCGTGCGGGCCACAGTGCCCCGTCCCCGGGACTAGCTGAAGTAACTGCGTCATAAGCTGATCAGCGTCGCCTTGCGCTGCGCCTCCAGGCGCATCTCCAGCACCGCGTACGGCGGCACGCTGATCACCAGCAGCACGACCAGCGCAATGATCTTCACCGATTCGCAGAGGAAGCCGTGCGCTGCAAATGTTACCGCCAGGCCAAGGAACCGCAGCGACTGCAGCGGCGCCGTCACATCCGTCACATGATCGTGCTGCACATGGTTGAGCGTCACCAGCGAGAGCAGCAGCGTCTCCCACATCCCATTGCAGGCGCCCCACGAGGCGGCTATCACATAGAACAGGGCGCTGTCGTCGCTCGACGGCTTCCAGCTGGACAGCGCCAGCAGCAGACACGAATGGAAGAAGAATCCGGCCACTGGGGATGCAAGAAAGCGATTGGGATCAACAACTATTTGTGGTTTTATTATTAGTATTGTTATAGTCTGGATTAGCAATGCATAAATGGGAAATCGTCCCAAGGTGCAGAACAGGATAACTGTAATAATAACAAGTAAGAGTATTCCAGTCGGCAATGCCCGACCAGGACACCCTAAAATACCGAATCACCTCTAAGTTAATCGTATGAACATAATGAAAAGACTTAAAAAAAGCTTTCTAATTTGATGGCGCTAGATCTTATAATCTGAGAGGTGCTAAGAAAGCCTTAATAGAATGGTGCAAGAAATCGATAGAAAAAAATATTAAGCTTGTTTTCTAAATGGTAAGGACGAAAAAAGTTATCTTCAGAAGTCAGCAGAAATTTGTCGACAAAAATTTGGTATCTCTAGCTTAAAAACTGAGGGATATAGATAGAGTATATATTAATGATTGCAGATCACAGATGGGGGAGATGTATGGAGTAAATATTTGTGATTGCAGATGTTTTATTTAAAATACAAAATTATGCAGTTACTATGCTATTACAACAGCAACATCGGCTTTGTCCTTAAACTCAACTTCCATTTATATTATTATGTTTATTATTTTTGGTAGTGTTACTTTAAGCAAAAACAAAAAAAACGGCATGTACTATGTTAACAATTATAGCATTCAATATTCAAATAATGTAATTATTTATTATATATTTATAAAATAAAAACACCTCTACACAAGGTCATAATCTAGTGGCGAAAGCATATTTAAGCCCCAAAATTAAATTTAATGTATGAACGATTCCAAATGATTAAAACAGTTGGGCATACCGCACTTTACGCAAAAAGCTCCAGCTCTCTTGATCGCACTATCGAAGCAATACTTCAAAACTCGGAGCTTCGCCACCAGCGCGCACTCCCGTCCGCACTGATACACAAGTTTTACTATTGTTATAAAATATACAGCCGTTATCTTTAAGCAAAAGGCATTAGCAATCACAAATTATATAAATTGCGAATTTCGTACTGCTTTTATACCTTAGCGTAATCGTGACTATATATATACTTGTATATCATTTTTAGTATTTTTATATTATTATATTTAATATATAGCTGTTTATCATTAAGCGAAAATATTCACAATCACAAATAATGTAATTTTTGTATATGAAATTGAACGTCGACAATAGAGCATATGCTATCAGAAATAATCTTTAATTGATAACTTTCTACAAAAGAACATAATAATACAAATAAATGTTAAGCTTCTGGACAAAGCCAATGGTAATGTTGTTGTTTTAACAGCATTTTTTTAATTTCAAATAAAACATCTGCAATCACAAATAATGTAATTAACAACCTGACTAAATTCCCAGCATATTTACACTACTCAATGGATTTATATATATTTTTGAAGTATCAAGGCCATGGCCTCAAAAAAATGCACGGACACTTGTTGCAACATATAAATTATACATGAGCAGTGTTTCTGCAACATGTTGCTAGGGACATTGTTGATATCAATTTAGGCAATTTTTATTTCACTTCATTAACGAGTATGCAAATAAAAGCCCTTGCTGGGGCAGAAGGGAGGCTACTCACATATGACCACAATGCGCTTGGTGTGTCGCAGCAGCATGCTGAGCGTGCAGGAGACGATGAGCTGCATCAGGCCCATGCCGATGAGGGCGCCCGGGATCATGCTGATGCCCAGGGAGCAGGAGACGAAGGCGCGCAGAAAGTCGCCCAGCATGTAGCCCTGCTCGGTGCCAACAAAGTACGCCAGCGGGCCGGCAAAGAGCAGCGTATCCGTGACATCCTTGGCGGCACGCTCGTGCCGCCCGCCCGACACCAGCCCCTGGCGGCCCTGCAGCAGGGACAGCAGCAGCGCCAGCAGCGAGAACAGCACGTAGAGCCAGAGCAGCGATTGGCCGCCGGCACGGGAGCCGCTCTCAATGAAGCCCGCGTAGATGGAGCGCGGCGCGGAGGCGTTGCCCGGCCAGTAGAGCTGCAGATACTGCGACTGCTGCAGCGGGCACATGTCCGCGCCGCAGATCCGATCGCCGTGCTCGTTGCGATTGTAGAAGTCCTCCGGCTGCGGCCAGTTGGTGGGCGCCGTGGCATTGCCCGGCGCGGCCACCTCCACGCCCGCCGAGCAGCTCCAGTCGTTGGCGTTGCACGCGAGCAGCAGCGAGGCGAGCAGTGCGCCCAGTATGAGGCCCATATCCTGGGCGGCCCGGAACCAGCGGGCCAGGCGACGCACCTTCTGATCGCGATTGCAGAACATCTTGTGCTCCTCGTGCAGCGCATCCGCCGGCGTCAGCGTCTGCGTGGCGCCCAGCGGACACTCGTGCTGGCTGCAGCTCAGCCGGCCGCCGTAGTGGACGATCAGCGCCGCCTTGCAGCTGTTGGCGGCGCTCAGCGTGAAGCCGAGCAGCAGGTACGCGGGCAGCAGCGTATAGATGCTGGCGTACAGGTGCGAGAGCAGGAATAGGGACACCGCCAGGCAGTTGGCCGCCAGCAGCGGCGTATAGCCGTAGCGTCGGATCAGCCGTATGCCCGGCACGCCCATGCCGGCGGCCAGCAGAAAGAGCGCGCCCAACAGCAGCGATCCAATGTTGGGCCCAATCGGCAGCCACTGCTCGCGATGGTGCCACACCGAACTGGAGCCCTGGAGCGCCATCACCGGCAGGAGGACGGTGCTCGTCAGGCCGTGGGCAACACTCAGGCAGGTGAACTGGCGCCACACCTTCTGGCGCACGTGGGCGGGCACCTTGTGCCGGCAGTTGCGATTGTTCAGCGTGATCAGGCGCCGAATCGAGGTCGCCCCAATGGAGCTGTTGATCGACTCGCGACGTCGCGACGCCGCCAATGCGGCCTGCACCTGGTACGAGGACACCGGGTTTATCCGATGCGAACGCGTCGAGATGGGCGACGGCGAGTACGCGGTCAGGTGCTGAAATCCCAGATGTAATACTTGTAAATAATAATCAAATTAAATACTATAATTACAGTAATTAATTACTTTTAATTAACACAATTACTGTATTTAGAAAGCCACTTTTCTAATAAGTGAATTCCTGTATTCCTCTATACAAAAGATTCAAATGATATGAATGTAATATATCGGATTTTCAAAGATTCGAAAAACATTGCACTCAATGGCAACTGACTGCTCAATACTCTGTTCATTTTTAATCGATTGCGGGTAGCTAAATTAGTATAAACGCAACTTTAAAAGTGATTCTGGGGGTCGATTTTTCTGTCAAAAACCATACCAAAATTTACAAAAATGTTTACAAGTAAAGTTCCCAAATCCATACCTGCTAGATTTCAAAGCCTCATAACTTTGTCAAAACTTAACCAATTTCCATTATGTTTACCATTTTCATCATGATTTATTATCTAGATCAATTCTACATTTAAATTAAATTCGAATTTGAAAAAAAATTTTTTTGATTTTTTTCCCGAAAAAATCCTTTACTCCCCCTTACTTATTTTAAAAAAAAAAATTTTTAAATTTCAGAATCGCGAATTTTTATTTTTAATCGATTGCGGGTACCTAAATTAGTATAAAACGCAACTTTAAAAGTGATTCTGTGGGGGTCGAATTTTCTGTCAAAAATCGTGCCAAAATGTACAAAAATTTAGACAAGTGAGGTTCCCAAATCCATACTTTTGCTAGATTCTAAAGCCTCATAACTTTGCCAAAACTGAACCGATTTTCATGATATTTAAAATTTTCATCATGGTTTGAATTTAAATTAATTCGTATTTGAAAATATTTTTTTAATTTTATTTCTCAACATTCCCCTCCGAACTTGGGATTTAACATGTCAATTCAAGGAAACTTTGAAGACATCTAGAATGTTTCGCAGTAGCATTAGTACAAAATGAACATTGAAAGCGAAGTCTTAAAGTGCAAGGCTCTTAAGTGAAATGCATTGCCAGACGGCTTGCAATTGACAGGTTGACGTCTGAGCCGCGAAAACAAAGCATTTTCCATTGCGGCTGCCATTGGCAACCCAGATGAAATGTATTTTCATTTCTCGTTGCCTCGACCTGTGCGCAACGGCATTTGAAAGTCAATTAAATGAGGCCGAGATATGCGCAGCATTACGTCAATTGTCTTTGTTTGCGTTAATTACGGACTGAGCCCGTGCGGGCGTTAATCCAGTTTTCTCTATGCTGCTCTGACATTTGTCCGCCGGCTAAGTGGCATTGAACCAAATTGTAGCTGAAGCTGATGCTGAAGCTGAAACTGAAACTGAAACCTTCAAGGCGAAAGCCGAGATACAAATTTCATTAGCCCGCGAGCAGAGGCTATAAATAAATGACGAGTGCCTGCCCGGGGCCAGGATATGCCAAGTACATACAGCGTAAAAAAACATTGATTTTAATTGGATTCCTCAAAGTTTGAAGTTCTAGTCATTTGTGTAATTAAATTCTCCAATTTAATTCAAGTTTTTCATATTTCCTGATTTTAAAATAAATATTAATTTAAATAACATGCTTTGATTTTGCAGCACTCACAAACTTCTCTTCATTTTCTTGCTCCCACCCTCTCATATGTGTCTGTCTCTTTTACATTGCCGGAAAATATAAAATAAATAAATTTGAATGTAAATATAAAAGAAAATGTAATTTCTTTTACCTCTTATTCTCAGCAATTAAACAAGTAATTTATAAAATAAATAAGTATGAACAAATAATACATACATATGAACACAATTCCCTTTCATCAGTAAATTATTCACTAGCATTCCTTTCAAATTTCAATTAAACTTCATCAAAATGAACTTAAATGAGAACCCAGCATTTGTTCACTGTGCAGTGGTTTTTGCATTTGCAAGCCGCAACCCCCCTCGGCGCATTCGCCCCCGCACTTACCTCCATCATCTGCTCGTCCCACACGTTCTGTGCCCCGCCCGAGCTGCGTGTGCGTGTTCGCAGGACACGATGTCTGGTGGTCAGCGAATGGCGATGCTGATGGTGCTGCTGCTGATGCGGATACTGGTGCGGGTGCGAGTGCGGGTGCGGATGCGGGTGCGGATGCGGATGTGTGTGCTGATGGTATGGATACGGATACTTCTTGGTGGTCAACATGCTGCCCGCCAGTCCCAGCATTGCGAAGCCGCTAAGCGTGGTTGTTGTTGTTGGCGTTGTTGCTGCTGCAGCTGTCGCTGTTGGCGTCGTTGATGCCGCTGTGGCTGCTGCTTGAGCTTTTGCGGCATTGCCATTGGTTAACTCACCGTTGGCATTGCCATGGCCATTGGCCGCCCCCGCGCCGCTCGCCGTGCCCGCCAGACTCAAGGAGCCGCCGCCAATGCCCAGGCCAGCCATGATGTAAGCATTGTACGACGATTGCTACAAGGATAATTCAAGAAATTAGTCGTTGCCCCGGACGGAAGCAACAGGTTGCGAAATAAAACCAAATTCCTAGCTTGATATCATTACGGATATCAATTCGATTAGTTTACCCAACCAGAGAGCTTTCCAATTGGATTACCGTGATCGAATTGGTTTGATTTACCTAACAAGAGAATTTTCCAATTGTTTTAAAATTAATTTTAGACTGCATAAATACGCTTAGTTGGATTAAATTGGATATCCAATTGGATTGATTTACCTGACAAGTGTACTTTCCCACTGGGTTTCTAATAATAATTGGACAGCAACAGGTTGATAAATAAAACCAAATTCCAAGTTGGATATCATTACGGCAAAGCCCGAGAATCAGTTCGATTAATTTACACAATCAGATAACTCCAATTGGGTTTGCAATTATAACTGCAATAGTTCGACATATAAATTCTAAGTTGAATAACATTACTGCAATTGGTTCGCTTTACCCACTTTGGGTGTCTAATCAATTTTGGACTATAACAGGGTCATAAATAATCCACTTTGGATTAAATTGGACTATATCGCTTGCCAATTGACAATCCAATCAATTTTGGTCTGCAACAGGTTGATAAGCAAATCACAAGTTGGATAACATAACGGCAACATTGATTTGCCAAACCAGAGCACTTTCTAATCGAAAACAAAAAAAAGCATCGATACCCTCGTAACGATCATTGATCGCACTCACCTTACGCTGCTGCGCAAACATCGATAGGCGCTCCCGCTCCTGGCTGGTGTCCCGCGCGCGCTGCTCCAGCAGCAGCTCGTACTCCCTGCGCTTCTCACGCTTGCGTTCCGCCTCTTCCAATTCGTGCAGGTTCGGCAGGCTGCCCATTTTGTTTGTTTTGTAATTTGGCTACTCAATTTAGCACTTGCCAAAAATTTGCAGTGAAATTTAAGTAATTTTTGCTTTTATGTAAATAGTTCTGAATTTTGTAATTTGCTGCAACTATGACGAGCAGAAGGCACTGCCAGTGCTGAGTTCTTGTTGTTGCTGTTTATTGTTTGCCTTGCATGCCGGAAACGGAAACCGAAGTGCGGACATGACTCAAAATGTTTTGCAGGCAAATAGTTTGCATGTTTTTGTGCGAAATAACTGTTAACGCATTTGATTTTTAATTGTATACTGCTTCGTTGTCGTCGCCGTCGCCGTCGCCGTCGTCATCGTCGTCGTCGTCAACGTCGCTGTGGCCATTGCTACCGCCGTCGACGTTGTCTGCCGTTATGCATATGCATGCCAGTCCCCCGAAAGTGGGTGTGTGTGTGTGTGATGATAGTTGTTATTGTTCGCACTGCATTGGCGGGTTCATTGTCCGCTGCCAGCTGCCTAACAGCAGCAGCAGCAGCGCAGTCAGCGCCAAACTGTTACAGTCGATGGCGCTGTTATTGTTGTTGCTAATGTTAAAGGGATATGCACCAGTTGCTGTCTATTTATCGATATGTTGCGCTCTTGTTTGCCTGTTAAGCCGATGCTGGGGAAGGGAGTGCAAATGTTACACACATGATTACCAAAAGATCAAAGCTGACAAGGACAAAAATAAAAAAATGTAAAATGTAAAAAGAGAGATACTAAATGCGGATAGTGCATTCACAAATATGAATACATTCGAGTCTACATTTGAGCGAAAGCACATAAAAATACATAAGTATATAAGTTACTATGCATACACATATTAATATGGGCCAATGCCAATGCCCATTCCTTTGTCCCGTCGCTCACACACACAAACACGCGCGCACTTAGATAAAGGCGTGCACAAAAAATCATCAGGTGTGTCCGTTGAATGCATACACACACACACACACACACACACAGGCGTTCACAGATACAGCGAACAGACACACGCAAAAGCCTTAATAGATGTGCTCGTGCGTGTGTGTGTGTGTGTTTGTATATGTGTTTGTGCGTTCATTTAACTGTGAATGCAGCCAGCTTAAGAACTTAATGCTTTTACAGCACTATTAATTTGCATTTATTTTTTTTTAAGCTCCCAGAGCTGTCGAACAGTTTGCAAATAATTCTTAATACCGACGACCTTCGCAGGCCCCTCGCAGCCCCCTAACTGCGTTCAAGGCTAAACCAACAACTAAAGCGTAGTAAAACGATTTACACGCCTTCCCCTTTTAACCGGAAAGGCGTTTTCATTTGAAATCAACGTTTAACCATTAGTATAATCATTATTCGTGTACATACATATATGTACAAAAAACGGGAAAATTTAAACAGAGTTATAAACACACACATATGTACAAGTGTACATATGCGTAGATGAATGCGTAGATATGTACATACGTATATGTATGTATGTATGTAGGTACGTATTTATGGCAATCTCGTGTTCAATGTTTATTTATTTTGTCTTTTGATTCTGGCAGAAGCGTTTGCTATTTGGCTTTTACTACCGTTGCACTTGCTGCCATTTTATTTCGCTGCTCACCTTGGGAATTGTTAATAAAAACAACTACTTGGCACACACCGCACACTCAGTTAGAAGCCAAATTAGGGGCCGTTCCCTTCAATTTTTTTGTTCGTATTTTTTTCTGTCTGTCTATGCCTCTGTTTTTGCTTTTGCTCGCACTTGTCTCGTCCTGTCGCTCGTCTCGCTGCCGACAAAACTCGGCCACACGCAAACTCCTGCAATAGCAAACTGAACCAAAGCCAAAGCCAAAGCCAAAGCCAATGCTGCTGCTGCTTCAACTGCTGCTGCTGCTGCGGCTGCGGCTGCTGCTGCTGCGGCTGCTGTTGTAATCTCGCCATTGTGAGAATGGCCCTTGCCAGCAGCTGACATGCGCACTGATTGATGTTGATGCCAAGCCCATGTAAACGGCGAACCACCCCACCCCTTCCTCCTTCCACCAACCATGTCCTTTAATATGCTGTGTCCAAGCATCTGCGTCTTTGCGGCTTCAGTGAAAACAAGGACCAGCCCAATCCAAATTTCCCCGAAATGAAAAATTAATCCATTCTCCGTAAATATTGATTTTTTGAATTAACATTTAGCTGGAATCTCAAACCAAGTAATTATTGTTTAACTAGAACTGCAATTTAAAAAAAGTATTACTTCGAACTTGCAGAAAAAGACAATACATCGAATATCCTACTAGTTAACAGTTAAGCCAAGGCTGATTCAGTTCGCAGCCGGAACTTCTATATTTTTCAAATCATTATCCGAATCAGTTGTCCAAAAATCATCTAAATTAAACCCCGAAGTAAACCATATTTAAATAACAAAATTTAGTTTCTTTACTTTAAGTACTAATTTGAAAAATGTTTAACCGAAAAATTGTTTTGCCGTCGTTCTGAAGCAGCATTAATGCGCATTTGCTAGAAGATATTTTACCTCCTAATTGAAATATAATATTCTCTCTAAACTTAAACTTGTTGCATTAATGTGGAAAACTAGGTTGGCGAACCGAATCTAAAGGCCACTGACAATTTTTTTTTTTTTGGTTTGCTGCCATGATTTTATAAGAATTCAATTTCCCAATATAACTTGTTTTAGGATATTCTGGCAATCAAAAGTTCTATAGTACATAGTATAGTATTTCTGCAAAATGTCAATATCGGACTACTAATATACATACATATGTAGGTCCCATAGGAACTATTGCTCAAAAAATGTGTTCTGCGTATTTCATCATAATGCTCTCATCTGATGAAATACACACCACCTATCCACCTATCCACTTATTTAAATTGATGAATCAAGTACCAGTCACTATACAATATTTTTGAAACATAGTTTAAATATCTTGTAAGATGTGACTCACTTTTACATAAGAATCCACACAAAAAAGAAACTATTTATAGAATTTGTTGATATTGTTGAATTTATTTAAAACTAAATGCGAATTGGCTAATAAACGTGCACTACAAAAAATGTGTTTGTGTATATTACATATTAAATTTAAATAGAGCATTTACTGGCGCGTGTGCACCTTTACTATATCTATGTAAATGTATGTATATATCATTCTATATACAACTAGCAGAGTATATTATGTATATATATATATATATATATGTATATATAGAACACGAGATATTATAACTGAACTTCGATTGATCTCGATTGAAATGCATAAGAACTGTCAATGCATGCACAAAGGTCCCAGTTGATGAGGTAACTGAATATGGATATATATGCATAAACATAGGTATGTATATATGCATATACATATAGTATATATATTTATTACGGAACCGGGTTCAGTTGAATACTAGCCTGATGTGCATACATAACGTACATATAAGACAAATATATGTTAATTTAAAACTGAATTGCAAATGTTGTTCAGTTTGAAATACGAGTAATATTTAGCTTTGAGCTTAGACTTAACAATTAGACAAGGTTTTTCTTTTGTTTTTTTTTTTTTTGGGGGGGGGGGGGTTGGTCCACTATTGTAGACTCTACATAACGAGCACTACTTGTATATATGTATATATGATTTCGATTCTGCTTGAGAACGAACAGCCTCCATGAGTGCGTTGCGTTTACGGCACATTGACAAACAAGTGGGTTTACTGAGCAATTGAGTGGTCGCATCTACTCGGTGGCCCGTTCCTGTTGCCCAAAATTCAGATAGATATTGCACCAGCGCTTGTGCTTTTCGCCCAGCTCGAACTCCACACGCCGCACAGCGACCAGAAACGGATGCGAGTCGTAATCGAATTTGCGCAGCTCGCTCGCCTGACTACCGCTGGCGGGCGGCAGGTAGAGACCTGGGCCGCTGGCCAGACCCGTCAGCAGGCGCACACACTGCTCCACAATGAACTTGAGCGAGGCGCGCCGATGCAGCTCGAAGCAGTCACGTGCTCCGTATAGCGCACGCTGATCCGCACACAGCCGCATATCGCTGGCGGCCACATTGCAGCAGTAGAGAAAGGAGCGCAGACGCTGGGCGCTGATGCTGCTGCGATTCAAATTGGGCAACAGGAGGTGCAACAACGGCTCTGCCGCCTCCGCCTCCGCATCAGGCGACCCAGCTGCCTCGGCTGGCTGTGCGCAGTTCAGCTTATACTGAGCCAGCAGCTCCCGCAAACTGGCCCACTGCGGCTCCGACTCGTCTGCCATGTAGAAGCACAGCTCGTAGGCGCGACCGAGCACCACCTGGCGATAGTGATAGCTGCTATAGTCGCTAATGTGCTTCCGTATAAACTTCTCCGTGCGCATCAGCTCCGACTGCAGCAGACAGGGCGCATTCTGCAGCACCCACTGGCGATGGGACCACGCGTGGTAATTGCTCGCGCAACGATCGGCGGCGCGTTCGCACAGGCTGATCTCGTGGGGCCAATCGATGGCATCGTTGCCTGTGCAGCACGTAAACGAGAGATCAAAACAGATAGAAATACCAGAACGCTATCGAGGCTACCTACTTTGAAAGGAGTAGAGCCAGCGTCGATAGGCGAACGCCTCGTTTGACTTTGGCTTTATGGAGAGGACCAGCGCCGAGAATTGCAGCTCCTTGTTGATGGTCAGGCGATTCTTTTGCACCAACTGGCGGCGTATGTGCCAGAAGGTCGTCACATCGGGATTGATCAATAGCGCCACATTGAGGTACTTGGCCAGCGCATCGCTCTGCTGTTGCTGCTGCAGCGTGCGCAGCTGCTGTTGCATTGTCTGGCGGCGATGCGAGATGAGCGTGCGATGGGCATGATCATAGACATGTTGGGCGCACCAGGACTCCAGGCCCAGATTGTGATCCACATGCACCACCGGCGATTTATTGCAATTCGTCTCCTTGGGAATAATCTCGAACGAGGATCTGCAATGGGGAACAGTTGAAATGGGACTTCACATCGAATAGAAGATAGTTTACTGACAAATCGGCATCCTTGAGAAAGACAGCGTTTATGTCGCGTATAATTTTCTCGCACAGCACCTTCTTTTCATTGTTAAAGTCCACATTGATGTCGTCCTCCATTTTAGATGCTCCGTTCTGATCCGTTCTTGTCCAGATGCTGACCACTATTGATCGCTTGCGTTCAATTCAATTGTATTAGGCACATTTATTGCTTTCAATTAATATTTGCCTTTAAATTCGCCACATCTTGTGCGTTTTTTTATTGTTTTTGTTTTTTCCATCAACCCAGCCGCGGGCCCATCTCCGGTTAATTAAAAGATTCACCAGCCTAACGGAAGCGGGGCGAGGTGCGTGGCGGCGGCGGTTGTTTGGGAAGCGTCACTGTGACATTTGCTGGCAGTGCCTAAACTATGTCGCTCACATTCAAAACGAAAGCGTAGCGACGAAATAAATTTCAATTAAAATTGAATCTATTCGGTGCTGGTTGTTGTTGTTGCAGTTGATTCTTTAAACGAGCAGGCGTTGTCACATACGCCACTTTTAGTCAATCACGCATAGCTGCCGCGCTGTGTTTGGCATCAATTCACATAAGGCGCTAACGAAACACGTTAAACAAATTAGTTTGTAAATAAATGTGTCAGCTTGTTGTTGTTATTGCTGTCCTATGTATCGATATTTTGCATCAAGCATCGAGTTCATATGTAATGCAACACTCGTTTACAGCTCTCTGTTAAGCTTACATCAATTAAGGCTGCACTTTAAACAGCAACATTTAAAAAAGTATATTTACAGCACTAAACACACGCAAATAATTTAATTCTAAGCGGAAGCTAACAATTTAAATTAAAAAAATTAAATTAAAAGTATAAGAATAAGTAGCACAATTCAAAATATTTCTATAGCCAAATTAGGAATTCCATCCATTTAAAAATAAAATACAATAACATACGCCGTTGTGCTAATACACTACCCAACTACATATGACAACGATTCTTTTGCAGCACTGTTCTGCATAACAAATGAATAGTGTGACCAACCACAACTATCGATCGTTATCGTTAAAAGTCTATCGGAATTTGCAGGGCAAACATAGTCTTCCCACGTGCGCGCGCCGACGCCATTCAACGACCAACAAATAATGAGCAATTTTCAACCGCTTAATTTGCGACGGTTCCAGCAAAAGGCCCAAGTGGTCACGCCCGACACAATATACTGGGACCGTTTGGCGGTAAGCATGTCATAGTATTGCGAACTATTTAAATAATAATTCCCTACACCGAAACAGAAACCGGAGCTGCTCAAGGAACACACGGCAATAGATTATATAGACTTCAGTCCCAGTGATCCAGATAACTTTGTGCTGACATGTTCGGTGCGCGTGCAAATCTACAACCTGGTCACCAAGTTGGTCGTCAAGAATCTATCGCGTTTTCAAAAGACCGCATACGGTGCCACGTTCAGGCAGGATGGCCGTCTGTTGGCTGCCGGCGACGAGGAGGGACACGTGAAGCTATTCGACACTAGCAGCCGAAGTATACTGCGCCTGTTTAAGGGCCACAAGGCGCCTGTGCATCGCACGTTCTTCACCGCCGACAAGCTGCAATTGGCCAGCTTTGCAGATGATAAGTCGGTACGTCTCTGGGACGTGGCAAACGAGAAGGTGGTGCAAACTTATGAGGATGCACACACCGATTATATACGCGCCGGCGCCATGCATCCGCAGGCTGCGCACATGTTCATCTCTGGCGGCTACGATGGCAACATCAATCTGTACGACACACGCGCCGAGAACGCAATAACCCAAACCCTCTCGCACGGCAGTCCCATTGAGTCGATGCTGTTCCTGCCGAGCGGCTCAATATTCATTACAGCCGGCGGCACACAGGTGCGCGTCTGGGATATGATCAGCGGCTGTCGTCTGCTGACGACAATGTCGCAGCACCACAAGACGGTCACCTGTCTGCGACTGGGCTCCGATGGCAGGCGCCTGCTGTCCGGCGGCCTCGATCGTCACGTTAAGATCTACGATGTCAGCACGTACAAAACCGTGCACACACTTACCTATCCGAATGCGGTGGTCAGCCTGGGCGTTGCGGCCAAGGATCAAGCGGTCGTTGTCGGCATGGTCGATGGCCTGGTGTCCATCAAGCGCATGATTGTCGAGAGCACACCCAGCCAACTGAAGCAAATTAAGGCCAACCACCGAAAGAAACACCAAAGGAGACCGGTGCGCCAAAATACGACCGCTGTGGTCGATCATGTTGTCACGGGCCGAAAGAAGATGCCGCTGTTGAAGACGTTCGATGTTCACCTACGCAAATTCAACTATAAGAAGGCGCTCGACAGTGTGTTCACTCCGAAGAACTTGCAGAAATTCCCGGAGAACATTGTGGCCGTCATTACGGAACTGTTGCATCGCGGTGCTCTGCAGGCAGCGCTCACAAATCGAAACGATGAAACAATAATACGGTTCATTGGATTTCTCTGCGAGCACATGGGCGAGGTGCGGTTCATGCGGCCGCTCCTTAATGCCGCCAGCGCAGTGATGGATGTGTTCGAGAACAACGTGTTCAGCTACAACAAGCTGATGGTGACTGCCCTGGAGCGGCTCAGGCAGGCGATGCACTCAGAGATTAGGCTAACCTGCGAGATGCTGGAGATTAAGGGCGCCCTCGAGATGATCATTGGCGGTGCCCTGGAAAACAACGAGTCAGCACCAAAAATCAGTTACACAAAATCCAAAACGCCCAAAATGCATCCCTCCACGGCAGCCTCCAACTATGTGGTCATTGTCGATTGATAGCCAGATGTTAACTCGTAACTCCATCTAAATAAGTGCACTTCGCTTTACTTTACTTACTATATTATCTGATTTACTTCATTATATTTGTGCATCTACTATATGTAGGATCCATTCACACATATTTAAGAAGAGCCTTTCGGCAATTTCATGTACAAAGCTACTTCTTTCGTTTTAAGTATGTAATTATAATAATATTTAATAAAAGGAGAACTTCATTTTTTTTTCATAAATTTTATAGGTTTTGCTGTTGCATATTTTGTTTATATTTCGCATTTATTATTGATTATCCTTGAAGAATTGCCAACATAAAATTATAAAAGATTCTATTGTAAATGGTATAACGGGGGTCGGTTCCTATTTTGAGAAACGTCCACAGTGCCTTTCCTGATCCTGAAAAGTTTGTGCGGTACAATGAGATACTCCATAAGCAACAGTTCTTCTGGGACTCAATAGTTAGTTTTCTTTTTGGTATAATGTCAGTTCGTCTTAATTTTTTACACATATCTCTTTAAATTTGGTATGTTAACTAGTTAAAAATTACTTGTAAAAGTATTATTTACCTAAAGTTAAAAAATGTTATGGTTTTTAGACACAAATAATATTATCAATTAAAAACGACATATAAATAATACAAGGTTTAGAAGTTATAGAATTTCCAAAAAAAATGTACATACATTTTCAATAAAAATACGTTTTATTTTTTCAGCACAATTTTCTGATCCCGAATCTAAGTTAAAAACGATACACGTAGTTAAGAAATGATGTTCTTTTTAACATTTAAAAAAACAAAATGATTAGAAATTTCCAAAAAATGTTATTTAAAAAAAACAAATGGTTGATCCAGAATTTAATTATTAAAATTAAAATAATTACCAAAGGAAAATAGACCCATAGTTATTTTCATATTCACACAATTATCTAGTAAAACGTGAACAAATGTAAGACAAAGAGCAATTAAAAAATTGCACAAGCTGCACAAATTTTTCCAAAAAGAAAACAATTGACACTTTTTTTGAAAAGGGGAAAAATTGCAATTTTTATTTTCAATGAATTGGTATTTTCTTTATTTTTGTATTTCGTTTTTTAGTTGATTTCTCTTACGCGTTTCTTGTTTCATATGCTTTGATTTGTTTCCTTTATTGTTCGTATTGTTTTTCAAGATTAAACCTTAAATTTGATTCGCGTGCGCTGTGCTGTTTCTGCCTGTACAGCAGCTACTCGTTATGTGCAACGCTCGCGAATGGTAGCTTGCATTTTTGTTTGTTTGTTAGGTTTAACTTTGTTAATTGTTGAATTAGGCGCATATTGTTTAAATTAGTTTTACATTTATTTATTTATTTATTTGAGTTATGTATAATAAATATGTAAGAAAACATTGATATTCAATTTTATTTTTGACGCTTTCATTACGTTTCCAAGGAATGTTTCGTGTTTTTTATTTTCCATATCTTTTAGTTTTTAAATTTTCATGAATTTTTGCTTTTAGGTTTCTTTGCGACTTTCAATTTTAATAAATAAGTATATGCATATGTTGTTGTTGCTGAGTTTGTTGTTGTTACTTTTTAAACGGTACAAATACAAATACAAATGATTTGCTTATTAGTTAAATATGTTAACATTTTTGAAGTTTGTTCGTTTTTGTTTTTTGTTCAATTGTTGCGGCTCTTTAAATTAATTTTTTTTGCTGTTGCTACACACAGAAAGGAAAACAAATACAAAAATAGAATAGCAGAGCAGTACAGTAATACATAATATAATTTATGGAGCAATACATAATATAATAATAATAAACATATATAATAATTATGGAATATACATAGTTAGTTATAAAAACGTAAAACGTTCGCTACAGTAAATGGCCAAAGAGCAATGCGTCTACAAGAGTGCTAACTGTATTTTTTTTAAAGAATTTTGTATATTTTTTATTTGAAAATTGTTTTTATTTTTTATTTTTTTAGCCAACTGCAGTGACGCTTTGCTAGGGTATCTGTGAGATACACATATAAGATTTAGTGGCAAATTTTTGTTGTGATTTTGAGACACTGTTCACATATACATAAATATATATGCCAATATACAGCGTTATATTGAGTTACATAGATTGAATAAATATAATGATGACAAAACAAATAGACAAAAAAAAAAAGAAAACACAAAAATGACATACATACATACATATATAATAATAATCATATTGGTAATCATAATAATAATTGTGTAAATTGTAAATATCACAAGCAGACGTCACTTGCATCGTTGATAAATGTAAATATGAATATATATAATATATATATATATATATATATATATATATATATATATATATATATACATATATATATATATATATATATATATATATATATATATATATATGCGTGTGTGTGAGTACATATAAATATAATTATGCGCGTGTGTATTTGTTTTTGTTGTACTGCTTACTAAAGTGTTTGTTCTTGTTTTAGGTTTTATTCCAAACAATTTTGTTACATTAAAAAAAAAAGATACAAATATTTGCCAGGCATGCAATGCGTATGTGTGTGTGTCTAAATCTGCGTGTGTGTGGCTGTGTGTTTTAAGCTTCGCCTCAGCATAGGCAAAGCCAAAAACTAACTTTAATAACTTAAATTAAACTGATATTTACTCCGTTTGTTGCTTGTTTTAACTTTTAAAAATTTCTAAATTTTTAACACATATTTTTTAACACACACACAGTTGCTTTATATTTTATGTTAAACACAAATTTGTTGTTTTTTTCTCTACGTATTCGCATATTTTGTTTCAGTAACTAGTTATAAACAGCTCTTAAGTATAACTAACATTTTTCTATTAGAAAAATTAAAATTGAGTACATTCATTTCAATATGTTTTTTACGCATTTGCCGTTTTCTTTGCTTTTTTGTTTCTACTACATACAAATGATACTTTTCAGACAATTTATATATATATATATATGTCTACTGTATATATTCGCTTGTATTTTCTATATAAAGTTCTATTGCATATGCATTTTTGTATAATTAAAATTGACTTTTTACAGTTTTAGCAGCTTTTATTACTTTTATTTTCGTCTACTGATGCATGAGAACAAAAAAACAAAGAGATAATTTATTATATATATATATATATATATATATATATATTGTGTTTGTGTGTATGTTTATATGTTTTGATGTATATATCATGTACATGCTATCATAATTTATTTATATATTTTTTGTTCTTACTTTTCAATTACTTTTTAATGAGAATCGTCAGTTTTTGTTCTGTTTTTATTTATTTTAACATTTGCTTAATTGGTGCTTTGCTTTATGTTTTGTGTGTGTATATATGTGTTTTTTTTTTATCTAACACTCTTCGCCTCTCCTGTCTAAACACTAAACTGGCTATTTCTAACTCTATGTGCTAAAGTGCTGTTAATTATTTTGAAACATTTTGTTGCAGCTGTTAACATTAGTTTTGTTTTTGTTTTCGTTTTTATTTGTATATTGTTGTTGTTGAACCCATTGCCTGCCCGTATATATAATCGATCGCATCATTTACAAATATCATAGTAAATATATTTTACAATATACATAAGATATAGCACTTAAAACATAATATGGTTTTATATATTTTTTATATATTTATGGGGCTATGGACTGTGACCTGTGACTGTGACCTGGCTTTGGGACATGCTGGACTAAGTTGATTGGCCTTTCTCTAGACAATTTAACCGGAAACGGAAACAGACACACGCCTTGACAGCTGCTCGCGACAATTTACATAACACACAATCGTTGGTAAGCCAAATTTAGATATTTCATAAAAATTCGAAAAAGCCAAAACCGCAAAATTTAACAGGGTATATGTGTGTGTGTGTGTGCATGCGTATGTGTGAATGTGTGTTGACTAAGATTGCATTGTGCCGCTCGCTGTGATGTTGAGATGATTAATATATATATGTATATAGATCTGATCAATGCGCTTTATGAGCCTGCCCCCTCGACGCTTCCTAATCGCCACTGTCCTCCCATTTCCGCTCCTCCATAATCCGATCAAAGCAGTCCGCAAGAAATGCGTGCTAAAAGCCAATGTAAAACAGTTAAAATATTGTTATAGTTATATATATATATATATAGCTGAATATTTACATATGGCGTATAGACTTTGACCCAACGTGCTGGCTTATCTGGACGATTGTACTGAAAGCAAAATGACATGGACTCCTCGTCGCTCTCGGAGCGCGTTATGCTATCCCATGTTAGCTCGACCATTTGCGCCTCCAGGAGCCATCCTCGCGGCAGGCGTGCAGACGAAAGCTCTTCATTCCTGCAAATTAATTAGAAGTGAACATATAAAATGGAATTGTAGAATAATTAAATAGCAAATTAGCCACGAAAGTTGACCAAGAGAAAATAATGGGTCGAACCAATGCCTCGCCTTTAGCTTCTGAACATGGTGCTTTATGCGTCACATTCCAATTTTAAACAAAAACAATTTAATATATTATTTACATTTAGTCGAGGATTCGGGTTCGAAACGCAGGAAGGCCAGTTATATAGTTGTTAACTACATCCTATCCTTTATAACAATAAAAATCGCTATATTAAAATTATTTATAATGACACATATAATTTTGTTGTATTTAGAAGTGTACTATCTTCATTCAAGTACTTATTAATGCAATGTCTAAGGTAAACCCTGAAATTGCAATTAAAGTTCAAAAAACTATTATTAACAAAAGATTAAGATTAGGCTGTTTTTGAACAACTTGTATTATTCATGATTTGACATTTAAGCAATTCGAATAAAGAGTGATTTCAGTGTAAATAGTGTATAAATATGAATCTTCGTGTTTCTGCGTGGATTTGTCAGGTAAAAATAGATATTAAATATATATACATAAATGCATATAACCTAAGACATTTCTTAATTATTATCAATTTTGTATATTTATTTAAATACTATTTTATGCTCTTTTCTCTCCTTATCCCTTCTACTTTATGGTTGCTCACAGCATTGATTCTTTCTAGTATTCCGATTCTATTCTATTTCTATCCTATTTGAGATTTGTATACCCTGTTCCTTAGACGAACTGGCTGAACTATAGGAAAACAAGCAATTATACAGCTTTTACGGTTCGTGATGGATGTTGTACATCAACTTTCCATGAGATTAACCATTTTTTGTTTGCCCAGATCCGAAAGGTACTCACCCACGGCGGGTACAACATGACCCTCCTTGCGGCTATCACAGGAGCAGTGCGGAAAGACGACATCGCCGTAGCCGGGCAGTGTGCGGGCCAGGGCCAGATAATCGTTGGCCTTTTTGGCATCCTGCAACGCTTTCAGCTCGTAGAGGCGGCCATCGGCGCGTATGTTGCCGCGATTGACCTCGTCGACGGCCTGGTAGAAGATGAAGCGTGCCGCCTGCTCGCCGTCGGGCAGCGTCAGCTCCTTGCCAACGGAGAATAGCCAGCGGCGCACGCAGAGGCACGTCGAGGAGGCGGTGCTATAGTTCTGCACGTACAGCTGGTGTGGTATCTCGTGCGGCTGCAGTTTGCGCTCGAAATTGTATTCGACGATCTCGAACAGATAGAAATATTGTTGCGTATAGGCGGTGAGATTGGCGCGCTGCACCAGAATCTCCCAGACGACCTGGGCATTGGATGATTTCTTCACCGAGACGCTGGTCACCTCGTGATCGGGCAGCATCACCTTAATGTCGACGGGCGATGCGGATATATCGTCCTCGGTATCGGTTAGAAAATCTTGGACCGCATCGCTTTCGGCAATGACACGGACCGCGCACACCTTCTCCAGATACTGTTCCAGGCCACGGCGGCGTGTGTCCAGCTGCTGTTCGCTCAACTGGAACGGCCACTTGCCGGGCAGCTTGGGGAAGTTGAAGCCGCTGAACTCCTTGCGCAGCAGCGAATGCAAATTGGCAAACTCCCGATAGCGCCGGGAGCACAGCTGTCGTCCGGCCATGTGTATATTGAAGACAATATAGCGTTCACCGTTCCGGTTCACAATGCTGTAGTCGGGTATGCTAAAGGGCGGGGGTGGGGGCGATTAGAAAGGGCGGCGTTAGCTTCGATTTCGGCACTGGTCGGCTTCAGTACACGCACCTGATGGGCAAGGAGCGTTTGTCGGAGTAGTCAATGTAGGAGTAGCCGCTTTGATCCTCCTGCGGCTCCAGTCTGTCAGCCTCCTGCTGTGTCACCGATATCACCGTTAGGGTAAGGCAATCGCCGCCAGATTTGATCAGATCCACCACCTGTTTGTGTGTGGCACCCTCCACGCTGACGCCATTGCTGAAGGAAACGAAAACAGGTTGATCAAAAAGAATTCCCGATTTGAAATATTTGTGAAATATGTTTAAATATTATTAAGTATTTGTATACCGCCTGCAGCGACGCTCCATGGCGCTGAGCTGGGCGAAATGCACGCCATGAAAGGGCAGCATTTTCAGGGGATTCTTTTGTGGAGTCAGTGCATCAAAGTTGCCAGCACAATTGCCAATTTTCAAATGAGCTGCTGCTACCGCTTGCTGATTACTTTAAGCACCCAAGAGAAAGAGTGAGAGAGAGTGAGGGTGTGTAAGGGAGAAAGAGAGAGAGAGCATTTGATGGATCGCTCGAAACACCTTGTGGCTCTTGTCGCTGATAACAGGCCGCGATTCGGGTCAAGTTGAATTTGTTTACGATAAACTCGAGCATTTGCAATTGTTCCAAATGTTCGATGGTGCAGCTACTCGAAAATAATATAAAATAATATATTTTATTTATTTTATATGCAATTAATCCTGCCAAATCCTTCAATAGATCTGTCAGTAAGTTGATGTTCTTAAAATTATAAGTTTAAGGTTAATAACTTTATGAGGTGAACTGTGAAAGTACAGAGAGAGAGAGGAAGGAGAGAGAGAAGAAGAGGAGAGAGAGAGAGAAAGAGAGAGATATGTGGAAGATAATCAGGTCAAAAATATCAGTTTAGTGAAGGGATTAAAGGTGAGTGAGGGAAAGAAATGGAAAGGCAGAGTGATAAACAGAGATAGAGCAAGTGAGAAAGACAAAGTGAAAGAGAAAAAGGCAAGAGAGAGAAAGTGGAAGTGAAAGAGAAAAGCAGAGAGAAAGAGAAAAGTAAGAGAGCAAGTAACGAAATGAGAAAGAGTAAAAAGATACTAGCGAGAGAGAGTGATAAAGAGAAACAAAGAGCAATATTAGAAAGAGAGCAAAATGCAAATAAGGGAGAGAGAAATAAAGTAAGCGGAAAAGGAGATTAAGTAAGCAAGAGAAAGGGAGTGAGGAAACTAAGAGAAAGATAAAGAAAAATAAAAAAAGAGAGAAATTAAGAAACTGAGTAAGACTGCGATAGACGCAGTTAGACAAAGACAGAAATTAGGAAATCGAGACTCATAATAACAAAGAGATAGTGAAGGAGAGAGAAAGAATGAAAGAGAAATTCAACTAATTTTATTTTTATTTTTTTATTTTTATTTTGATTGTCATCGCTTGAAATTACGTAATTTAACATAATAACTGAAAACATTGCCAGTAACTAAATAGTTTCTCGATCACATTTTTAAATATCGAAAAAAGTTTTTTTGGTTCAATTTTAGGTCGTTGAGAGTAAAGAACAGTTCAAATCGGATTTGTAGTCTTAACAATAATACTATATTTTTGCACCCAACATATTTCTTTTTTCCCTGTTTTCTTGTGTTCTCGCATATACTAGTATATTGAACATTGCTCACTGATCTCAACAACTGTCAGTCGTCATGAATACCCAAACACATTTGAATTTTAATGCCATTTGGACTTTAATAATTTATGGAAACTTTCTGGTACAAAGAACAAATGTTTGTATATCTTATGGCATTATTATTCATCTACGTTAACACAAATGCATGTGAAGGCGAAGAATTCGCCAAATAAACAATAATGTGAGGTATTTGTGGTATGGCCTTATCGCCTACAAGCGAAACATTTGACGTCACAAATAAGTCGTATGAGCGCCAATTTGTGACGTCAAATTAAATAATTGTTTAAGCTGAAGCTGTGAAAAGCAACAACGGCACTGTCGAGCATAACCGACTGCGCAATACTCGTGCACAATATAATGACAGCTTAAAACAGTCGAAAACGATCTTAGTTATTATTGTTATCGAGTTTTTTAATTTGTGGAAGCTCGATCTTCCGACGAGATCGTCTAGCTCTTAAATTGTGGGACATATGGATGTTTGCAGATTTTTGACGTGGTCTTCACTAATCTGTCAGAAATGTTATGTATCTAACTTTAAAACCAAGGGATTTATACATTAAATCGGTTTAATTCGGTCATAACATAAATCGGTTTATTCCAAATTTCAAATCTCTAGCGGCGTAAAAAATTGCATAAACCCAATATACTCTCTTCACTTCATCAACGAGTATAAAAAGGTAACAAACCACAAAATGCGTAACAATAAGAAACTGAATTTTATTATCACATTTCGTGTAATTTGTGCTATTAGCTATGCCATTTATCTACGCCCCACTTCCCCCCCCCCCCACACACACACACAGCTGCTGTTCAGCTTAGCTTTTAGCATTTATTTCTGGCCGAGTTTTGCTTTTAGCAAATTCAATTGGAAATTACATTTGGCTGTCACGGCGATTGCTGCTGCTGCTTGTTGTTGGCTTCCTGGGCAGCAACGTGGGGGCCAGCTTTGGGGCCGTGGTCTGCGACACTTCTTAGAAATTGTTGTTGTACCTATTTGTTATTACATTATTTTTTGTAAGACTTTGTGAGTGTGTGCGTCTTTCCGGTTTGACATTTGCCACCGCAGCACAAATAAATAAATCGCAATGTTGCTGGTGACGCACAGGGACAACGAACAGCAACAAGCAGCAACAACAACAGCAACAACTAGCAGCAAACAAAATAACATGACTCAGATTCGAGCATACCTAACATGCATACTTAACGTGTGTGTGTATTAACAGCACGTACAACTGCATAAGCTGCAGGCTACGACTAGTTAGATACTCTGTAATTGTTGGCACTCATCAGAACTTAATGTTAATTGTGAAGAGCTTAAATTGCAATTCGTTGTTTAAAGCTCATGTTTAGGTAAATATTAAAATTATGGGAATAATTCGTCTGACAAATTGGCATATTATTTTTTAACTGGTAGATACACTGTCTGCTAAAATTCATTGGCCAGTCAAAGAAGTTTTAAAAATTCTCATTCAGTTTTGAGAATGTGTCAGAAATTTAAACGACTAATTATAAATGTAGTTAATGTTAACTTTAACATAACCATAAGTTAACGGTCTTTTTAAAAACGGCATAATTATAAATGAGAAAACTATTAAAGGGGCTGCTTAAATATACATCAATATAAAAAAAAATTTTTTTGGAAGCAACTGTTAGCCTTGACAACATGAGTAAACGGGGACTTTTATCTCTGCATAGCAAAAGGAAATTTATTTTTAAAATAACAGAAAAAACTGTAAAAAGTAAGTGTGTAACAAGCTTAATTTTGAATGTACATATAAGGGCGTTATACGTGACTGTTAACTTTGGCATTAACATGAAAAAACGAGCTTCCTTTGAAGGGGAAGAAATATAAAACTATTGAAAGTGGCTGTTTATTTTGACACCATGAAAAAGCGAGCTTAATTTGAAGATGTAATTAAAGCTGTTTAAAGTGGCTTTTTATTTTGACAACAGCATGGTTATAAAAGTAAATATAACACTGATAAAAGTTGATATTGACATGATCATAACAAAAAAAAGGATGAATTTGAGTATAGATAGAAATCGAAAAGGTTATTTAAATGTCCAAGAAAATGCGATCTATAAGAAAGTTAAAATAAATATTGGAAAAACGAGTGTTGTATACACCAAATATACCTTTTATATGAACCAAGTAACTCTACTGAAAGCGAAAGAAAAGTGCAAGAAACAAGCACAGACAGAGATTAAGACAAAGACGCAGACGTAGAGAGCGAAACCAGTTTCAACAGCTAACGGCTAGAAGACAGCCGCTAGACAAGGAGCATAGAGCAAGTCAATAAATAACAGACGTTTTCAACTGTAGAGGGCGCTGCTATTTTACAAAAGACTTCTAGAAGCTGTTGAAATAAATAAGAAAGAAGCACAAGAAACATGAAAAGCGCCTCTAGAAAGCACTCCCTGTTAACTCAGATAGCACTTGGGGGGTTTATATTATCACAAATACATATATCAAGCATAGCATATCAAGAAATTTGAGTGATTTACCAAGTAAATAGAATGTATATAAATAGGTATATGTATGTACTAGACACAAATAAATACGATAATATATTAAACTCAATGATATTGCAATTTGTTATACCCTGTAGACACGAGATCTTGAGGTGGGGTGTATTAAAAACAACAAATTTATTTTAAAGATGGCAAACTTTTAGTTTTTTACCTCTATGTTTATATACTACATTATAATAGGATAGAATAGAGTTATATAGCTATCAAAATTTAACCCCATCAAATAACACTAGCTACTAGGGACTTTGGCTAAGAAAATACTTCATCCATATACTCCCCTGGCACACGAACCCGTTGGAATGATTAGTTTACTTAGACAACTCATCTACTGGATGTGTACGGATATATACGTATATATATACATATATGCACAAATAGTTGCCAACAAAGCCATAAAATGCTTGCAATGCAAATAAACACAAATATTTAAAAGCTATACAATCAAGAGAACTTTAAGAACATGTGCAAAATTTCAGTACACAAAAACATTTTATTTAAATTAAAGAACTTGCAATTGTATAAAGAAGAAGAAGCGTAACTACTACTACTTATATAGCTTTAATAATGGAATCTAAAATCTGGGATATACTAGTTTATCAAGTGGTACATACACACACACACACACACACACGCACATACACGACCTGATTAGCCGCAGCAACAAAGGCAAATAAAAAGAAATTGAGGGTTAAAGTAACGTCAATCAAATTGATGTACTTCAACAATAGGTCAGGCAAATTTTCCGCTCAATGGGCGTGAGTAAACAACACTTTATTGCCCATTCAGATTTATAGTATATTATTGGTTCCTATATACCCTTGCACTCAGGAAAAGCAGAGCATAAAAAAAGACAAATGACAAATATGGTAAACTAAGACAGTTATCAAAATACTCTATTAAGTTATTAAGGGACTTATCGGGATGGTAAACATTCGCGGCAAATGGGGAATAATTAAACTGTGTGTAGGTATATGGAATAGAACATTCAATTCAATTCAGTTATGTGACAACAACAAAAAATTGAAAACAAACCGGAAAACATTTCATTGTTTTGACATTTTCTATTTTATTTTATGTAAAGAAAATTTCCCTAATAATTTACTTTATTTTTAGTTTGGAAACTTTCAATTTTGAGCTTGAAATTGAGCCAGAAAATTTCCATTCCTGCTTAATTTACTCGAATTCCATTTTGCTGCTATTTTTACTGTGATAATATAATTATAAAAGTGAAATAAATATTCAGTATAACGTTTCTTAGATGACAAAATAAATAATAATAAGAAACAGGTTTTTTTACGTTTATCCTGATAAAAAGTTGTCAAACGCTAAAAAAAAATAAACAATATGTTTTCAATAGATTTTAATCAAGACCTTATCAAAAACTACAACCACAACTTATAATTATATTAAAGCTACGAATTTTAACATTTTTAATTGAATTTTTGGAAAGATAAAAAATATAAGCCCCTTACTTTCAACGGCCAGAACCGGCTCGACCGTTTCCGCCCACTCGCTATCTACGACTACTTCTGCTTTTCACTTTCCCTCGCCTTACTCATCAAATATGTTAAATATTTTTCTGGCATTTATATATTTATGATTTTTCGTTGCAGATTGTGTCTATTCCATGGATTGTATCCAAATCTAAGTCCGAGCCTGCAATGACAAATTCATCGACTTAGCCCAAGGGCTGGCCTCAAATGTGAGCAAGTTTCTGACCAAAACCGCAACCCGCAGTCACCCCTGCCAATGTCACTTTCCCTGCCCATCCATCCAGTGACGCAAAACTATTGATTATTCTGGGGCACATGCCACAAAAGGAAAACAACAACAACAACAATACTATAACAATGAAACAAGAACAGAACATGGACACATAACCACAAACAAAAAATTCGAGGAAGCATAAAATAAAATTCAAACATGAAAGCAATATCGAAACCTCAATGAAATTTAAATACCCTTTTACTTTCAGCATTTTGAAATGTAATACAAATTTAATAAAAAAAGACATATACTTCAATATATATACTAGGTCAATTTGTCCTAACAACGAAATAATAGAATTTAAGTTTAAAGTATAGTATATAAAAATATATATAGTATATAGTATATTTTATTATAAGCAAATACAATATTATATTTAGACTCATAAGAAAACATTCCGTTCTACCTGCACTTAGTTTTAAGTCATTTGCAAATAAAATAAATCTAAAATATTTTAATCATAACTTTTCTTAAAAAAGCCCATGTTGCCATGTGCGATTATTAGGAAAACAAACAACGATTTTTAATCATAAGCTTCATTATTTGTTTTATCATCTTCAAACGTATAGTCTTAAATTTAAAAAAAGTTAATTAAATGTAGAACTCATATAAGCCATAAATTAAGCGGACTCAGCCCAGCTGAATGAGAGATTAAAAAAGATTCAGAGAAAATAAACTGAAAGCAGTCCCATTTGCATTTAAAATTAAAATTTCAAAGCAATCCCAAAATACCTTCAAATAAAGCTTTGCCTAAGGCGTAAAAAGGGTTGAAAATAAAAATGTTGTCCCTAAAAAGTATTTATATTGAGAACTTTATATTGGAGTTGAGAATACTTCCATTTACAACTCATCTACCGAGTTTTAATTAATAGATGAACAAAAAAAGTGCAAACTTGTTATCCTAGCTCTCATAATTAATTGATGTTAACGTCTTAACCGGGTTAAATATCTCCAATCCCGTAAATTTGCGTGCTTAACAAGTTCAGCGGCTTTGTTTTTGTATTTGTGTAAATGTATTAAGTACTTGGAGAAACAACAATAAGCTTTAAAGTTTCTTCCTGCATTGCGTTAGTTTGTAATTCAATTTGAATGGGTTTTACAGCTACTTGTTGACTTTGCTAAGAGTAGAGAAGTGAAGGAGCAGCAAACAATTTGTGCATCATTTAGCTATTAAGCTGCTAAGTATTTAAGCCTTTTAAGCACGGGCCGTGAACACACCCCACCCCCAGCTCCCCCAAAACCATGGCAATAACTCAAATACCCTCGATTAGGGCATACAAGGAACTAACAAGGCGAGCAACAATTCGAGGTGGGCTTATAGTGTTTAACGCTCTTATTGTTGCTGCTGTTGCTCTTGACGTTGAGGCAACAGAAAAGTTCAAGTGTTGTTGTTCTCGTTGTTGTTGCTGCTACTGTTGTCGTAAATGTTTTAACGACGTCGAGCAACAAGAAATGAAAATAGTTCATAATCCTCATTGATTGCAACTACCCATACACATGCCCTCCCACAAGAACAACAACAATGCAATGCTAAGTGGCAAGTGCAACAACGACAACAATAACAACACGAAGAAAACAATGTGCAACGGGCAGCAGAAGCTGAAGCGGAAGCTCAGCAAAATCCAAGTGCAATCTTGAATGTCACACACACACACATACACACACACACACCCACGCACGCACATGTTATATGTTTTCACATCAGATTTCGTGATAGTTGTTTTCTAAATATATTAAGCGATTTTCTTCGTTAACTCAAAGAAAAGCTTATGTGCTCTTTAGGTTTAAACTTAGAATTTCAAACAATAAATTGCATAAAATTCATACCACCAAATTTTAAGAACATTTCGCTCTTAAATATTCCCAAGTTAAATATGAAACTTATATGATTTTAAATTCATTTATATTCGAAGCTTATAGTAAACCCTTTGTTTTTACTAAGCTCCTTAAAATAAAATAAGCATTTTTAGTTTTTAAGATTTTGTGAGCATATTTTCAATGTCAACTAATTATATTAATATTAATTATACCTAATATGAAATATTAATAAGAATAGAGTTAAAATGTCATATACATAAAAAATACTAGATTTAAAATTTGGTTTTATAGTTTTTTTTAACTATATGTTGTATAACTATTAAAAGTAGAATTCATCAAAAGATGAGTGGCTTAATATATTTAAAATACAGATTCACGAATAAAACCTAAAATTGAGACATTGGCTCGAACCGTTATGCGAAATAGGGGACAATTAAGTTTTGTAATTATGTAATGTGGAATATGTAGAGTATCTGTAAAACTCTTAAAGGAGGGTATTTCCATGCCAGGGCAACCTAAGGTAAATTTTATTAATTACAGACAGATTATCAGATTACCATATGCCAACCCGATCAGTCAGATAGAGCAATGCACATATGAACAAATCAAAGCAAACAATAGAACAATGGACAGTATTTTTTATTTTTTTTTTGGCCAATCCACTTGAGCACAGGCCACGGCCTAATCTAATCTCAAAGCAAAAGCAAAAGGCCAAATCGCTTCAGTTCTTTGTTGGGCAAAAGCAGTCGCAAAGTTGCCAAAGTTGAGCGAAGATGAGGGAACTGCTGTTGGGGATTATGCTGGTGGTGCAGTTGCTCCACGCGTGCAGTGGCCTGGAATGCTATGCGTGCGATTCGGCCGAGGATGCCGAATGCGCCACCCGGCCCGGCCAGCAGCTGGAGGTGGAGGAGTGCGCCGTAGCGACCGATGAATGCGTCATCTCCATTACGGCCGGACTGACGCGACGCGGCTGTCTCCGGCGCCTCTATCCGAATGGCTACTGTGCCGAGCCCTGCGATCGGTGCAACACAAGCCTGTGCAATCGCCACGTCTATCCCACGGATCGGTTGCGCTGTTATCAGTGCAACGGCGCCGCCTGCATCGATGTCAGCGCACGGCCGGAGCTGCTGCTGCCGTGTCCGGTTTACAACGACGCGGATCGCTGCTATACGAATATCCTGCACTTGAGCAACACGCAGCGGGGCTGCGAGCACACAGATCTGCCCGAGGGCTGTCCCCACGTCTGCCTCAAGTGCAACTACAATGGCTGCAATGCGGATCTCACGGTCAGCGAGAGCCGCTGTCTGCAGTGTACGTCGAATCGGCTGGCGCCGAATCCGGACTGCCAGCGCGAACAGCAGCAGGAATTGGAGCCGGAGCCAGATAAATGTGCACTAAGCAATGCGACGGTGACGCAGTGCGTCAACAAGGTGATGCTGGGCCATCGGGAGCGCTGCTATACGCATCGCAACACCCAAACGGACGTCCTGCAACGCGGCTGCTCCACCACGATGGGCTTCTTTCCCACCGGCGAGCTGCACGAGTGCTATGGCGACAATTGCAACGCCCAGTGCCAGGACATCGCCTGTGCCACATGCAATTCCACCAGCGACCCCAACTGCCGCAGCGGACACGCCCTCAAGAGTGAACAGTGTACGGCGGGCACCACCGCCTGCTTTTCCTGCGAGCAAGGTTAGGGTGAGTTCCAATAAGGAACGAAACTTTCACATTTCTCTTAATTTTTTATAACTTTGGTGTCTTTTGTCAAACAATTAATTGCTCTTGATTCTTTTATGGTAGATGCAGGTTAACAAAAAACTATATAAAATATCTCAAAGATGCATAGAAAGAATTTTTAATACACAAAATTAAATAACACAATTTAAGTGCCTCTCATGGTAAATACAGCATTTTCAATAAAAGTTTATAAACTATCTTCCAATCCAATAAATAGTAGTTCACCATGTTCCTTATTCAAAAAAACGATTTAATTGGTTCTAAGATTTTGAAAAACAAGTTCTAAATATTTTGAAATGCTTAATATATTTAATATTTGTCCTTCTTCGGAATTTCTCAATACCAATTAAGACAATTTTTCGTTTCCTCGTGGACTTAAGAAGTTTATTTCACCCATTTTTAAGCAAAACAAAAAAAAGTTCATTATCTTGAAAGTTTATAAAAATACATATTTTATCTGGTTCAGAATTTTCCTAATTTCGATAATACAATTAAATTCGTCAAATATTTTGAAAGATTCTTTGATGATAGATTAGAAATTCATAAGTAAAAAGAAATATTTTCAATATTATAAAATTTAATAATAAAACAATGATTTCAACTGTTTCTAAATTATCCACATATTTTTAAATCGCCTATGAAGACGGACAATGGGTAAGCGCAGCCAACTTAACAAGCGTTTGATGCTGCCGCATCGGGGGCAAACAGTGATGTTCATGGTCGTGTCATATTTTATTGTAATCAGCTAATGAAATTGTTTGACAAGGCTTACAAGCGTCCATCTGTCTGTTACGTACACTTCTACAAAAGCATGATACCCCTTTAAACGAATTAACAATAAGTACAGGGTATACAAACAGAACTTATGGAAATTAGAAATGAAATCAACTCTAAAACTGATAGGGGCAGCCAACTTATCAAACTAGAAACATTACGCTGGCAAATCATGACATAAACGTGACATATTTAGTTGTAATCGCCAAATCAAATTATTGTCTTCTGCTTGTATGCTCCTACAATAGCATTGGGTATCATCAAATTAACAATATGTAAAGGTAATACAAAAAGGACTTATCGAAATTAGAATTAGTTGCGAATTGAAATCAACTCTGAAACTGAAAGAATATGAAATACGCCGGCAAATTATGACATTCATGGCATAAACGTGACATATTTAGTTGTAATCAGCTAATCAAATTGTTGTCTTCTGATTATATACCTCCTACAGAAGCATGATACCCTTTAAATCGAAATAACAACAGGTACAGGGTATACAAAAAGGACATCGAAATTAGAATTATTTGCGAATTGAAATCAACTGATAAATTATGCAGGCGCAGCTAACTTAACAAGCATAGAAACATAACGCTGCCAAATCGTGACAGTCATGGCATGAACGTGTTATATTTAATCGTAATCGGCTAATCAAACTAGATACAGGGTATACAAAAAGGACTTTGAAATTAGAATTATTTGCGAATTGAAATCAACTGATAAATTATGCAGGCGCAGCTAACTTAACAAGCATAACGCTGGCAAATCGTGACATTCATGGCATGAACGTGTCATATTTCATTGTAATCGGCTAATCAAACTTCTCATTGACATTCCTTCGCCCCATGCAGATACACTGCTGCGACGCGGCTGCGCTGATGTGGACTTCGTGGCCGGCGCTGGCGAGGCATGTCAGCTGTGCCGCGACGGCGACGGCTGCAATCGGTGGTCGGCGCGCAGTTGCTATCGCTGCAATTCGCTGGACGCGGGCGACAACTGTTCGGGCATGCAGCAGCCGGGCGAGGTGGCCTTGAGCAACTGCAGCGCACCGACGGAGCTGTGCGTCAGCACCGTCATCAGCCGGCTGGAGTTGGTCTACACGGTGCGGGGGTGTGCGGGCGAGGTGCCCGAGTGCAGCCTCAACGATCCCTACTGCGTCCGCTGCAACGGCAGCCTGTGCAACAATGCGCCCACCATGTGGTGGGCAACCGCAGCGCACCAGCTCCAGCAGCTGGCGGGGACGGGTGGGGCCCGTGGCGCCGTGCGGCGACTGCTCTCGTATCTGTGGCCCAATCTATGAGCAATTAGTGGACAACTCAAGCAGAGCGACAAAGCAATTATTTGAAAGCATTTAGATGAATAAACAATGAGCGACCAAAATTAAATAAAGCTACGCCCCCCTCCCGTTAACTAAACAACCACAGTTGTAACACATACAGCGAACACCACCCCCCCCTCCCCTTCCCTCTTCATTCGCTTCTTAAAAGCGAGCCAAATAAAACAGAAATGTTGATAAGCCCGCACAGCCGGGCGGATATGGAGGACGTGGAAGAGATGCGACATTGCCAGTTGCCAACCGGCGCAAAAACGCCCCTCGCTAGCAAGAAAGAAAGAGCGAGAGAGAGAGCGAGTGAGAGCTCAAGAGAGATTGCAATAGGAGAAGTGCAGGCGAGTGGAAGCGAGAGATATTCAACAACAGAGCTCAACTGGCAGCTGAGAATTAATTTAATAAAATATTTTCATTTGATTTTTAATTAACTGAATGAATATTGAAATATCAATTTACACAACACTTATTAGTACATCTTTTTATAGATATATATTGTAATAATACTAACTGAACTTGTTCAAATGTGGTTCACATTTATAGCTTTACTTTATTTGAAATATATTATTTAATAATGGTGCAAAAAAATTAAAGGACTGAAAAATTCAAATATAATTTGTGTCACAACTAGTAAATTTTTTTTAACCAATAGAGCAAAAAGTAAGCTAAGCAAGCTTAAAACTGATTAAAATGTTTATCAAAAATTGTGCAATAATAAATTCATTAACCAGGACAAGTGCCAAACAGGTTTTTACACCTGGTGTCAATGTAAAAACCATAATCCAAAACTATCCAAAACAGATGGCACTTAAAGCTGAAAAACTAATTAAGCATGTTTAATTTTGGCACAATTTGTGGCATTAAATAGCTTAAATACTGCAACAACAAAAAAAACTACAATAAAACAAACAATATATAAATGCGCTATTAATATGGCACACTGGACTAAATAAGTGAGAACGGAAGACTCGAATTACATTGGGAAATAGATGCAACAAAAAACATTCTCAATTTCATTCTCAGCGCACTTTATATATTATTATATAAATATATACTTGAATATATGTAAAATGTTACAGATAAGCAGCTTTCGCTTTATCAAGGTACAGCTTAAAATCACAGTCACTTGATAGTTAAACAAATGCACAATGAATGTACTCTTTTATCGATACAAACTATTCAAGGTGGGGGGAAAAGAAAAAGCAATCGTGATGGAAAATTCATTACATTAAATATAAGTATACCCACATAGAATCCGATATTATAGACCTTATATGTATACATCAACATCAATGATCCAAAAATAATTAAAAGAAAAAAATGAAACATAAACATATTTCTTCGTTTATCAACACTTTTCTGATAAGCAAACAAAAAGCGACACATTACATGACAGTATAGGTTCTAAGAAAATCCCAAAAGTTTCTTAATCAATTTCTCAATCAATTATTTTATATAATATTAATAAGAAACACAGTAATAGAAAAAAACGAAAAAAAATAAATTATAATAAAAAAAACTGTTAAATTATTATCTATTATAGAAAAAAATTATTTAAGTTCATATATAAAATGTAATTTTACAAATAAATGAATTTTTAGCTAGTTGGCCAAACACACTTAAATATTTGACAAAATTTTGTCTACAAACAAATAAACACAGCTGCAATTAAAGAGAATATTTTTATCTTTATTTATTTTTTATTCTTATAAATATATATTTATTTTGTATTTAAATTTTTTGGTTTATGCAAACCCTGCTGGGAAACCCCCTCTTGAACCGGTTCAGTTTTATTTATTTTTCGTTGCGATGATAAATATGCCAGCATTTAAATAAGCAAATAAAAGCTTTTATAACAGTTGCTTTGTTTGCACACGTGCAGCTAAATCATAAATCTTGTTATTACTACTGCTCTTGCTGGTATAGTTGATAAAAACTACAACAAACAGCCAGCTGTGCCCCAGAGAAAAAAATAAAATAAGTGTGAAAAAATGTAAAAAAAAAATATATAAAATAAACATTTGCCAATTTGTGGCGTGTGTCTGCGTGGGGGTGGCAGGGCCGACCTCGTGCGCTGTGGTGGGTGCAAGCGGGAAAGTGTGGATGGAGGTTATACGCTGCCGACGATAATTAAGTTGTTATCCGCCGCACAACGAAACTGTTGCTAAATTTATTAATTGAATTTGTGCGCAGGTTTTCGCAGGTTTGCCCAGCTGCCAGAAAGGGAGAGAGAGAGGGGGGACAAGGAGGACAAAGGTTATCACAGCATTGGACGCCCACAAAACTCAATTATATGCAACGTGTTTTGATTGATAGCATAATGGCACGAGAGCAAGCGGGGGGCGCGATAACACGAAAATGTCAAAGATGCAAAACAAAAGCTTAGAACAGACCAAAAAGAGCGAGAGCGAGGGAGACAGCATAAAAAGTAAGCGCTCAGCGAGGGGAGCGACATTTTAATTAACTGGCTCAGCATGTGTGTGTGTGTATATATGTGTGTATATATGTGTGTATATATATACATATATATATGCCAAACAATGGCATAAATATTACGCCATAACAACAACAAAATTAATAAGAAGAAGAAGCACATGCAAACAGTTGCCAGAAATGACAACGGCAAAGTTCACTAACAACCCTCTCTCTCACTTACACACATACGCAAGCACGCGACACAACGTTTATTGATTCCAGGACTCCCAAGCCGCAGTTTTAAGTTACTTTTACCATTTCGAATGGAGTTGTTTTGTGGGTGGGCTAGCTTTTTCACTCATTCAATCACTAGTTAGCTTGTGAGCGCTCTCTCGCTCTCGCTCTTTCGCATGGCAAACAGGTCAAACAGGAAGGAAGCTTTTATTATATTTTCGTTTTTCTTTTTTGACATTAACGAACACTACTCAACACTTACACCTCAAGTATGCGATCGCCTTTCTTGATGCCCGCCTTCTCGGCGGCGCCGTTCTCCAGCACAGCGCTGACGTGCTGCAGCGGGGCGTACAGCTCGCCGTTGATTGAGCGCAATTGGCCGCCCTCGGACACCTGTCCGCGCACATTGAAACCGAAGCCAGTTTCCGTCTTGTAGATGGTAACCACGCGCGGTCCATTGGCGGCTGTGATGGTGCCGTTGTTCTCGCTCATTGCTGTGCCGCCGGTGCGCTCAATGAAGAGCGGAGCTGAGCAGAGCAGAGCACACGCTCACTCACACTCTCTCACACACACAGAGAAAGAGGCACACACAGTGGGACGACCCTGTTGTTTTTGTTGTTGTTATTTTACACAATTTTGCTATGTTTTTGCGTAACTTTTGTATTTTTGCAACTTCGTTTTACACACACAAACACAAACATTCGCGCGCGCGTACACACACACACACACAACGTTACCAAAACATGAATATAAATACAAAAACACTAATGCACATACAGACACAGGCAAAGGCGGCGGCGGGGGCAGGCGGCAGCCACTTTTACTTTCCGCAAACCCACAAAAAAAAACAAAAAAAATACACAAACAAGAAACTCGCAAATCGCAGCAATTGCAACTCCAGAAATCCTATCACACGCCGTTTGATAAAGCGGATCCTGTGCGCGTGTGTGTGTGTGTGTGTGTATGTTATGGGCTAGCGTTTGCCATGGATATGCTTTGCATTGCGTATTTTATGTTAACGGCAAACAACACGTCGTGCGTAGCGCACATTAATTTTGCATATTGCTGTTGCTTGGGTAAATTCACTTTTGCTTTTTGCCTCTTTCGCCTTTGCCTTTGCCACTCGCCCAACAACTGCTAGGCGCTAGTGTTGGGTTTGCCCGTTTGCTGAGTGGTTTACTGAACTGAGCTGACTCTTTCGTGGACGTTCGTTTTTGGAGTGAACGGCAATTCCGTGTTTACGACAACCGATTGGCAACGCTGTGCGGCATTGCAAATATATAGTAACAAATTAATAATAATTAAATAATCCACTGTGCCGTTTTTTATTTTATAAATGTTTAAAAAATCCATTTTTCTTATAATATAACAATAAGAAATGTAATATATTATTATATATTGCTTTATGACATGCAGCAGTTCCGATAGTTTAGCCAACATTTATGGAGTTCATTAACACTTATGAACTAGTTATCGATTGCAATCAGCTGGCTATTTGTGGTTGCCCATTTTGCTGAATTATAGCGGCAATTTTTTCATAATTAAAGCTCAATTAAGGCATTAAGGGTTTTTATTGTTTTAAATTCTGTTTCGCACTGAGCGAAAAGTTCAATAAATATTCAATGATTCTTTTAATTCGGTTACATTTGCCAATGCCAGTGTATTTTTGAATTTCTGCTTTTTAAATTAAAATAAAAGCTGGCTTAACGTGTTAAGTTTATATAAATGTAACGTCAGTAATAAAAAATTGCTAGTTTGATCAATTTTATAACTTGCAAATGCTGATCAAAAATCTTGGAAAATTCGCTTTGCTCAAAGTGAAATGACTTTTTAAGGTTATAATCGTGCATTTGTAACTGTTAATACTATAAAAATAAGAAATAATACAATTATGCAGATGGGGGAAAAGTGGGGACGATATTTACACAGGGGCACATTCATATCATACATGGGCGTCGCTGCCGCAGTGCAGCCCGCCGAGTGGGGGTCATGGCAGCTGCGGTAGGCGCGTAATGTAACATTTTATGGGTGAAGGGGAGATAGGACAATGGGGCTATAAAAATAAAAAATGACTGCAAGATTTGTTCAGAAAAATAAGTTGTAAGCAATACTTTTTTCTTTTTATTTAATTTGCAGCCAAATTCTCAGCTGCTGTTTGTTGTTGTTGTCTTAGGACTTGCCTTTTAAGTTGTTAAATATGATAAAATTTATAAATAAGTAAATCTCCTTAAGAGCAACGAAATTGGAGAGCTTTGAAAAACGCTGCGAACACAAACAAATACATGCACACAAACAGACAAACGGCCACACTCACACGCATATGCGTATACAGAAATACGTTGTAACGGTAAGTCTCCTGTCGCGCCTATAGTGTGCAAAAACGCGAAAATAGATAAGAATTTATCGATAACAAACGTATTGCGTTTAAAATTTCTTTTTTCTCTTTTCACATTTTGTTTATATGTATGTATGTAATGTATGCATGTAACTGTAATGCAATTTGTTTATAATAATGTATATAAGCCAAAACATAATATTGCATATAAACTAAAGCCTAAAATCAAACTTAATGTAGGTGTTTAAAAAAATGTATATGAATAAGAAAAACTTTTCGCCTAGAACAGATTTAATAATGTATGTATACATATACACATATATATATATATATGTATTAGATTTAATTATGTATAAATACACATATATATTTATATATATACATACATGTATATAGCTATATGGTAGATCAGTTGCTTAGTTCAATAGTTAAGACAATTCCTGCTAAATACAATTGAAGATCACTTAAGTGAAAAAAAACACAATTATAGCAAATATTGATAATCATATTTTAAAAAAAAATAATAAAACTTAAATAACCTGACGCACAACAACAATACGAGCCTGTGCTTTATAAATTTTATGCTAGGTTAAAAAAATATATGTTTTTTTATAAAATTATATTATAATTGTATTTTACAGCTCGAGTATGAAAAATTGAACGCGTTATTACATTAGAAAAAATTCTGCATTTTTAATTAATTAAAATGAACATTAAATGGGATTTCTTAAAGCCTTTATAATATATATGTATATATAAATATATATATATATATATATATTATGTGGGGGTGTGTTTTTTTTTTCTAGAAGGCTTTTGCAAACTAAAGAGTTTTATGCTTACTTGGCTAATACAGTTATTAGGCTAAAGACTAAATCGACTAACGACTAATTATATATATGCATGTACTCTATGCGCTACAAACTGTTTTTTTTTTATAATTCTGGTAGTTTTTCGCTTTCCTTATTAATTTTTTTGCTTGATTTTTTTAACTTTACACGTAATGTAACGACTTTGCGTATTTATTTAAATGTACTTAAGTTATATTTAAATTTTTCTTTTTGTTTAATGTTTTTTTTACTTAAAAGTGTATGTTTGTGTATATGTATATATTTTTGTTTTAAGCTTAAAAACTACATAAATACAGCCCCTATACAAACCCTAAAAAAAAAAGAATTAATGTTAACCCCACGACACAGAAATTACTCACGACAATTTCATATTATATACAACATGCACGTGTGTGGGTATGTGTGTGTTAATGTTGTTGCCTGCACTTAATTTGTAAATTGACGCACTATATGAAATAATTTCTGGTTTGGCCAGGCTTGCTGCTGCTTAAAAAACTTAAGCTTTCCTTTTTTTCTTTTGTTTTAAAGTCGACTACTATATATAGGCTATATATAGGTAAACCTAACGCTGCTATTCAGTGAACGCCTGTTGCTGCTGTTGGTTGTTGTTGTTGTTGTTTGTTGTTGACATCACAGACATGTTGCATGGTGTTTGCTGCTGCTACCGCTTGTTGCACGCTCAGTTCCAGATCAGCCAACGTTAACTCTTTGTTATCTCCAGCTGCTGCTGCTTGCTCTCCCACCACTCCTGTATGCTGTTAACCATTTGGTGTCGCCGGAAACGCTGCGATTCGTTAATGCACATGTCTATGAAATCCGATTTCATCTCCTGGTCGCCCTTCATCAGGCCCAAATGCTCCAGCAGCTGGCTGTAATCCCGGCCGGGTCGTCGTATATCACGAAAGATCTGCAAACGCAAATCGACATTGTGTTTGCGCGCTGCCTCCCGCTGCTCCTCGCTGAGTCCGCGATCCGGTGATGTTGGCAATTCGCCATTATTGCTGTTGCTGGCGTGCGTTGGCGATGCTTTGGGCTCCAGTTTGGGGCTACTGTTGTTGTAACTTCTGTGTTGAAAGCTGCTGCTGCTGCTGCTACTGTTATTATTGTTGCTGCCGCTGCTGCTGCTGCTGCTATAATGGTTTATGCCGTAGCCCCAGTAGAAATGCGGACTGCTGGCCGTTGCTGAGCTGCTGCCGCCGGCTGTGCGCTTCAGTGCATCAAAGCAATTGACGCCAATGTTGTCCATGTCATAGCCATTCCCATCGATGGCATTGCCATTCAAGGTGTTGCTGCTGTTATTGTTGCTGCTGCTGCTGCTGTTGTTATTGTTGCTGCTGTTGTTGTTATTGTTGCTGCTGTTGTTGGTGTTGCCATTGTGGCAGGTTTGCAATATGCGCGAGATTTCGGAGGCATCATTGATATCATTATGACTAAAGTAGGTAGTTGTTGTTCCTGTTGTTGTGCTGCTGCTGCTGCTGCTGCTATTTGTGGTTCCTGCTGCTGTTGTCGTCGTTGCTGCCGCTGTTGTTACCGCCGCTGCTGATACCGCTGGCGGCGACAACATCGCCGCATGCTGACTCGTATAGCCATTGGGCACCAGCAACAGCGGCGGCATTGCTGCCGTGCCCGCACCAACTTTGTGCATTGACGCTGTTGTCGCCTCCAGCATGAGCATCGCATTATCCATGGGCGTGTGCGTGGCGCCCACATTGCTGCTATACGCCGGATGCTGCATCGTCAAACCATTCATTGGCACGTACAAGACGCCGCTGCTGCTGTGGCAGGTATTGTGGCTGTTGTTGATGTGGCTGCTGTGATTGCTGGCTAGACTGTTGCTGCTGCTGCTGCCGATGCTGCCGCTGCTGATGCTGGACTCTGACGCACCATTGCTGGCCGCCGCTGTTGCCGCCAAACTGTTGCTGCTGCTGGCGATTGTTGCAGGCGTTGCTTCCACCTGAGCTGCTGCTGCTGCTGCAGAGTTGTTGCTGCTGCTGCTGCTGGTGATGTTGCTGGCGCTGCTGTCCGCTTCGTTGGCGCGCTCCTCATCGCTGATGCCATTGATAAAGTTGTGTACGTATCCGTTGAGCGGCGTCTCCTGCTCGCCGGCCTCCTCCTCGCCAAAGTCAAAGCTCAGACGCTCCGTCGTATGCAGTCCCAGCGACAAGCCGGAATCGCTGTTACCGCTGGCCAAGCTGCTGCTGCTGCTGTTGTCCAAGCTGCTGCTGCTGCTGTTGTTGTTGGCAATGCTGTTGCTGCTGCTGCTGGCGCTGGCAATGCTAATGCTGAGGCTGCTGCTGCTACTGCTGCTGGATACGTCGGATGCATAGCTGCTGTTGCTGTCCTCGTCGATCAGCAGGTCCGTGACGCTGTCGCCGCTGCCCGCGGAGCTGGCTGGCGAGCTGGGACTGGCGCTGGCGCTGCGCATCGAGTCCATGGACATGCGTCGGAACTCGAAGGCGCGCGGCAATGGACCCGCCTTGCGCTTGCGTCCGCGTGCCGTGTTCTCCAGCTTCTTGGAATTGGGGCCCATGGGACCTCCGAGGCCGCCGCCCAGCATTAGGCCAGACATGCCGTTGCCGCCGCCCACGGAACCCATGCCCATGCCCATGCCACCACCGCCACCGGCGCCGCCTGACGAGGAGGCCGAGGAGCTGCCGGAGGAGGAGTTGCTGGCACCGCCGCCACCGTTGCCGCCGCCGCCACCACCATTGGAATTGGGCGATTTCATGGGCGCCACATCGCTGAGATCGGCCTCATCGACCATGACCATGTGCTTGTCCTTCTTGTAGGGATTACCGAACATGTGCTGGCGCACATTCGTCGGCTCGATCTCGCGTAACGGATTGTCCTTGTTCTTGAGATACTCCTGATAGTTGCCCATCTCGGCAATGGGCAGACAATGGCCCGAATCCTTGGCCACCAGGCTGGCCGGGCGCAGGAACGTTTCGCGCATGCGCGCTATCTCATCGACCAGATCCCGCCGTGGTATATCGAACGGATTGCGATACGTTTTCGCCGACGACTGATGCGTCAGCTGGGGCACAACGATCGTGTAGTTCTCGACGGGCTCGATTTCGGCGTGCAGCTTGGCGAACGTGTCCCGCAGCAGCGGATGCCGCACCAGATCCCGACGCAGTGTGGCGCCCGTGCACAGTTTGGCCGTCTCCACCTGGCGGTACGGCGGCTTCGGTTGCTTCAATTGCTTGTAGACCTTCAGACATAGATTCTCCTGGTCCTGCTTGGCCGTGTTCTTAATGTGCTTCAATTGATTCGCTATCGTCGGCGACAAATAGTTGTCGACATTCTCCGGCAGCAGGAACTGCAGCAACTGATACGGCACATTGATGTTGACCAGCGCCTTGCGCAGGAACGGGCAGTAATACGGCGGTATCGACCGGACGTACGCATTAAACTTGTACATGAGATCGTTGGGCGGACTCATATTGTACTTGTGGATGAGGTCGTGGAGCAGCGGCAAAAGCGCCGGATAGTTGTAGGCGAGCACATAGAGATGCACCTGGGTGAAATTGGGCGATGCCTTCAGATACCCAAATGGCAGCTCGAACCCGTGCATTCCGTTCGTGACGATCACCTGCCAGCACTTGTTCATCTCCCGCTTGTTGAGTATCTGCAGCGTTAACGGACAGCCCTCGATCTCGTATTTATCGACCGGAAAGCTGCGCACTAGCTGCGGCTCATCGACGGCGGGCGTGAGGATCTTTAGCTTTGGATGTGCGTCCCGTGGCGGCAGCGTGATCGCCTTCGAGTCCGGCCAATAGGGCTCCGGCAGCGGCCAGTAGCCGATGGGAAAGGTCTTCTGCGTAATATGCTTCTGCACGTAGATCATCTTCTTGATCGGCTGAAAGACAATATCCGGCGCGGGCTCATTCGATGCGGACGTCGTGGTGGCCGTTGAGCTACTGCCGCTGCTGTTGTTGTTGCTGCTGCTGTTGGTGCCACTGGTGATTGTGCTGTTGCTGTTGCTGCTGTTGCTGTTGCTGTTGCTACCACCGGCCGCCCCTCCACTGACGCTGCTGTTGCTGCTGCTAGTGCTACTGCCGCTGGCATCCTTGGGCAGCATCGGCTCAAATTGCAAGACGACGCCGGGCTGGACCTTCTGGACGAGACTCTCGATGCACTGGTTGAGCACGTAGTGGCTGCGTACGCGATACGATCGGCCGCCGGTCACCTCGCACATCCGTTCAATGGGCGAATCGTCGTGCGGCACCTTGCCATCGACCCGCTCGTCGATCTTGTTGCCGGGCATGCGCAGCACCAGCGAGAAGAGCCGCTGATCCCAGCGGAACGGCTCTTTGGTGAACTTGGTGCCGGGTATTTGATTGCTCAGCGGCAGTATGATCTCCTGATGGACGCCATTCCGGTACGAATAGCGGCCGCCGTCGGTGATGACAATGATCACCGATGGCTCCAAATAAAACGGGCAGCGTCCTTGGCCGTAGGTATCGATGCCCGATTGCATCCGATTTAAATTGAGTAGATCGAAGGCATTCCTCAGCGATTCACCCATCGAGGTGAGACCGTGGCTCTGTAGATTCTTCAGTTCGTTCATAAATGTGGCATGATTCTCCTTCCAGCCGGCCTTCACATTTGCCGGCGGCTCCTCAAACGTGAGCAGCATATAACGATCGCCGAGACAGTCCTGGGTACGCTGGCGATACTTAAGAAACGTCTCGACGGCGCCCTTGGCAATGTCCAGATACGTCTTTTGCACACCATTCACATACGCCTTCTGGCACATGGACGACGAGGTGTCCACCAGGAAGAGTATGATTGTCATGGCTGCCAGAGACGGAGCGCCGACCAAAAACTGTCGCCTCCCCAATGCCGACGCCTGCTCCCAACCCGCTCACTGCTCACTCTTTAAGTTTAAGCTAAAAGAAAAACACATACAAATTAACTCGAAAAAAAAAACAACAACAACAACAAATACACACAGAGACGCGCATATAAATGCAAACTTAATTTACCGTTTTCTTGCGCTATGGTTTTGGCGAGTAAATTTCGAGCGCAATTCAAACAGCAGTTTGTGTGTGCGTGAGCGAGAGAACCTGAGTATAGAATGTCTCGTGGGAATTGTGGGTGTTGTTCTGCAGCGTCTTCTTGCTCTTCTTGTTCTTTATATTCTTATTCTTCTGCTAACTTTGCCGTTACTTGTTTTTGTTGTTGTTGTTGTTGCTATTGTTCCTGTGTGTTTGAGGCTGCGTTTGTTGCTGTTTCTTTGTTTTTTTCTCTGCTCTCTTGATTTTGTTGCTGCTGCTCTCTCTCAGTGGTTGCTAGCAGCGTGCTTCTTCCTCTTGGTGTCCTGGACTCAAGCGATTTGCTCTTTTTCTTCGTTTAACTGTGCCGCTTTTATAGTACATGTTGCGTGAAACAGCTGACATTTGGATTTGAAAAGAACCAACAAACCCTGCAATGAAACGAGACAAAAACAAATAAAATTCAGTTAATTATAATATGCATGTTGCGCATACGCACTGTGCGACAATCAAGCCGCACAACAAAATCCAATACTCTATTAGCCAGAGAGAGACACGAATATGCATATAAGTACAAGCATATATGTATGTGTATACATCTATCACCTTCGTAATCACTGATAATGCTCAAGCAAACAGAAACTCGCAATACACACACATACAACGAAGAACACGCACAATTTGAACAATAAATGTGCTAATTTTGCCTGACTACGACTCTAAAGCTCGCTCTCTTCTATTATTTGTTCTCTCCCTCACTCTTTTTGTTATCTTTCTTTATGCACATCCCCAGCGCTTCGGGTTGTGGGAAAAAAATTGGTTGTGACACAAATTCAAATGCCAGGCCAAAATACAGCAGACGACAATCGACTCCAAATGTGCCCTGCAGCAGCCAGTTATATCGGCTGCGCTCATTCATTCAGTCTACACTCGCGATCGCAATCGCTCTGCTGGCATTAGAGATGTGCGTACGCGCGAGCACATAGATCAATGCACGAGATCGATATGCACGCTAATGCTGATAAGTGCATACACATTTATTTATTATTAATATGAATATATAATGTATGTGTGTACCTATGTGTGCTCATATTGCTGTTGCTTTCACAATTGACACCCATATCGGAAATGTATTATCAAGGCCTTCTTTTGAAAAACACAATGTTTTTACACACATGATGATTTGTAATCACACACACACACAGTTCGTGTCGAAACACGTGTGCAAATCTTGTATATTTTTGTTTCCATTATCATCTCTAATGATCGTCTCACGTCACACTCACGCACGCATCTCTAATTGGCAGCAACAACTGGCAGAAATAGGCGAACAAAATTGGGATATTATCTAAAAGTTCCGCACTTGTAGGGAAGGGTGCAAGCCCGAGTCAACGTACAATGTATTTCGAAGGAATGTAAAATGACGCGCGACAAAAACAAAAAAAAAATCAAGAAATTCTTATCGACGCGCTTGCATTTCACGTTGTCACCGCTGCCGCCGCCTTCTGGCGACTAATTGACTGAGTTTCGAGTACAAAGCACTCAATTTCTATTTGAATAGGAGCACGGACACACGCACACAGACACAAATACACTCGTGCAAGCACTTTACATGCGTGTACTACATTCACGCTCAATGGAGCAGCGTTGCCAGACATCAAATAGAATGCACAATGGACTAGCAAAACACAAACTTGCAGGTAACCAAAAACAGCACGTGTATATAATTATCAAATGGGTCACGCCGAATTATTTAATACATTATTCATTGCAATCACAAACACAAACAGAATTTTTAAGCACACAATAACATTAGCATTTGACTGTGGTGGCAACGCCGCAGCAAGGTAACAAAACAATGCGGGTTGTTGGCGAGGGGGTAGATGGTTGAACATACTCCTGCAATTTCTTTTTTCTACGATTTAAAGGCTTACAATTTTACACGTTTATTGCTGTGAGTTTGTGGTGCCATTAAGGTAATAAAAGGAGCAGCAACAACTGCTTAATACAAGCAACGACCTTGTCGCACAGGATCGCCAACAAAAGTTTCAGTTGTTTGTTGATGCGTAGGGGAGGGGTTCGGGTCGGGTTGGTCTTTATTTGACAAACAGCATGATTAGAGTGACCTTAATTTTAAATGCGACATGAGCACGAACGAAAACTAATTTACATGTGGCAGTGGGGTGGCAATGCGTTTATCGGCGTCTATCGAACGACGATAAGCATAAATGCAATGTTGCACTCGATTGTGTAGAGAGCGCGCGCGAAGTATCCATTCAAGTGTTATCGCTATTATGATTTGCAGCTGATTGTGGGTGCAGTGATTGTTGTGATTGTAATTGTTGAGCTGCGTTAATAACTCGGCATGAATAATTTGTAGCTGCGTTCAGGCAACGTCACAAGTGCTCACCGACACACCACACTCACAAACAGACGCACACACAAGCACTTATTCAAGCACAGCATCATTATCATCTTCATCAACAGTGAGAGTAGAGTGGTTAATAAAAAAAAGCACAAGACATAAGCTGAGTTATTTCACTACTAATTGGGCCTGACAGGCTTTTACTATACACGACAACTGCAGCTTTTGAAGTTTAATAAGTTGTTGGCAATTCAAATAAACAAATATTCATATTCATATTATTATTAATCTGGAATAATACAGTTACTCCTTTAGTGTTCGATTAGGCGAACGTTGTGAAAGGGGGAGGGGAAGGGGGTCTAGCGCTCAGTGTTGTTTTGAGCAATTTTTTTTATTCTGTTATATTTTACTTTGTGCCAACAAAAATTTATCACCACCTCGCCGCGCGCGCGCTCACACCAACGACCATAGCCACGAACTCACACATTTAAAATAGCCACACACACACACAGGCAAAAACGACTGTATTAAGGTGCATAGCCCGTAGCACACAAACAACAACATTTATACGCACGCTCTCACGCTCACTGCTTCTCTCTTGGCGCTCGCTCATCCAAGCAGCCGCCCCCGCCACCCGACCGCGCGACAAATCCCACAGCCAACAACCGAACGAACCAACCGACCAACCAATCCACTCGCCAACTGACTGACTGACTGACTGACTGTCGACTGCGATGTCGACGACGACGATGGCGCAAACGACCGACCGACGGTCGGACGGCCGAAGCGACACGACCACGATACGACCATTGGTGGCATGTATGTATGTATGTGTATTTATTTGTATGTTTACTTGTAGTATCTCAGCAGGCGGGTAAGTTTGATTCACACACACACACACACTGTGGCCGTCACTCTCGTTGCGTCCCGAATTGTCGCCTCTGCCTTTACTATTGCTATTGCTTGATGCTTCTTCTACTCGCTGGCGCCGCTGGCCAACCAACCTCTCTGTTCAAAAGTAAAAAACTAACTGAGCCGCTGCGATTGTTGTTATTTTTGCTGAATATCGATAAATCGATAAGTGTACAGGGCTGTTTGCTTATCGCAACGGCACAGAGTTGGTTTGGTGCTCTATTATATATTTTTTTATACAAATTTCACAAATCAGCACACGCAATAGTTTATAAATAAATTGGGTATATTACAAAAAATATACGTTAATAAATTCATGAATTGTGTTACAAAATAATGTGTTTACTTGTCTTGCTGCACGAATCGCAGGCAACCTGTCAGTATATCGTTATCGAGGATAAAACAGGGTTGTTTGCCGGCCGCAACACATGTTACATTTGTTTTGGCGCGCGAAATGAGCAGACAACTGGAAACTAGCAGAAACGACAACAAACGAAATCGATAATAGAAGCGCGTGTGTTAAATATATATTTAAGTAATAAATATATATCAAAGTGCAATGCCGGAGAATATAATCGCCGGCATACCGGTGCACTTCCTTTGAACCATATGAGGTGCAGCGCGCCTATATGGAGAAGGTTATTATTTGCCTGCGCGATGGCACCAATGGCGTTCTGGAATCGCCCACCGGCACTGGAAAAACATTGAGTCTTCTCTGCTCCTCGCTGGCCTGGATACGCACACGTCAATCGGAGCAGCAGCTGAACATGCAAAAGCTCCAGTTGGAGCAACAGAAACAGGCGACGGGTGCAGCCGCTAATCTGGCCATCGCCATGGGCAAGGGCAATAATTGGGGTGTGCCTAAGGTGATATACGCGTCGCGCACCCATTCCCAGCTAAGTCAGGCAATGCGTGAGCTGAAACGCACTGCCTATGCGAATATGCGGTCAGTGGTGCTCGGCTCGCGGGATCAGCTGTGCATACATCCGGACGTGATGCGTGAACAGGGTAACGCTAATAAGGTTAACATGTGCAAGCTGAAGGTGCACGCGAAGACCTGCACCTTTCAGCTGCGCGTTGAGTCCAAAAAGGATCATCCCGATTTTCAGGGGCCCAGCATCATGGACATTGAGGACCTTATCAAGGTCGGGCAGCGGCTCAAGATGTGCCCATATTATGCCTCCAAGGAGCTGGTGAATAATGCGGACATCACATTCATGCCGTACAACTACCTGTTGGATCCCAAGGCGCGCAAAGCGAACAAGATTGAGCTGAACAACACGATTGTAATATTGGACGAAGGTCACAACATTGAGAAAATCTGTGAAGAGTCCGCCTCGGTGCAGATACGCTCCTCGGATGTGGCCATGGCCATTGAGGATGTGACGCACATTATGAAAATCTTCACGAGCAGCGATTCACAGGACACGGCCGGTCCCGAAGAGCCCAAAGATTTCACCTTAGACGATCTGACGCTGATCAAGGAGATGCTCCTGGAGCTGGAGAAGGCCATCGACGACGTTGTGGTAGACAATCGAGCGGATGGCACCACCTATCCGGCTTCCTACATCTACGAGATGCTCGGCAAGGCAAATGTGAGTTGTTCACCCAGTTATCTAGCCAATGCTAATGCCTGAAACCCTTTAGTTCACCTATGGCAACTGTGCCACAATTTCCGCCCTGCTGGACAAGCTGGTGCAATATCTCATGGTCGCCTCGCAGCAATCACAAATGTTGCGCAAGGGCGGCAGCTTTATGATCCTGGCCGATTTGCTTAATATTGTGTTTGCCAACAAGGAGGATGTCATGGCCAAGGTGCATTGCAGCTTCAAGGTGCACGCCGAAATCGAGGAAGCCAAACAATCGAAGCCAACGGGCAGCAGTAAAGCCCAAACGGGTTGGCTGGGCAAGGGCAACAATGCCACGAGTAATGCGGCCAAGACAGCAAAGATTATCAATTTCTGGTGCTTTAATCCGGGCTTTGGCATGGAACAGCTGCTCAACACCCAAGTGCGCAGCGTCATCCTCACCAGCGGCACTTTAGCGCCGCTCAAGCCGCTGATCGCCGAACTGGCCATACCGGTAGCGCAGCATCTGGAGAATCCGCATATTGTCGATCAGTCCCAGGTCTATGTCAAGATTATTGGCACCGGTCCGGATCGTGAGCCGCTTATATCCAACTATAAGAATCGGTGAGTAACCCAATAAAGTAAAAACCAAAAGAATTTTAATTGGACACGGCTAGAGAGGCGTTGGGGCAAACAACCTGTTGATAGTATATACCGTAATAAAATGTAAACAGTTCACACTTAAAGCGCAATGTGCTATATGTATTAAGGATACATAAGAAATTATTAAGCTTTAGTTCTAAAAATAGTTTTAATCCGAAGAATGGTTATTAAGAAGAAACAAATTATAAATTGATGACTGTAGTATTCAAAACTTCTATACTTTTGCTATGAATGGGGGTTTTATAATTTTCATACAATATATCCGATCCCATAAATTATATATGTGTGTATGTACATACATATATCAAACAAACCCTATATCCATACGCTAGCCTGGGATTCGAACCCCGGGCCTGCAGAAAAAATGTAAACCATGCATATGTTTTAATCAGCATCATTATTATTAATTATACGAAGTGAAAAGAGTATATTGGGTTTCTGCAATTTCCGCATTTTTTCACCTTTATTGAAGTCACCCGCTTTGGATAGTGTTAAGATTGGTGGCGTGCCAAATCAATTTAACTTCATATCTCCAAAAATTTTGGAGCTAATGTCACAAATTTTGGAAAATGACTTCCTCTTAAGAATAAGAGAAAAAATTTGACAACGCCCACTCCCGTTCTCACAAATTAGAAAAACCAATGTTTTTCCAAAATAACAATCAGTATAATTAAGATCATTTTCGACAGTTTTAAACTATTGTTATACTGTGAAAAAGTATTGCTTACACCCGACTTTCATTTGGCTTTAAACACGTAGTAAATATTTTTGATTTTTTTAACATTAATGTTAATTTTAATGATAAGATAAAACAAATCTTATTAATACTGCAGGTCAAATTGATTATGCAACGAACAACAGGTTAAAAAACTAATAAATTTCATTGCAGACATATACATGGCAGAAGTTAGCCGAGTTTTCACACAAAAACAAAAATTCTTGACCCACTATATTATGCTATAGGCTATATTATAAGGCAGTTCGATTTGGTTATCCTGGGGACAACATCAAAATTCCCCGGTTTGGTCAGGATATCTTGAGAGACAAAAAGTTTTCCATACAAAAACTCATTATTCAGCATATCATTCCTAGAAAAGCTATATAGTATGATTCTCATATCTAAATATCTGAATGTATTTTTCAGTTTAAGGTAAAGGTCTTTAAAAAGTTAAAGTATTCTTGATCGGTGCAATAGCTTACATACCAAATTTGGTGTCCCTAGCTATTTTTGTTTGAGAAATACACAAAAAAATGTAAAGAAATTGGGGAGTTATTCAGCGTATGGAACGTACAAGAACTTATATATAAAATATATACGTCATGGGCAAGGATGCCTCCTTCCGCCCGTTACATTCATTTGCACAAAACTCCATCACCCTTGCTTTACCCATTTTCAATGGGTTCAAGGTATGAACAGAAGAAAGGCATATATTTACAAATAAATTAATATTAAATAGAGTATATTTGTTTGACACTTGGGGTGCATTGATGAGAATAAACAGGTTTTCAAACCGAACCTAAGGGTGACTTTTTCCTTTTGTTTGTTTTGTAGCAATCATATTAGGATTAGGAGTAATCATACATTGGATTAGGAGTACATATCCTAATCCCAACGATTTTATGTCCCGTCTTTAATCCATTCACAGCGACAATCCCAAGTACATCAGCTCGCTGGGTCAAACCATTTTGAACGTCTCGCGACTTGTGCCGGATGGTTTATTGGTATTTTTTCCCTCGTATCCGATGATGAATCAGTGCGTGGACGCTTGGCAGGCGAGCGGCCTGTGGGCGGATATCTCTAGTCGGAAGCCGATCTTTTTGGAGCCGCGGGGCAAGGATCAATTTACCGCCACCATGGAGGAATTCTATCAGGCGATACGGGACTCGAAGGGCGCCTGCTTTATGGCCGTATGTCGCGGCAAGGTGTCCGAGGGTCTGGACTTTGCCGATCGCAACGGGCGTGCGGTGATCATAACTGGCCTGCCCTTTCCGCCGCTCAAGGATCCCAAGGTGGTGCTAAAGCGTCGCTATCTGGAAACGAATCGCACCAAAGAAAACCAGCTGCTCAGCGGCCAGGAATGGTATAGTCTCGAAGCGACACGTGCCGTCAACCAGGCCATCGGTCGCGTCATCCGGCATCGCCACGACTATGGCGCCATATTACTGTGCGATGCACGCTTTCAGGACGCCTCACAGGTGCAGCAGCTGTCGAAATGGATACGCGGCCATCTGGGCGCCCGGCCACAAAGCTCAGCCTTTGGCCCGATTGTCCGCGAATTGCGGCAATTTTTCAAACATGCCGAGCAAACGGTCAGCTCCTTCTCTCTCTCTTTATAAGCCAGCTTTCATTGAATTCTTTTTTTGAACGCCACAGATGGTTCAGCCGAAGGAACGCGTCGTTGAACAGCTCCTGGAGAACGTCTGCAAAGAGGAACAGCCAACGCTGGCGCCCATCGCAAGAGAAATCAAACGTGAACCGGGCAGCGGCAGCACCAAATTTCATCTGGCCAGCGAGCTGGCAATGTGAGTGCGACCAAGAGAGAGATAGCTACCAAGTCTCCGAAAGCAATAAATTGGTTTTCATTTGCAGCAAAGCTGAGATGGCCAACTCAATTAAGACCTGGACGCCAGCGGATTATGCCAATGCGGCGGGACGCAGCTCGCAGGGCCACGCAGCGCCCGATGCAATGGATTTCATGAGTCGACTCAACTCCAATGTGACGGTGGGTTGTCAATGCCTGTTCCTAGCAACGCTGCAAAACGGGTTTGAACCTTATCGAAACTGGTTTCAAATCCAATATTACAATATTTGTATACCTCTGTCTGAAAAGGGTGTAATGAGTCTGTGTAAACGTATGCTAAAGGCAGTAGAAGGCACCTTCGATCCTATTAAGTATATATACTCTTGACCTAACAAAAGCTAGAGACTTGAAAATTTGAATATAAGTTTCTGTATATCATACGCAAAACTTTTTCATAGCATCCCAATTTCTTAAAATTTTGTGTATATCTCAGACATAATTGCTTGGGTCACCAACTTTATGCTGTTGTAAACAACAGATCAAGAATATATCAACTTTTTCGAAAGTTTTAACTTAAACTGAAAAATATGCTTTACATGTAATATTCATATCTTATAGCTGTCCCAAAAAAGAGCTGTTGAATAATGAGTTTTTGCATGAAAATCGTAATTGGTTTTCATGATATTCTGACCAAATCTCCGTTTTTTACATAAAAGCACAATATCACAAACATTGAACTATATAATGTAGCAATCGGTCATAAATTAAGTTTAAGTACGCAAACACAGTTAGCTGTAGAAATATAGCGCATATCTGCTATATGTCTGTCCGAAAATAGCTGTTAAAATATATATTTTATATAGTAATATAATGTATAATAATAATTTGATATAATAACTACATTTTCGGTCTTTCTTAATCGCATTTTTAAATTTGAAATTTTCTTCGAAGTTAACAAAAGTTATTAAGTAATCACAATTTCAATTTCAACTAAGATGGGTTTTTATATTATGTTTATACATATTATAATATTAAAATGTAGTATTGGTTGTTGTTGCTCTTTAATTTTGTCGGCTTGATCATCAATACGATATCATAATACTTTTATTATATTTTTGATAAATCTGATACTATTAGTATATTCAATTGTGCCATGTTCTTGAAATTTAAAAGTCGTGAAAGTTGATTTTCTAACACGAACTTGAACTTAATCTCTTTGGCTTGCAGAGCATCGACTTCAACAGCACCGACACCGGCCGTGATCTGGTGAAGATCCACAAGCGAGAGCGCAGCTCGCCCACGGCCAGCGAAACGTTGGCCAGCCAGGCGATCACCAAGAAGCGCTATAAGCTGATCAATAATAATGAGATTAAGAGCGAACCCAGCGATGCGAGAAACAGCAGCAGCAGCAGCAGCAGCAACAGTTACTGCCTGACGCCAGCACAAACGCAGCTGAAAGAGGCACCCGAATCGCGTGCGGATTTTTTGCGCGAGGTTCGTTCGATCACAGCAACAACAAGATGTTTTTAATTAATCATGATCTATTTCCAGGTGCGCAGCGTCATAAACAGCGATCAGTTTCGCAGCTTTGGCAAAGCGCTGCTGGCCTACAAAACCGGCAGCGATGATTCCTTTGAGGCCCTAATGGTGCTCCTGTTGGATGTGCTGGGTGCGCCCCAGTTGCGTTATTTGTTGCATGGCATGCGGCGATATCTGAAGAACGAGCACAAGACCGAGTTCGATGTGCGTTTGGCCAGCTTGGAGGCCTAGATTTAAGTGTTTCTTTTGTAGGCTTTGTTAAGGCACAACATTACATATTATTATAAGAAAATGTAAAACATTAAACAACTATCGTGCTATGCTGAAGCGCGTTAGAGTATCAGGATTATTCCAGGATAATATTCAATAAAAAAAAATCAAACAGAATGAGTTGTACATTTTCACTGGCTTGATTTTTGTATTATAGCACTTTAAGCCCAACAAGTGAAAGTTGTAAAAAAAATATTTTTAATCCCGACTTTAAACTCAAACAAATTGGCGGTTCGGTTCACTGTTCGAAACAATTGCTTAAGGTTCGGTTTGTGAATCGACATCAATGAGGCCAAGAATTAGTTCCAATCAATTTCATGTAATGCAAATGCAAAACCGTGTCATTATTGAAAAACTATTCTAACTTTGAATTCTAAATTTGAATAAAATGAAAATGTGATTTAAATAAAAAAAACGCTTGATTTCATTTTCCTACGAATTTCTTCCATAGAAATCATTTTAAATGTAAATGCGCGCACGGCTTGGAATAAAAATTGAAATTTGCATTATAAAACATAAATTATTAAACTGATGTAAGGCTTAAAATGCCGAAAAATGTTTAAATGACATCAATTAATTTATATTTGTTGACTTAACGCGCTTTCCTTTTGCAGCCCTTACAGATTTAGGGCAGCCCTGGCAAGTGTGCGTATATGACGTCACAGTCGCGCTTTCTCACCTTTTGCAACAATTCTCAATTTTACTTTTATGTGTTGTCCAAACTGACCGGACAATTGAAAAAGAGAAAGGAAATGGGCAAAAACTTTCTATATATATAAATATAAAAATATATACTATATATATATACATAACTATAAACTGTATTATGAGCTGTGTATGTTCATGGAAATATTGCGTAAACTATTCAAAAACTGATGGGGGAAAGGGGAAATGTTGAAAAATAGCATATATAAAAAAATTAGTATATTTCAATTTCCGAGCTTTGATATAGTGTCGCGAACTTCGAGAGAATTAGAAGTTATATTTATGAAATCAGAAAAAAATAAAAAAATGAGATCAAAATAACATTTTAAGAGTTGCTGAATAACGGTGAAATAGATTTTCTTTTAATATTTCCTTAATTTTAAATGTTCAAAATGAACAAACTGTTGAAAAAGTCAAGCGGAAAAGAGAAATATTCCAATAGTTTTAGAAAAAAATTATTTTATATATTTCACATACTTTAAAATAATAAAAAGCTGTACTCAAAAAATAAGTCGGAGATGGAAAAATTGAGTCCGTTTTCGCCGAGACCCCGAAGAAGACAGGCCAACTTCAGACGTTCGCAATTTGAACAGATCAAAGCCTACTATGATTTGAAAAGATTTTTTGAAGCCCATTTTGAAAGTCCATAAAGTGTGCCATGAGAACAAGGTGTCTTTTAAGATTTCATTAGAACTGACTCGTGGGAAATCTTAGCCAAAAATATGTAAACCAACCCGCGCTGACTTTCATTCTTTAGGTTTTATTTAAAAAAAAAAAAAATAAAAACACTTAAACTAATTGCTTAAAATACATATCAAATTAAATGGATTTATTTATATAATTACTTGTAATTGTAAGTATTGTTTTTTTTTATTTTTCTTGGTTTTGCATATTAAATCTGCTTTATGCATTTGCCTTTACACTTAATTATTAGATTTTAATTCGATTTAAGTTACAGTTTGTTGTTTGTTTTTTGCTTAACGTTACGTTACGTGACGTGACGTGACTGGACGTGACGCGACGATGCGTTACGTCCCCGCTTGTCGTACTGCCCTATGAAATTGTTGCTGGCTTTAAGATATTTGCTTTTTGTTTAAAAGTTGTATATATTGCTTTGTTTTTTCTTTACTTTTTCGCTTTTTTGGTTTGTTTATGAGTTTGGTTAAGCGACGGTGCAGGCGCTGACGCTGGCGTCTAGCTGGCAACCACTAGAAGGCGCAAAAGCTGCAGCGTCTGTCGCGTTACGCGCGCGACGCCAGGTAACCGAACCAGCAGCCTGAGCCAATGCGCCGCCGCCGCCGCCGACAGTTGGCGCCGCAGTCCGTTCAATCAATTAAACGATTATCGGTAAATCAGCTATCGGTAATCGGTTATCAGCTATCGTATTTTGAATATGGTTATGTATGTATATGTCTATGTATGTGCTCAAAGGATATGTTATGCATTTTGTTCAAAACTGTAACTATTGCTAGACTTGATGTGAAGGGGGTGGTGGGGTGTTGGTTGTTAGGGGGAGAAGGGGGAAAGAACACGCCACGCCAGACCAATCGAATACGCTACTGAGCTACATCCATATCGCTCTCACTCCTGCTCTCTTTCTCTCACTTCCGCTCTCTTGCCTTAACTAATTTCTATTTAGTGGGTATAAAGCGCGCCTTGACCGCCTGTCCCATGGGCAGATGAAGATGCTGCTGCTGCTGTTGCTGCTGCTGCGCCTGCTGCTGCATATGCTGATTGATCTGCTGCTGTATGGAGAGGCCGCTGGCGCTGCTGATAATGTGCTGGCTGTGCAACGGCTCATTGATCTCAATCTTGATTGCCGTGGCCGCCAGTGAGGTCTTGTTCTTGTTTTTGGGCGGTCTGCCACCTAAAAGAGATAAAAAAGGATATATTTATATTCAAATAAATATCAATAAGGGAAAAGCGTAGCTCTAGCTCAACTCAAATTTGTTAAACCTTGCAAGTGTGCGGTATATATTTCTCTGCATAGCGATATACTCAAACAAAAATATAAAATTTACTAGCGATCGTTCCTATTGCAGCTATATGAAATAGTAGTCAGATAGTATAAGATTAAATTCACAATCTGTTTGTTTTTAAATGTATTGAGAAACAAAATATTATTTCATACTAAAATGTAATTTTCGACTGATTTTTGCTATGAAACACTATATATACAATATTTGTACGTTGTTAAGATATTGTACACTAGTTAGAAACAAATTGGGGTCCTATTTGCTGATAGATTTAAGTTAGGATATCTTGACAAATAAAAAGATTTTTATACGAACATATTTTCAAAAGATTATTCCTATGAAAACTGTATGATATAGTACTACTACTATGTTGACAAAACTTTGATTATAAATATATGAGTACAGTAAAGCTCGTATTAACCAAGTTTGGCTTGTACATTTTGAAAGCTAAAACAGGTTTTCATAAAAAGAATTTATTTTAGGACTGATTAGTTCTATAAAAGCTATACAATAATGTAGCCCTATATTGATATTAAGCTACTCATTATTGGGAGTACAGTAAATCTCGTATTAATCAAAGTTGGTTCGTATATTTTTATATATTAAATTTTAGTTTTTCAATTGAAAGTTCCTATGGATGCTTTATGATATAGTGGACCGACGTTACTGCTGATTGCTGATATCTTTAAAAAATTCATATAATTATATATAATCATATAAAAATATAAATTTTTGAAAGATTATATATTATATATTATTAAGATTTGTCACATAAGTTCGAAACAAAATAAAGTTCGTATTTGCTGATTCGCATTCGGAAATTTAAAAAAATAAAAACGGTGTTCATAGATCATAACTATAACCAACATACAACTGTACTACTACTGCCTGTAGCAAAATCAATCGATGCCGAGTATTAACAAGGTAGCTTTGAATCTAATAGAAACATATAAACAACCTAACAAAAGGACATGGCTATAACGACTTGACTGTTAATACTTATTAAGAATATATATGTGCTCTACAGCTGCGGAGATGTCTCCATCTATGCCTATGAAGTTTCTTATACACTCCCAATTCGTTTGGATTGAGTTGGAACCAGATCTAGTTGGACTTACGCTGGCCCGTCGTGTGCTGCAGTGAGAGGGGCTGTCCGATCATCGCCAGCGGCTGTTGGGGCGATTGCAGTGTGATCGTTTTTTTGGATCGTTTCGGTGGCGGCAGCTCGTGATGTGAGTGGTTGGTGAGCAAATGTTTGGATAGATGCTGTCGCACCGCAAACGATTCGGCACAATTTGCCACCGGGCAGTTCAGATACCGACCCTCGACATGGCGCTGTACGTGCTTCTTAAGCAACGACTCCTGATTAAAGCTGCTGGGGCATATATCGCATTTGAATTTGAACTCATCGTGCATCTTCAGATGCTGATCGAGATGCGATTGCTGTAGAAACTTCTCGTCGCACTTGCTGCACTCATAGGGAAAGGCCAACCCATGCGTCTTCATGTGCGTATGCAGTTGGGATTGCAGCTTGAAGTTCTTTTCCGGACAGCGCGGGCAATAGTAGCCGGTGACGCCGGCATGGGCCTGCAGATGCTGATTTAATGAGGTGACCTGTGTGAACTTCTTGCTGCACACATTGCAGCAATATTGCTGCACCTTGTGGTGCGACTTCATGTGATTATTCAAATTGGTCACCTATAATTGGGCAAACATTTTCAAATAATGTATACTTAATGCACAAATTAAATGTGTGACACTCACCTGGGCAAAGCTGCGTCCACATTCCGGCTCATTGCATACAAAGGGACGCTCGCCGGTGTGCAGGCGTCGATGATTGTTTAGATTTGTGATTTGGGTAAAAGTCTTGCCACAGTCTACGCACTGATATGGCCGATCATTTGTGTGTATGCGCTCGTGATTGCGCAAATTGGCGGCCTGCGTGAAGCCTGCAAAAGGGGTTGGGGCGGTAGTCAGTTTTAGTTGTGATGATTATACAGAAAAAAATAATACAGTGCACAAAATAAATGCTAATATTAAATGCTTATAATACATACATACACATTTATATATATTTTTTCTTTTCATAAGGGTATAAAGGTATCTTTCAAATGTATCGTAAATCAAGACGCAGCCTTAATTATTTGAATTAAAATTATTTTTCAGTCCCAATTAAAGCTTTGTTGTGTTCAAATCTTGATTTTTGTGCAATTATTCCATCCGTAAATTCTTGTTTCTTTTCCGAATTAATTCTAATAATTAATAATTAAATATTAATTTCTTATGAATACAGTAATAATATATTTTACTAGTAGTTTAATTTTCAAAAAGATACAAAAAACAAAAAAATATATATACAATTGAATTTTTGTAATTTCTTTTCTAAAAATAAATATTTAAAATGAACAAATAAATTAATACTAATAATAAAAATAATTTAGATTCAAGACGTCTAATGCATTGCAATTTAAGATTCTTATTGCAAAACATTTTAAAAGTTTTTCATTTGCAAGCAAGCACTATTATTTATATTTGTAGGCATATATATATATATATATATATATATATATATATACAGACCGATTCTATTGGCAGGCAAAGAAAACAAAATATACGAATATATATATATTTTTTAATTTCAAACAATGTTTTAAGCAAATTTATTCTGTTTTCTTTGCCTGCCAATAAAATCAATTGCTTTCGCTTTTTTCTACCGTTAATTCATCAAAACGAGTGTGAACTGTATGTGTTGTTTGTAACTTTATCGTGGGCATACCGCGCCTACAGCCTCCTTTTTGCTTTGTACAGAGAAGAGTACCCACCTTTGTGGCAGTAGCTGCACACAAACTTGCGCTCAGCCGAGTGATTTCGTATGTGCGTCATGAGCGAGGATTTCCGCGAGAAGGTCTTGTTGCACAGCGGGCAGGAGCCCTCCTCGTTGAATATCAGATCCACCTGCGTTGAATGAGAGGCGGGAGCGAGATGGTTAGAGTTGCATTTTGATAGAGAGAGCTTTGAAGCTCTGCTAATTGAAAATGTCACACGCACACACACACGCACACGCACTATAAACTTACGCTCAACAAGCTGGCGGTCAAAATTGTTGCAAATTTTTATTCTATGCGCAAATTCCTTGCGTCTTATAAGTGTTTGTTTATTGCAAATGTATTAATTTTTTTTTTTTTTTCTAAATTCTGTATTGCTATTTTTTTTGCGTGCCACGCACACCCACACAAAAGCGTCAACTGAAAATGAATTTTTTTCGCTTTACACAGCGCACAAAAACGTCGTGCAGTCGACGTCGGCGTCGCAGTTGCCTCTGACGCTGCTGTCGTTATTATTGTTGTTGCTGCTGCTGCTGCCGTCGTGAAAAGCAAAGCAAGAAAAAGGCAAGCAAACAGCGCAGATATTAATGAAAATAAAAAAAAACAAAACAAAATAAAAATAAAGGCAAAAAAAATGAAAATGGGCAACAATAGCCGGTGTAGGCGAAGTGCGCATACCCTGCACTTGCACATTGAATAATCGAATACTTTAAAATATTTCGTTGTCATAGCTAAAACACAATTTATCAGACAATATACGCACAAACGCATACAAGACTGTATTTTCATTTATAAAAGTTAGATAAGAACACAAAAAATTCTCAAACATTTTTATACAAATTGTGTTTTGTCTAGTATCGAGATATGCATGAATACGCATATAGAGAATATGTAGGGCATTTGTGTTGTTGTTGTTGTTGCTGCTGTTGCCAATATTCTCAGTGCAGCGGTGTGAAAAAGAAAGGCAAAGGCACAAGCAAAGCGTAAAGAAGCAAGCGAAAGAAGAAGGAAACGAACTATGAATGTACATTAATACATACGTATATATATGCATATACAAATATATATACATATAAATATGTACATACATGTATTTACAAACATACATGTATATACACATGTATTTACTGTCAGTGTAATCTGCAGTTATGTGTAGGGGAAGAAAAAAAAAACAACAACAATAACAAGACAGAAATGGACAAGTGCAACGGCAGGAATATTGCAGTTATTCTCTCTCAGCCTGTGTGTGTGCGCTTCTAAGCTGTTAGCCAACACTGTAATACTCGCTTGCTCGCTCTTACACGCTTACGTTTACTTACATCTTCAGAATCGTCCTGCGATTGTAGATTCTCGGAAGAACTTGATGATTGCAATTGCTGTTGCTGCTGTTGTTGTTGCTGTTGCTGCTGCTGTTGTTGTTGCTGCTGTTGTTGTTGTTGTTGCTGCTGCTGCTGTTGCTGCAACTGCAGCACAGCGGCCACAGCGCTGCCGTTTGTCAGCTGTGCCGCCACCGCGTCGCCGTCACCGGACGCTGTCGATGCGGCAGCAGCAGCGGCTACTGCAGCGGCCGCCACAGAAGCTGCTGCACCGTCCTGCACCCGTACCGCCTGATGGAAGTTCGAGTTGTTTGTCAACTGTTCCGAGCAGCGCACGCACGTGGGTATGCTATAGCCGGGCACTTGGAATAACTGTAATTAGAGCAATAAACAGAAAGAAAGAGATCATTAGAAATGAGACTCCAATTGGCGTGCCAGGTTCGAAACCAAAAAAAGAAAGTGTGTTGGTAACAAAATCTAAAAAAATATGTGATACATAACGAATGTTTTTTTTTTCTTTTTTTTTGAGGCAGACTCCACAGCTCCCCCTCCACCGTCATCTCCTAATAATAACAACCAAGGAGCGCTCGCACTCATGTATATATATACACACACACACACGTGCGCCCCGAAATGCCAGCACCAAACAACAACTACATACACCGACGACGGCAGCGACGGCGTTGGTTTGTTGTTTTCATTTCATGTTTTTTTTCCCCCTCTACAGCGTTGTTATTCTTTCGTTTTTGTTTTGTTTTGCTGCGAACGCACAGTGGCGTCGCTGCACGGGGTATTCAATCGTGACGTCATAAAGCTGCGCTTACAGCAACAACCGATGTTGCTGATTTGTCAAATGGGTGTGTATGAATTTGTGGGCGCACTGTGTGCATGTGGCGAGTGTTGATCAGCGCCTCAAATCTCGGCTTTGGCGACGATGCGCGTGCTCCTAACCCCACTCGCCGGCCCCCATTTTGAGCTCAAGCCCCTGTTAAGCGCACGCCGCTGCTGCCTTGGCGGAATTTTTGTCATTTTGTTTTATTTTATATTATTTCGTTTTGTGCTCTTGTTGAAAAGGAGTCAAAATGAAAAGCAGCGCACAAACGAAATGTAAAAATATTATTTTTTTCATATACACATAAATATATACATATATGTATGTATATAGATATATATTTTTTTGTTTTCAAGTTGGCGGCTTGAGCAACTTTGGCTGAGTTGGCTAAAAATAAACGGCAGCAATAGTTGCGGGGTAGGGGGCGGGCAACAAAACACACGCATACACACACACACACACATATATACGAGGTACATACATGCTTAGATATAGATATGTGTGTGCGTGTGCGCGAGCCAAACTTTTGCCTTTGGGGTCGCTGTGTTCTGCGCGCGCTTTTCAACCCCCACCCAATTGACGGACGGCGATGCAGCAGCAACAGAAAGAAGCAGCAGTAGCAGCAGCAGTGCAAAATCCGCGCATAAATTCAATTGTTGACGTTTTCCCTCCCCGCAAAAAAAAACAAAAATCAATAGAAATAACAAAATACAACACATTGAAATTCTATGTTGCTTGTTGCGCCCGCCAATTAAACACATATACATATATTAGTATATATATAAAAAAAAGTAGAGCTATGCAACTTACCGTTGCTGTCTGAAAACACAGCCTACAAATGGTGTCCATGACTCTGCTCCAGTTTGGCGGCAGGGGCAGGACAACGTGCTCGCCGCGTCTTGCGGAATTGTTATTGTTTCTGTGGAAGCTCCTCCTGCTGCTGTTGTTGTTTGGCGTTGCACATGTAGCGGCAAGGGGAACTGCAGCGGCTAACTTTACCGGTTAGCATTTACACGCGTCCACCAAAAAGCTTTAATTGCCTTGTGTTCTTTTTTTAACCAATGCAATAACAACACAGTGTAACACATAAACGCTCGCACGCACGCACGGACGCACACAGACACAGCGATCTGAGTTTGTTTAGTTCTTGTTCTTCTTGTTTGCTGTTGGCGTTGTTGTTGTTGTTTATGTTTGCCACTTGCACTTGCTCGCGCTGTTTTTGTTGCTTAATATCTTTGCACTTTTTTTTTGTTTTTTTGGCGTAGGGTTAAAACTGCACTTTACTTTTTTTTTCTTTTTTTTCATTTACCATTCACGACGAAGGTTTTTGGTCCGTCGTCGTCGGTCGCGAGCGAACGAGCGTTTTTGGGGCCCCCGATGTTATTGTTTGGGTGTGTGTGTGTACGCGTATGTGTTGGAAAAAAAGAAAAATGAAGCCAGCACATACTATAGCTGCACTGCTCAAACACAGGCTGAATTGCGCCATCGGCTAACAGGGTGCCATCTCTGTTTGCAGAACGAAAAAAACGATTGACGTTGTTAGCCAACACTTGTTTCAGTGTGCAAGAATCTGAGCGCTCAATTTGAATTTGAAACACCCAACGATATCGATGGACAATTTAATCAAACATAAAAATATACAAATAACTTCCTTAACAGCTAAAAAACACTTTTAAAACATATAAATGGCTGTGCAAAAAAAAAAAAAAATGAAAACGCAGCGCTTTAAATACAATAGACAAATGTCCAAAAGAACATATTAAAGACCAAAAAGGCAATGGGAAATATAAAACGCGCTCGGCTATCTATCCATATTGCAATTTCCTGTGGCGTGAGCGTTGTCCAGCCGGTCGATGCAATCTGCTCCTCATGGCTAAACTCCTCCCCCAAAAGATTGTTACAGCTGCTAAAATCGGGCATCTCCATGCTGGGTGCAGCGGCAATAGAAGTAGTTGCCGTAGCAGTGCCAGCGCCCAAGGCGCTCTCCACAAAGGTCACATCCAGCTTGCGATTGGTGCTGGTCAGCATATGAAGGCTGCCCTTGCGACTGGGTGCCTGTGGCGGTGCCATCACCTGACCCTCCGTTATGGTCTGAATCGGCAAATTGACCGTCAAATAGTTGTTGAACGGCAGATTACCGCCCAGCGAGCTGCTGTCCGTCGGTCGCCCAGTCCCTGAAAAGGAACGCGAGCGGGTGTGGCTGCGACGACGCAGCAAGTTCGGAGACAGTGTTGACTTGAGGATATGCCGGCTATTTAGCTTCCGGATTGGCACATTATGCTTTCGTCGCCATATGCTGTTCACAAATGCAAACTCCACCAAGCTGCCAAATATGAAAATGGTGCAGCCAAGAAACCAGACCTCCGACACCTTAATATAGCTGACCTTGGGTAGCGTTTTGCCTGCGAAAGAAGTCGCAATATGAAACAATTACAAAAAACAATAAAAAATGACTATTGGTGATACCCTGTGCTGAGGCAAGTGTGATGAATGTCAACATGGTGCTGGTACCCAGCGTAATGCGTGGTGGCGCCTGATCCGCCTGCAGCCAAAAGGACACCCACGAGATGGCCACGATCAGCATCGATGGGAAAAAGTAGTCCATCAAATAGAAGCCAACCACACGTGTTAGATGGACCGTGAAGCTTAGGGAACTATAATTGCCAGCAAAGGCGCCGTGACGTAAATCGCTCAAATCGGCATTAATCACCGTCTCATTGGACCAGGAACGCTGCAGCAGAAATTCGGTCAGGTGCAGGGCCGGATCGTATGTGATGGGGCGCTTTTGCTCCCAATGCAGCACCAGCTCGGATGTATTGTACATCCAGCTCTCCAGCACCGTGGAGCAGTGCTGTTCATCAAATGGAAATTTCTTCAAATTGAGCCAACAGTAGAGAGTGGCCTTGATACGCGATGAGACAATGACAGTGCCGTCCGGCGATACGGATGTCAGTATATCCTTCTCCGTGGTGCCTAAGCGTATCGGAATTGATGGCTTTAGTGGATCAAATCAAATTCTTCGACTTACCCAGAATGCTGGAGTCGCGTTCGTTGGCGAGAAATATGTGTGGCAGCCAGAGGGAATCGCGCAGCTGCTGTTCACCCAAAATGGGCTGCAGCCGTTTGGGCGAGACACTGCGAAAGTTCAGGCGAGGATCCAGGTAGCGCATCTGGAGCAGCGCAAATATCTTAAATTGCAAATCGTGCGCCTCCAGATTCTGCATGAAGTATATATAGGCACGCATATAGACGTCCACGGGGAGGCGTGTGCCGGTCTCGGTGTAGGTGACCGGTCGCTCCAGGCGATCGTACCGGCAGCCGTGGGTCAGACGATCAAGCAACTGCGTCTGTGACAAGCTGTCGCCATTGGTCAGTGATGGGCAGTCGTCGTCCATCATGACGCTCTGGCCGAGGTGCAGGCAATTCAATAATATCGATATGATAAGCGACAAATACATAGCGGACAACACAGTGGACACAAAAACTTGAATAAAATGAGTTTGCAAAATGCGAACGGCTCAATAACGGTTAAAGACAGTGGTGAGCATGTATCATTGGTTTAAAGTAATCGCGCCAAAAAAAACATCGATAGCTGTGCAGCCCTGAAATGGGCGATATTTGTATGCGATTTTTATTTACTTACTGCTATGAGTTACATGGCGCCAGTGTACCAATAAATGTTTGGCAATTTGATATCTGTTTTGATATGGAATTAAATTATTTGTAAGATTGGCTTTAAATAAATGTGAAATGTGCAGCACAGATATATGCGATAGATATTGCATCGCACGAATGGGCGCTACCACTACTGTCTGTGCCTGCTAGATGGCGGTGGTGCAATAATAATCGTCAGCTTTAATTTGTAATGGCTTTTAAATGCAATAAAACAATTGTTTTTATAAGTGTAAGCAGCAGATCTATTAATTGCGCTCATGAATATCGATACCGCCGTGTTTCAGTGTATTAGACAAATTAAGAGTGGTATCGATATTATTTTACTTATGTTTTCAATATCAGAATACCGAGCCGCTAGATGGCGCCAGCGTGTCCACCGCCGTTTGAAATAGCTGCCAACTTGTGATTTTAATTTCAACCGAACATCGATTTGTTACACCGGATACAAAAGCGCTTACGAATAACCAAAACATCGATCGATTCTTGGGCCAAAGCTCAACTGCTTTAATGAGAAATTATTTTTTAGTCATGCTTCGGGTTTTATAAAATATTAACTCTGCTATTAAATTGAAAAACAAAATTTTAAAAAAAGCATCGGACTAAATTTTCTACATTCATAACTTTTTCAAAATAAAGTAAGAATAAAATGGGTGCTGGAAATTTACATATCTAAATTTTTGTCCTTTAAACATAACTTGTCTAAATTTTAGTTTGGCATGATTTTTGACAGAATCACTTTTAAAGTTGCGTTTTATACTAATTTAAAAACAAAAATTCGCAATTCTAAATTTAAAAAAAACTTTTTTTTCAAAATTAGTAAGGGGGAGTGAAGGATTTTTTTTGGAAAAAAATTCAAAAAATGAATTTTCAAATACGAATTTAATGATAACCATGATAAAAATGGTAAATATCATGAAAATCGGTTCAGTTTTGACAAAGTTATGAGGCTTTGAAATCTAGGAAGTATGGATTTGGGAACCTTGCTTGTCTAAATTTTTGTAAATTTTGGCATGATTTTTGACAGAAAAATCGACACCCCCAGAATCACTTTTAAAGTTGCGTTTTATACTAATTTAGGTACTCGCAATCGGTTAAAAATAAAAATTCGCGATTCTAAATTTAAAAAAAAATTTTTTTCAAAATAAGTAAGGGGGAGTAAAGGATTTTTTTGGAAAAAAATTTAAAAAAAATTCATTTTCAAATACGAATTTAATTTAAATGCAGAAGTGATCTAGATGTCAAACCATGATAAAAATGGTAAATATCATGAAAATCGGTTGAGTTTTGACAAAGTTATGAGGCTTTGAAATCTAGCAAGTATGGATTTGGGAACCTTACTTGTCTACATTTTTGTACACTTTTTGTACAAAATTTTTTTTATTTACTATAATAGAAATGTTAAATATCGTGAAAATCGGAACAGTTTTCATAAAATTAAGGGATTTTGAACTTTACATGTCTACAATTTTGTAAATTTAAACAATATTCGGCATTGCGGGGCATCAAAAAAGCTATTTTTAGGTGTAGCCAACCATTTTATAATTTCGAATTGTGCATATCACGAAATGTGATATCAAAAATGTTGGGGCTTGGATATACTTTCGTTACTAGATTGTTACCTCGTTTAGAAGTTTTTCATTTGATTTAAATATACATTTAGTTACCCATCAAAATAGCAAATTTCGATATGGCTCCATCACAATAGCTCATAAATAAATAAATCGTATCAATTAGGAATAAGGCTTTCAGCTGTCAACACGCCCATGCACTTGAGAACCCGTCAACGGTGGGAGTGGAGATATATGGCTCGATTCGGGAAATGTTTTGTTTGTTCAACCCCACAGAATACCCTAACCCTTGAGGCCCCACCCCTGGCATTCAGCTGAGGGAGGGAGGGAGGGAGGGGGTAGGAGGGGTTTCTCTTTCAATTTTCCTTTTTGCTTGGCGATGCGCCGTCTTGTCATTGGTACAAAACTTTTTGGCGCATGTTGAGCTTGTTGCGAGCAAAACTCACCCCCATCCCCCGGCCTGCCAATCGTCGAGTGCTGCATGAATTATGAGCGTCTGCCAAGATTTATGAATACCAACAACAACAAAAAAAAAGGAGAAAACCGAGGACAACCCACAAAGGCTTTGGCACAAACAAAACCCCAAAGCTGAAACCAAAATCTGTCAGCTGTTAAGTTGCGTTGTAAATTTCCCGCAATTAGGTTGAATTTCAATTTCCCTCGACGCTCGCCAGGGGGGAGGGGGGCACTCGTTGGCCAGCTACTTACTTTGATTACGATTATGCCACAATGATGCGCTCCGGTCGAGCCCTGCTGCTGCCCCGGCCCTCGTCCCTGGCGCCACCTCGGGACACGCTCATAAATCAAACAAGTCGATTTTTTAGCGATTTTTTTTATCGTTCGTTTTGTTCGTCCCGCAACTGTACACTGCGCCAACACTTGTTTTTCACAGATTTTCTTTTTTTTTGCGTTTTATATTTTATTTTTTTCATTTCTTTCTCTGATTGGCTGCCACTGCAGTTTTTCTGCCTCAATGCTTTGTGCGGTTGCGCAGGGGGCGGGGGCTCGGCCTCTTGCTGCTGCGAATTTGCAAACTCGTGGAAATTCATGCGCCTATATTTGAAACAAAAAAGAAACAGAAAATATTCACACAACGATAGAAATATAAGCATATTCAATGTGCTGCAGCTGGAATACCCTTAGAAAATCATTTTACCGATTTTTGGATAAATATTAGCTTCCATCATAGAACGAAATTTCTACAAACTGAGTGACAAATCTTATCTTATAGAAAAATCTATAAAACGAATTTTGAAATTGGAATTAATAGTTAGCATTTCGTATTTTATGGTAACCTGATCTTTGATTAAAAAAATTCTTTGAAAAAATTAAATCATATTCTAAGAAGTGAGTTAACTTTTAACCTACTACTTCTGCACACTGTGTGAAAATTTTAGAATTACTAGTGAAATTCTAAGTCTTATATGTTAAGCTCATCTGTACGTTATGAAAAAAGTGTTTTTTTTTTCGATTACAAATAAAATCGGAAAAAAGTTCAAAAGAATTCTACAGAATAAAGAATTCTAGAATTCAATAGAATAATAAAATAAACTTTATCTATATTAACGGTTCCTGGTTACTCAGTTCGTAGAAAATATATTCTATTTAATAAAATTTTCTGTGAGCTGTAAAACCCGGGACGTTTGTTTAGAATAATAAAATATCCATTTAAATTAATAAAACTTGGTAAAAACACAATACATTTTTGTTTCATCAATAGGGATAAACAATGTTCCACAATAAGAGAAAAATCGTTTTCTTTCATTAAGGTAAATCATTTCTTAAGGACATACAAAATGTATTTTGATCATGGCATATTTTCTCTGTTTGAGAAAACGACTTTTTGTTTAAGCAATTCTTTTTGATGAATAATAAAATTAAGGTTCATACAAATTTTACGAAAAATATTAAAAAATAAATAAAAATAATACCTGAATAGGGAATATTTTCTATGATTGAAAAACCATATTCCCGCACGATTGTAAAAATTCATAAAAAAATATACATTGTAAAAAATCAATACAATTTCTCATATGCCATTTTGATAAAACAAGGAATTTTAAATTTTACTCAAATACCGTTTCGAACCCAAAATTAAAATGTTTAAAATACAGAATATTTGGCTTGTGCATTGTCTGTCTGTCTGTCGTTAAAGCCAGACACTTAAAATTTGAAATAGTGGCAACGATGGGCGTGGCAAATAACGAAATCGCGAAACCACAGGCCACGCTGATCTACTCCGCATATCCCGACATCCATCTAATGTTATATAAGCGTATAATCCACATCACTTTTCATATTTCCTTTTTTAAACGATTATAAAAACTCTATATATGCATTAGCTTTTCAGCTTTTTTACAGGGTATAAGTAACAAACGCACGACAGCAGCCTGCAACGGAAACGGAAACCAGCCGGCGAGTTGTCGCGAATAAGTTTGTCCAGTGCTTGCTTTAAATGCCACGCCCACTTGGGCGAATATCGTGCATGTTCATTAAGCACTAACGAAATCAATGAATGGTGTAAAAATTAATATCCTGTGCGCACAAAAAATTTTGCAAAAAACATGCAAAAGTGTTTGGGTCACTGCCCGACCAGCAGATACCCTGGGCGAAATTTGTAGCTGCCTTAATATGTAGTCGTATTTACGCAGTTTACGCAGCACTTGTGCTTCTTCTTCTTTTTTCTTAGCCTTACACTGGGATAATCGAACAAGCGTTTTGTGCTTAAGTCAAGTGCGAGTGTTATCAAAATCAGGCCAACTTGAGAATTTTTTAATTAAACACCAAATTGTTAGTTGATAATCCAAACAATTTTTTAATGATAGACTTTAACACAAGTAATCGGGTTAAGAACTGATTACGTTTATTTCAAGTACGAATATTTTTTGCCTGAGTTAAGAATATTTTTATTAAGAATATATTTAAGAAAAAAATGTTTTTATAAATTAAATTTATATAGCAAGTACTTGAAAATGAAATCTTAAAAAATGTCTTTGTTTATCGATTGTTATTAAATATTTTAAAAAAAGAATATGACATTTAAAATATTATTAAAAAGCAAGATTACCTTTAAAAGTGTGTTTTTCAAAAAGTAAAATATGCCAAATCAGTGTATACTTTGGGATAACTTAACTTATCAAATTTGGTGTCCCTAGCTCCTATCCAAATCTCTAAGATATTCTCAAAAAGAAACTAGGCCCAAAATCGATATTTATTGAGCGAGTTATCGATCACTTCAAATGAACTTGAGCTCATGCTAAACAAACAGTTTTGCATTTCAATCTTGAAGTCCCTTGTTCTTATATTCCCTAAGAAATAGTCGAGTTTATATGGACGAACGGACAGACGAATAAGGCGAATGGCTAACTCGACACGATGGTAGATGCTGATCAGGAACATATATACTTAATGCAGTTGCGTTACACATATTATTCCAGGGTATTTAAAAATAAAGCGCGGCACAAAAATCGCAGGCAATTCTTATGGCAAACACAGCTCCAACAGGCAGGGGCTTGAGGACTGGAGTGGAGTGGAGGTGGGGGGAGGCATGGGGATTGATAGGAGGCGGGGGATGTGGTTTTGGTGTCAGCAGCCGGCAGCAGTTTTAATTTACACAAAGCGTAGTCAGGCGTGTAATGCGACAAGGGCGGGTGCGCGGGAGGGGGCAGAGCCGTTTTGCTTCACAGAAAGGAGCAGGGGGGTGTGCGAGGTTGCGATGGGGGTGGGGGCTGTAGCGCGAGCAGCGGAGTCGGGGGTGTGCTTTGGCAATTCGCGACGACAAGGACGACATTTAAAAAATGCCTTGAGGCAGGCAGCGACAACAACAACAACGACGACGACGAGGACGGCGTCAAATGATTTATGAAATTGCTTTTGCCGTTGCATGCTTTGAGCTGGTGGAGCAGGTGGGGGGGCGTGCGGAGGGCGTCGGGGCGGGGTGGGGCGGGGCGTGAAGGAGGAGAGTTGGCGCTAAAGAATTACGCTGGATGGAGCCGCAACTGATGCGATGTCAATTAACGGCAGATGAATACAGAAATACATTTACAATACTCACGGATGGTTTTGTGAAAGCCCCATGAAATTCAAAATATCTCATTTATATCTATATAAATGCATTTTAAATATTTGTTCAATCAAATTTTACCCGCATTTTGTTTCCTCATTTTTTCCCAATGCAAACAGATTTTAAGCCGATCCGAAACTCCAATATTTTTCAAATCATTAACCGAACCAATTGGTCAAAAAATTCAGCGGAACAGAACCATTTTCACCGAAACTTCTCAAATTATACATTTGAATAATGGCAATCTATATAAAGACTTATAAATCGTTTAAAATCTGAACACATTATCAGACGCGGATATACACTAGTATATATTCCAAGTTTTTAGACAGACAGACGGACATCGCACAAATCCAATACACTCTTTTTACTTCGGGAACAAGCATGAGAACTTGGAAAAGAAGTTGATTTTTAGCAGCTATATGATATAGTGGTTCGATCCGGCCGACATATGTAGTTACACGAATATACAGACTATATCTATATATCTTGAAACAAGAATTTAGTGCTCAAGTTGAGGAATTGCCACCGAAGCCGAATCCAGATTTCGGCACAGAATCCTTGGTTAAGGACACCCAAGCAGAGTAAAGTCGTTCGATGTGGATGCGTATATTTGAACAGGGAATCTGTTTCGGCTTTATTCAACTTTTATTGGGTTAACACGGTCGCTAATCGATCTGGGTGACGGAGGCCTCGTCGTTGCTGGAGCAGCGGCTGCTCTCGCCGTCGGTGCGGTACTTGATCGAGTCGATGATCTCGACGTCGATGTCGCGCTCGTGCTGCAGGCTGCCCGTCTCGAGCAGAGCGGCGGCCAGGTCGCTGGAGCCGCGGCCCAGCGAGTCCTCGTCGCAGAGATCGGCGCAGGCGGACGCCGACTCCGATTTCGCATCCATGTCGCCAACGCCGGCCGCCGCCGCTGCCGCCGCCTCCTGCTGTGCCGCAAACTGGCTGTAGAGCCGCGGCAGATGCTGCAGCATATAGCTGGCGCCCGACTTGGACAGATTGGCCGCCGCCGCGGCGGCGGCAGCGGCAGCGGCAGCCGTGGCCGCGGCACTGCTCGCCGCCGGCTGATTCTCCTTGCTCTCGCCGAGATCATAGTACTTGGCGTAGTGCTCGAACTTGCCCAGCCCAGCCGAGGCAGCTGGCAGTCCGGGATCGGAGCCAGCGGCGGCGGCGGCGGCGGCGGCGATGCTGCTCCCATTGGCGCACAAGTTGATGGCATCGTTCTGCGCGGACTTGGGTATGGGCACGGTGAAGGCGGAGCCGTGGCGCTGCTTGCTCAGCAGGCTGTTGTTGTTGTTGTTGATGGCCAGGCCGCCGCCGCCGCCGCTGCCGCCGCCGCCGCCGCCGCCGACGGTCTCCTCCGCGGCGAGCAGCGCGCCGCCGCCGGCGCCGTTGCTGTTGGACAGCGGCGAGACGTTCTCCTTCTTGCGGTCGTAGATGTGCCCCGAGACGCGCAGGTCGATGAAGAAGTGCAGCGGATCGATGCCGTACGGCGCGTACAGCGGCGGATACCACACGGGCGGCGGCGGCGGCAGCACCAGATCCTGCGGCGGCAGCGACGCCGCCGGCGGTGCGTTGTCCTGCAGCGTGCTGTCGACGGCGCCGCCCAAGGGAGCCTTCGCCAGGGACTTTGGCTCCAGCTTGGCGTACGCGTAGGGCGTGGGCGTCAGCGTGGGCGTGGGCGTGGCCGATGATTTGTTGGTCAGCTCGAGCGGCTTTTCGGCAGCAGTTGCTGCGGTGCTAGGCTGCTGCTGCTGCTGTTGTTGCTGCTGTTGTTGCTGCTGTTGCTGCTGCTGCTGCTGCTGTTGCTGCTGCTGTTGCTGCTTCTCCTCGGCGTCGCGTCGCTCGCGCAGCTGCTCGTAGTAGGGCCTGTGCGACCAGGAGCGCTTGCGGGAGCGCCGCACCAATGCCGCCTGCTGCTGCTGCTGTTGTTGCTGCTGCTGCTGCTGTTGCTGCTGCTGCTGCTGTTGCAGCTGCAGCACGCGCGCCGTTTCATTGTTGCGCGACTGCACCAGCGAGCGCAGCATGTCGCTAAAGAAATAGTTGTTGGGCCCCACCGGCGCCGAGTACAGATAGGGGGGCGTGGCAGCCATCAGGCGGCTGACAAAGTCCTGATTGCGCAGCTCGTGAATGTTGCTCTTGCGCGGCGCCAGCTGCTGTTGCTGCGCTTGCTGTTGTTGCTGCTGCTGCTGCTGCTGGAGCTGCTGCTGTGTCAGTGCCGCTGTGGGCGTGGCTGGCACTGCAGCACCGCCCCCGCTCACACCGCACATTGGCGTTGTTTTGGCCGTGTTGCTGTTGGTGTTGTTGCTGTTGCTGGTGCTGTTGCTGCTGCTGCTGTTGCTGCCGTTGCTGTCCTTCATGCTGCGACTGCTGCAAGCAACGAAACAAGGGAACTTTCATTAGCTAAAAACATTAGAGATGCCACGACGTGACGCGATCAAATTCGTGCTTCACAGACACGAAAAACGAAACCGTTATAATTTATAATTATTGTTTTAAATACCAACGACGTTATTATTTAATAAAATAACAAAAACAAATTTGTTCGGGTTGCCAAGGACTAAATATATGTATGTGTATTTGTGTATGTATATACATATATATGAATTTCTTACCTAACCTTACATACAACAATCAATCAAAAAAAGCTAAAAGTAGCTAGATTTAAAAAATATGAATTATTTAATTGTTTTATTATAAAGTATCTTATGCACTTTTGTTTGTAATTAATTTTTAATTTATTTTAGTTTTGATATTTCTCAGATAAAAAAGCTAAAACTAGCGAGATTTTATCAAATAATTTTCTTTAAAATTAAGTGATGTTTTTGTTAAAAATTTACTCTGTGCACATTTATTCATTATTGATACAAAATTTAATTTAACTTTAATTTATCAAAATTATCCCAAATAAAAAAGCTAAAACTAGCGAGATAAATGTTTTTTTTAATGAATGATCATTTTATTAAAAAGTACTCTATGCACTATTGTAATTGAATTTTAATTTAATATAAATTTACACTTTGATATAGTATTTATTAAATTTATTTCTAATAAAAAAGTTAAAGTTAGAATTCCTAAATATTTTTTTAATCATGTTTGTTGATTTTTTAATTCATTAAATTCATTTAAATATTAAATATTAATATTGAAGATATCTGAGATAAAAGAATATCAAGTTGAAAGTATTAAGATATAGTTGAGTGCCGTATTGTTTAGTGGCTAAATTTTATGTATATACAATTTAAAATTCACGTCCATCTCCAGCTGGACTCCATTCGTATTCAAATTCGTATTGTCTTTTACAGATTTTAGTTTTATTTAGTTGAAGTTTCTGCTGTTGACTTGAAGAAGACTTTGCTCAAGATTTATGTCCATATTTGCATTGTCTTCGTTAACGTCTTCATCTTGACTGTGTCCTGTGCCGTGCGGCACGCCCACTCGACACAGCTAAGCCCCCACCCAGCCCCCACCCCACACATTCTCAGCTGCTGCTGCCGTTGTCTACCTTTTCCTTGTGCTCGAGCTTGTCTTCGTTTTCCATTTAATGGCAATTAAAAATGATTTCTCATTTGCCTTCCCACAGTCTATGTGTACCCAAGGAAAGCTCGTCAAACAGCATAGAGTTATATGAATATATATGTATGTAGATATATGGAATAGTACTTGGAGGGATTAGGATTAGTACAAGGCAAATGTTTCATTGCTAAATTTCAAGAAATTCCTGTTTAAAATTCTGTTTAATTTAGAATTAAATAACTATAATTTTTAATATGCTAACAGTCTGATAAAATATAGCAGTCGCTTTAACTTCATGTTATAGCTGAAGAAATTGTCATTTGTTTATAGAATTTATCTCTCTTGATTTTTATAGATTTTTGTCTTAACTTGTTGTCAAGTAGAACTTGCCAGTTTAGAGTTTTGACAATCTTACCTGTCTGCTCAAACTATATCTGCTACTTTATATTGATCTTGTATATTATATAAATATATGTCGTAGTAGACATTTCTATAAAATATATTTCAATATTTTCATTGACAAACATAACGTTAATCTTAATGTCACTTTAACAGCCCCTCTGTAGTACAAGTACTTCCCAAAGCTGTTGTTTCTACTTTTCAAATCCCCCAAATTTGTTATAATGCATATATGGGCATATCTTGTGTACAATATCACCCCCGCCACCCTTCCCACCCCCTGCCAACGCACCCAAGGGAGCGCAGGGGATTACAGCCCATCAGGCACGTGTTTTGTGTAGCGCACTCACAAATTTGCATAGAAAAACAAGCGGCAGAAAAACACTTAAACGCACACACACCTATACACCCCCCACACACACTCACTCACACACACACACAGTTGCTGCTAGTCTGTTAATAAGCTTACATGTCGCGCCAAATTCCAGCAAATTAAATGTTTCAACAGTTGCCACACACCCCCCTCACACACACACACATACCCCACCTCACAGACTGCAGCTACCCCAACTTGCGGTTCTCACACACACCTTTGCAAACAGCACTATGGGCCATTTGGACATTTTTTGCGGCATTAATTACTAACTTCAAATAAGCGAATATTTTTGGACATAGTCGAATGGGAAAATTAAAAAACAAAACAACAAATGAACAACTAGGATAATAATAATAAAAATAAAATTAATAATAATAATTAAACAAAAAGATAAACTAAATAAAATAATTTTGAAGCTATAAATTATGTCATAACATTTGTCATTATATGTTTATTAAAATAATTTAAAGAAAACCCATACTTATAATTAAAAATTTTGAAACTTAAGAATACAGACATTAATTTCAAAAATACAAAATATGGAAAATTATTAAACTTTAAAATACAAATTTTAATTTATTCACCATTTTCTAAATTGTAAATTTATATTACAAAATTTTTTTATCAATATTATAAAAAAATTATAAATTAATTATTAACGTGCAAATTTAGTTTTAAAACCTAAATGTAAATATTTTAAGCCGTTAAAAAAGTGACTTTTTGCCAACAAAATGTTGAAAATTGCCCATAGTGCCACAGGCGGTGGAAACAAATTCGATTGTTGTGCTCGCCTGCCAAACTGTTGAGGCACTTGACGCCGCCGCTGCCGTTGCCGTTGTCCCATTGTGGCAGCCACACGTTGCCCGACTGTATCCTGTCGCTGTCAATTCTAAGCGCTCAACCAACACCCCCTCGCACCCCTCGCCACCCTCCGCCCACCGCGCACACCCCGCCGCCCGTTGTCCTTACCGCGTCTTGTTGCTCTTTCATTTTCGCATTTAAAAAAGTTTTTGCTGCTGTCGCGGCTGTTGCCAACTTGTTGTTGCTTTTGATTTTTTTGTTTTATTGTTTTTTCATTTGGTTGTAAAAATATAAAAGTTTTTAACTGTCGCCAGGCGTCGCAGGAGGAGCCTGGGGGTGCGGAGGGAGATTCTGTAAATTGGCTGCGTTTCGTCAGTTGATTTGCATTTTTTGGCAGCGCAAAGAAGGCGCAACGTTTCGGACCAAGTTGAAATTAGATTATGCTAATTAAGGCGTGGCCGAGACCCAATCCACTCCCACTGCCAGCTGGGCACACTGATTGATGCGGCAGAGCTTTAATTGCCTGCGGCTGTCGCCGCGGCAGCATTTTAATATTCAATCAGCAGCTGGCGGCAACTTTTTTATGGCCACGTCGACAAACTTGGCCAAGAGCGCGCGACTTAAGTCTGCAGCTGAGATTAATGCGCAGCTGGCAAAAGTGCAGCAGCAGCAGGAGCAGCAACAACAAGTTGAAGTTGTTTGTGTTTGCGTTTGTCTTGCGGCAAATAAAAATAAAAGTTTTGCATAGTTTGCAGCAGCAATTAAAGCGCGCAGCAACTGTTGTTGCTGCTGCTGCCTGCAACTGTTGTTGCTGCTAATCAAAAAAAAGTAATCATTGGCTTGAATCTGTGGCTGGCAATTAGGTCTGGCTCGCACGGCTTATTTTTATAAGGCTCTATCCCAACTTTGGTTCGAAGCTTCATCTATATTTAGCATTATTTATTATTTTATTACCCCAATCCAATTGAAAACGGGTAACAAAGGTAATGGTTTTGTGCAAATGTATGTGACAGGCAGTATATATATTCTTGGTCAATAGGCAAGTCGATCTAGCCAAGTCCGTCCGTCTGTCTACCATCGATCTCGGCAATTATAAGAGCTAGAGACTTCAAGTTTTCGAATATAGCCTCCGATAAGAAACCCAGAAGCTATTAGGAAAATATGCATTAAAATTGTTGTAATTTTTAGCATGATTTTCAACCGAAAAACGGCCCAACTCCAAATTAGTCTTTAGATGTCATTTTATAGTAATGTTGACACCATCAATTGATTGAAAATAAAATTTTCAGATTTACATGTACATGTTTTTTCTTATAAAATTTTATTGTAGTTTATAGATCTGTGTGAGCTGTTAACTATATGTGTGAAAGGCTATATAACCTGTTCTTTCTTGTTCTCGACTGTTTATTGATAAATGAAGAAAGTTATTTTCTTATTAGACCAATATGAATGGCAATTGCGTATTGTATTTTAATTAAAAACATTATTTTTGTTTGACAACATAAGATCAGAAATTAATTCTCACTGTGATAATAACTTGAAGTGCTAATTAAAAAGATTTTTATGCTAGTTCTAATTGCAAAATGTTTCTATTATAGAGAGTTTCTATATCGAGCGTTCACTGTATTCAAATATTGTGCTCAGCACGTGCTTAGCTTCGGCTGCTTTTGGGGCAATTAGTTCGGTTCAGGGTACGGTTCATAAAAAGAGAAAAGAGTTCGACTACCAGGTTCAATCCCTTGCGGTTCAAAACCGGTTTGCTGTCCTTGTGGCAGCTGATTGATATATAGAATATATTTATATATGTGCAGCGCGTTTTACCTTAATCATAAATTAAACCTACCCCGTTGCGGTCAACCCTCAATAAAGTGCTCTTCAGCTGTGCTCTCTCTCTCACACACACACACACGCACTCCCACTTAACTGTCACTTTACGGGAACAACCTTATAACATAATTACAGCCATATCAAACGAGGCTTAGGCTGAGCAGAGCCCATGGCTGGTGTTGCGATGGGAGGTTGCAGCAAACAACGCCGCGACAACCCTGGAAAAAGAATGGTTCAGGGGGTCTGCCAGGCGTTAAGCAGCGCCCGAACTGGGTCTCTAAATTACGGTAAATTTTATTTCGCTCAGCAGCTACAAAGTCAAGATCTTGTTTGGAATTTGAATTTCCTTCTCTTCCTTCTTCCGTCTATACAAAGTCCATCTGCTGTGGGGCTGTTCATACATAAAATCAAATAAAGTTTCAATTTGTACTCCCATTGAAACCCCCAATTTACAGCTTGTCAATTGAGTGGCGTCCAATTGAAGGCACTAAAAATAGCATGAAGTTCAGTTGGCATTACCAATTTCATAAATTAATAAATATTATAAAATTATAAATTAAAATGTGGGTATTTTTCTTAGGGCGCCCAACGTAGGGCATTTCCATTTGTCAACTGACTGGCGCCCAATTGAGAGCGCTAAAAATTGAGCAAAAATTATAAACTGAGTTCAAATCGTAAAACTGATCCACAAAATTGCGGCTAATCATAGAAGCGCCCAACGATGCCCTGTATATGGCGCCCAAGAGGGGCGTCATAATTAAGTTTACAACACTGTTTAACATAGCTGGTAGCATTTAAACTTTGTGCCTGCCACATGCAGTCGTCGGTAACTGCCCCTGTCCATTTGTTGTCCACACACATCACACACACGCGCACAACGTTAAAATTGTTGCTGGAGTGCGCCCATGCTTGTTGTTGTTGTTGTTGTTGCTGTTGTCGGTTGGTGTAAACGTTACAACGTTTGACTGCGAATTAAAATAATGTGCCACTTGTGGCTCCTGTGGCATGTGTTGGCACACAGGACCTTCCAGGACTTGCACAACGCAATTGCCCGCTTGTGGGGTAGCTCCGTGCCTGAAAATTTGACAAAATCACATTTGCACTCGCCGCGTCCTGGCCATGAGAGCCAACACATGTGAGGCAACACATCGTTACCCTAATCGAATTTGATTTGAACCCTTTTTGGCAAGGACAACTCCATGAGATTGATGAGTGTGTGCGTGTACGTGTGTGTGTGGGGTGTGCACTAGAGATGAGTGCGTGCAGGATATTATTATTATTATATTTATTAATGCGACACGACGCAAACACGAACCACAATTTGGAATCAAGCACATATATCACTAACGTTTTTTATAATATATGTCTAGACTATAATCAAAAATGCAAAAAATTCAATTTTTAAGAATTGAATCAGTCAGATTGGTGATCATCCCCTAAGGGAACTCTAAATTTTTAACTGTTATATAATGTTATTTAACTGAAAAATTGGTAAAAAGCAGTTGTTTGTTGGATTTTTGGTTTTTGATCTGATCAGGTTAAACCTTTTTTTTAAATATCTGTGTGGGATATTACACTATAATGGGAAAATTGAGCTGCCTTGGAAAATGACAGTCTCAGGTTTTTTTCCGTGTGTTAGTCACCATAAAAATTGTATTGATCAGATACGATAATATACGAAGGACAGACCTAAGGACAATATTTAAATTAAGTAAGTTCAAACCTACAATGGAGGTCTCAGCTTGGTGAGCTCCAAAAGAAAACTGAGTCTCAGGTTTTATTATTATATATGCTGGTTAATATGCGCTAGCAGGCACTGCCAATTGTTGTTCGATATGATTTTTAAAATTTAAGCTATATATATTTTTGTTATTTCCAAATGTTGTTATTTCATAAATTGTTTTTTTAATAACAACAAAAATATAAAATTGAAATTTCCGTTTAGCCTTTAATCTGATTAACATAGGACGGTTAGAAGTTAGTTGGTAAATGGGATAGTTTACAGCTTATCAAACTAGCCTTTAAAAACCACTGCTCACTATTGCCTTTTGCTGAGAATTCTAGTATATCTATACACTAGGGGATTCGAAAAATGGGAATATCTCTAAAATTGTAAAAGAGCTTGATATTAATTCCATATGCCGCAAATTTCGTAAACTCGTTGAACATAGAATCTTATATTTCTCCAAGCACAAACAGCTCGTGTCACGAAGGACAACACGACACGTGCCTAGCTTTGAGGGTGGACTCCAGCAATCCTTGACGCTTGGCTGCATTCTGTGCGTTGTTATGAATTATGTTTAAATCATTTTTTTTTTTTTTTGCAGCTTATGCGCTTTGTTTGCTTCGGATTTTAGATTTGAGAAGTTTTGGGTTTCGGATTTCGACAGGGTTGCGTTTTGATTTGACAGCAACTCCTCAAGCGGTCCTTGGCCGCCGGATCGGGATTGAGTTGAGGTTGCATAGTTCGCCACAATTTGGCTTGGGTTAGGCAAATTGATAGGTTGGGGGAAATGGTTGGCAAAGGGTTCAATTTCTAGGCAGAGCGAGCTCTTATGGTCTGGTGACTCGGCTTGGTTGTTTATATTTATCTGTTTTCTTTATTTACTGTTTTAGTACGAGCTCGATTTCAGTTCAAAACTTAAGATCAATCGCTTACAGTTAAATGTTGGGATTAAGACCATTGAGTAAATGTCATTTCCTTTAAATTTCGATTTTGTGAATTTTGTCAATGAAGTTTTGAATTTCAATTATTTAAAATTAGTTTGTAAATTAGAATTATATTGAGCAAAGGAATATGGGCTCTTTGTCAAAGTCGAGATTCAATTTGAACTCAAAGAAAACCTCTTGGATTGCAGTTCAATAAGTTTTATTTTTGTGACGCCAGGTGGGAAAAATAATAATATTTCTTGTGAAATGATACCGCTTCATGAATTTTGAGCAATAATAAAAACAATTTTATTGAATTGCAAACTCAACTAACGCCAATTGTGACCGAAATGAGGAAACAGAATTTGCGGCTGTTTATTTGAGTATTTAATATCATATTTTAGTCTCAGCCAAAGACGACAAAGCGGCCGACGAATTCAGAGAAATAATTTATACATACGTACATATATTATGATGTTAGCTAGCATATTAAGTTCTAATGTGTTATCGAATTTCTAATGTATATTAATACAACCAAACAGATTAAACACTTGTATGCATATTTTTGCTAGCCCAAAGTAATGCCGAAATAAGAACTTGCCCTTGAGATGCATATTTTTTTTAAATCAATGGTTGACAATTATTATGACATTCTTTTTTAATGTATAACATACTTTTACTGTTCAGAATGTGGAAGAAAAGGGAAATTAAAAAGAACTGAACTTACATATCTGACCAAAAAGTTGCCAATTTCGATAACGTAAAGCTTTATCAACCTCAAAAGGAAATAAAAAAATAGGTCTACAAAATAATTATGTTTATGTTATTTTAAAATACTACACTCAAAGATAAAATCAAGAATTTGTACTAAAATTAAGTACAAGCCTTATTTAAATCCGCATAAGACAGAAATTTCTTAGCAAATTTCTCATTTGCAGAGCTTTTTTCATAAACCCGAAAGTCTTAAATATAATACTCATTAACAATACTTAATCAAAGTTACGTTGCACGTCCATCGATTATGATATCAAAAAATGATTTATACTTAATTTATAAATTAATTCCATAACAAACGGCACTCGAAATTTTAAGAACATAAATATAAATTCTATGCCTCGCGAACTTGGATTTAAAACGTCGTTTTTCTGTGATGGGAACAAAAGTTGGTTACACAATCGACTTGTTATGAATATTGCATAAAAGGATTTCAAAGGAAAAACTAAAATAATTATGCTGTTCATTATCGTATTATTATAAAAAGGGAAGGATAGGATAGATAGATAGGATAGTGTTAACTCTTAACTCTGTTAACTCTTAGATCTATTTTACACTCTGCTATGGCTCGAGTTCCTCTCTCAACATAATTTTGTGATTCTTTTTATATAGTATACTTTTTAGGGCTGTCTTTTAAGGATATCAAATATACGATTTTTGGAAAATTTTAAAAGTAAAATAAAAAAATTTTAATATTCAAATAAAATTATTATAAAATTTAAAAAGTTAACATGATACGAATTATTAGCACAGTACTATTTTTGATATATTTTTAAAATTAATTAAACATTACTATACGAACTATATTACAACTATAAGCAATGAAGATTTGGATGAGTATTAGAAGCAATTATTTAATTATTTATATTTTGAATTGATTTACAAACTGTAAGCATTACTACATCAAATGTCGACTTGTATCAGAGGCATGTACCGCACATATTTTTTATAATTTTTATAAAAAAATATTCATAAATTTTTGCATAATATGCACCATATATTTGCTCATAATTTATTTTTAATTTCTTATCAATTGCTCACCGCTTGATCTTCGATGACACGCAGAACAGTTAAAGTCGCAATCAGTTGTGGCACTTGTCAATCGGATTCACACATTCACTTGACAAAAAAACACAAATATATTTGTATGATTGTTAAAAAAAGACCGCGATATCATTGATAAATGGTACAAGAACTTTTGCCGGAATCGGAACTGCACTGTCTATTATTGATAAGTGTAGCGATGGCTGGGATGCGGAGTCTGGAGTCCTGTGGACTGCCTGTGAACTGCCGTCGATGACAGTTAAAAATCAAATGAAATGAAGGCAACCGCATGCCGCATGCCGCATGCCGCACGCTGCATGCCCCATGCCGCATGCGGCGTACTCGTCGCAGGACGCACAGCAGACGGCGCACGGCGCACGCCAAACGAATCCGAAGCCGAATCCATTTCAGAGACGAGCCCGAGCCAGCTCGAGCATTCGGCACGGTTTTAAAATTATGAATCTGTTGAAAATGAAACGAGGCGCGAGCAGCAGCAGAAGCCGCCAGCTACATTCAAGTTTTGGGTGGCGGTTTGTTGCTCGTTGCCGTTGGTGGTGCGCAGCAGCAGCAGCAGCAGCAGCAGCAACAACAGCAACAACAGCAACAGCTAAGTGTTAAGCCAAAGCGACAGCAATCGAGCCACCCTTGTTGCATGTGTCTTTGTTAAGAATCGCAGCGGAGGCGCCAGAGCTTTGGCGAATTATCTCTAGATAACGGCTTAGCTGGCAGATCAGTGCGACGTTGCCGCTTTGCACAGCTGGACAGTGTTGGGCAACGTTGCCATATATGTATATGATATTTTATTATTATTTTACCCATGAACCGAACCTCAAATCAAATAAAACCTTAAGCTGAACCGCAGCCGGTTCGAACCAGGCATTCACAAATTGATGTTTACCACAAGCCCAATCTTATACCAAACAAGTTGCCACAACCAACAGCTAAATCCAAAGCTCAAGCTTTAAAAAATACTTTTTGGTACACTTAAAAATAATTATTTTGGAGACTTTTTAACCATTTTTGTTTCGAAATATTGAATAGCTCAGGTTTAGATTCAGCTAGCTCTTTGCTCAACTTATTAACACAGAAAAACATATATTTAATTAATAAGAGACATTATTTACCCAGTTGTACGAAATGCATATTTTGTAATCAGCTCTTTATAGTTCTATATGCTCCAAATGAAGTGCTACTTAAGCACATTAACTTTTCTAATAAATTAAATAATTTGCTCAAAATATAAACTGGTATTTTACTTGATAAGCTCATGTTTATGCATCGTCTGTTCAAGCGCTTCACGCAGCTTTTTTGTAGACATAACTGCATGCAACGTTGCCAAATTTCACGCCGCTACTTTGTTAACATAAATGCACGCAACGTTGTCAAATTTCGCAGTTTCTTCTTAAACTTCCGTATTTACATCATATTTGTAAAATTCCGTGCATGCAACGTTGACAAATTTCACACGCACCTACAAAGCTCACATCCTCGATTGGCCTCGATTTCAAACAACGTTGCCAAATTTCATAACAACTTATAAAACCGACTGCTGCTGCTGCTGCTCCGAGTGCTGGTTGCGCCTGGCGGCCAACTACCAGCGAGAACAAAAGACGCTCATGAAAATGGAAAATGGGAAATGGAAATGGGCAACGTGTTGCTAAAACGACGGGCCGGCAATTGTGTGGGCGGGCCATAAGCTTATAATTTCTATTACAATAAAGGCGTGTGGATGCGAGCATGTAGAGCTGCGTTTTCCATGTTTTTTCCCCAATACCCTGTACTATTGAAATGGGTGGAAAGGGTAGCATAGTGTTGTGCAGCTGTAGGGGCAGTATTCATCAGTTATCATTGGTGATGCAATCATCCCAAAGTTACCGTTAATCCACTGTTTTAGGCACTTTCTTATCTTCCTTTCCAGGAATTTCTTTGTGACTTTCCCGACTCGATTCGATTCGATGTAGAAAAATGTGTGTCAACTGGGGAAAAGCAAAGCATTTAGACTAGGTAATTAGATAATTCGAAGACTATTTAGTTTCCTTTTTGGTCTTTTTGCTATCGATAACAAAACCGTTTACATTTGATTGGACTTTTACCAACTTCTTTTTGTATTGTCTTACGCAAAAATTACCTTTAGGCCCTTCCTATCGGTTAGGAAGAAAAAAACCGATAATGCATTTAAGTCTTACATATTAATATCATTTCCATTCTGTATTTGTTTGCACAAAAACTCCTAACATTTGCTGATGTTCAATAAATACTATGATATCGCCTAGAAAGATAAAAAAGCGATAACAATGTATTTAATTTTTTAGCCAACTTTTTTTCCATTTGCCATTTGCTTGAACAGGACATACTGTTTAGTTATGATTAAATAAATATTGTAATATCATCTAGGAAGATAGAAAAGCGATAATAATGTATTTATTTTACCCCGACTACTTCTATTTTCTTGGTGTTTTTATTATTGTTCTTGATAATTAAACACTATGACGTAATCTATGATTTTTTTATATCTCCAAATTATCAATCCACACTCTTTCTGGTTGAGTAATACTTTGCATAAGACTTCTTCTGTACTGCCAAACACGGTACCTTCTAGTCGAGCACTTTCAACTGGAACATTTTGGATGTTTTTTTTTAAATTTTTTTTTGCATTTTAATGAATATGCAAAGCGGCAACGTTGACTGCGGCTGCCTGTTTGCGACTTCATTAGCGACACCCCCCGAAGGACCTTCCATTGCAGCGGCGATGCCACTGCGGCAGCCTCGTCCTGCTGCTGCTGCGGTTGTTGCCAAGCAATTGCAATGTGTGTGCCATCCGCATCCGCATCCATGACGTTTCTTTCTTTCAGTTCGCTGTGTGCGTTGCCTTCTTCTCCACCTACTTTTTCTCCTCTCATTTTTTTTGTTGTTGTACTTTTTGGACTTGTTTGGAAATAAATACCGTGTTAGCTGGTGCCGTTTGTCAGTCAGGCAGTTCGTCGTTGGCTGCGTTACAGATACCGCTGGCCACCCCTTCCCCACCCTTTGCCGCCCCGCCTACCCATCCCAGCCCCCCGCCCCTCACAGCTTTCGCACATACACTTGGCCGTCTGCGCTGCACATCAAACGTCACAGGAGCGCGTCAGCTCGGAAGGAAGCTGTTGCCAGTGAGGCACATTGTCTACTACACCCACTCCACGCCCTTATTCCGTCCCCGCTCTCGGCTTGTCTATTCCTCAGAGTGGCTCCGCACAAAGGCTGTGAATGTTTACACTTTGGATTTGGTGCTGGTCGTCGCATTTTTTGCTTTTTCCATTTTATTTTTATGAAATTTGTTTGGTTTGCTCTGCTTTTAAATGTGTTTTCGGTTAACGGTTGTTATGGCAATGCCTGGGAGGGGGAGCAGGGGTGGCAGCGCCGTGTAGCAGCGGCTGTTGCCACTCGAGGGCGCCACGGCAGCCACTCAGTGTCACACAGCGTTGGCATTGCAGCATCTCGGTTTCTAAGCGAATTTCATACCCAACTGCAGTGATACATTCCCATAGTGCTTAGCCGACGTTGCCAAACTTCACAGCACTTAAAATTGCCGAATGCAACGCTGCCAAACTTCGCAGTATTGATCACTCTACCACATTGCCGAGGCTTAATAAATACAAAATTTACTGTATTGTTTACCAAACTTCACAGCACTCCTTGCTATGTTGCCAAACTTCACAGTAGATAGTGCAACGGTTCCAAATTTCACAGCGTTGATCTCTTTGGATCATTGCTATATTGGTTACATTCACAAAATCGGAAATTTAGTAATACACGTTGCCAAACTTCACAGGAATGCAACGATGCCAGGCTTCACCATATCAATAATAATGCTTAATTATTGAGAGTGCTTTGTTGTCAGGTGTCATAGACTTAAGCTCTGTGAGATTGCCAAACTCCAGGTCTTCCTAGCTGAATTTCTTATTATTCTAGTGCTGCATTGCCAAAGTTCACGTCATTTAATTGTTAGTTACCAATTTGCATAGGACTATTTATTCAAATAACTCAGCAACGTTGCCAAACTTCACAGTGGTTTTTTAATTTTAATATGCTGCATAATTTCACGACCTTAGCAACATACATTATGCATTGCGACAGTTCTCAGTATTTTTGCTTGGAGATGCGATGTTGCCAAATTTCAACATTGTACCGCAAACGTAGCAAAACCACACTTATTTTAAGACTAAGAATGCTATTTGGACTATTTCCACCTAAATTTTATCTTGCTACTACAAGCGCTGTGTTGCCAAACTTCTGAACATCAGTTTTTACGTTGCCAAAATTCTAAGTTTGGATAGAAACAAATTAAGTGGCCAAATTACGCTGCCAAATTTCGAAGTTCCTATATAAACAAATTCAATGTTGCCAAATTTCGCTATTATTACAAATGCAATGTCGCCAAAACTCACATCATTATCGTTCCTTATTGCCGCTACGTTGTGACGTCCGACCGCATTTGCCAAATTGGTAAATCTCAGTTTTATTAAACAAGATTTTGCCGCGCGTTGTTAACCACCCAACCACCCTGCCAGCGGCTGGGTCCATCACCTGCACACGTGATTGTACTCAGAGTGTACTCAGGTACATATGTAATAGAGTATAGTCTCGCAATCTGTGGATAGTTGGCGAGCGTGCAACGTCTCCACACATGGCACACAATTTGTGCCACTTAAGTGTTGCGCATCCATTTCCGCTTAGGCGGCGCCCACACGCCGCCAACCCGCAATTCACCCGCTCAGCCACAGACGCAACCGCAGCGAACAACTCATCCTGCACCACCCACCCACCGCAGGCCGCACCACCGCCCAGTCACATTATCCTTGCCTTTATTTTTTTCAATTTTCACTCGAGCGTTGATTGAAATGTTCAACGAACACACAACGACACACACAGCAGAGAACAGTGAATATAGATGGAGGACTGAAGAGGATTGGGAGTAGGAATGGGAATGGGAATGGGAATTGAGGACATGCAGCAGCCGGCAGCAGTCAGTGCGCTACAAGGCAGCCAGAAAGAGAGACCAACAATGGCTCGAGCATCGTGGTTGGGCTCGTTTGGTGCTAGAGTTGGGCGCGTGTCGTGTTTTGCTTCGAACCGGTTCAATCTCGAAATATCTAATCCATAAGCCCAAAGCATTTGCTGACAAAATCAGCCAAACATAAGCCTGAACCGAACCGAAACACAAAAGTGTTTCAATAATTTGGTTGCATTTTGCATACACATGTTAATAAGGAAATCGATATATTTTCCTAAACATAATAAATAAAATATATTGCTTTTTAATTTAAATGTTCAAGGTTCATTGATGTGCTGAACCAGTTTAATGAACTGAACCTATAGGCGAAGCATGGGCTCGAACCGTGAATCTTTTTAGTGATTTTTTTTTTGGGTTTACAGCCATGGAGTGCCAAACTAACAAGCTGTTGGTTCGAACCACGTTTTTTGTTACATATTTGAACTTATTTAATATTTTTTTAATATATTTATGTCGCATGTAATTCAAAAAAACATTTAAATAGCTAAAAATTAAATTAAAGCATTAACAAGCTTTATTCGGAATTGTTTTTCGTGTTCGTGAAAAGAAGAAAATCTCAACCGCGCTCAGCTCTAGTGGGTGTCGATGTTTCGGTATGGGTGGTTTCGCTGGGTGGTTGGTGGGTTTGTTGGTGCTTTGTCGGGCTTATTTGTTTGTTTGCATATAAATTGCAATGTGCCGCCCGCCGCCTGCCGCCCGTCGCTTCAATTTTTTAGATTTTAAACTTTGTTTCTTGCCTTTTTGCTAAATGCTTTCGCTGGCGCTGTTTGTTGCTTTTTAGCAGGCGCACCACCGTCCCATTTTCAGTCCATCTATCAGCCAGTCAGTTCGTCAGTTCGTCAGCCCATCATTCATCAAGGACAATCAACGCTGAGGCTCGCGTTTTACATTTGATTTTGGGCTTACCTTTTTTTGACTTCGTTTCTTTTTCGGGCGTTTGGGCGGGCGGCTAATGAATTAGTTTGCGAGTGTTTAACCAGAGATCCGGGGTAATTATTCTAATGAAAATTCACAAATCGATAGCTGAAACTAGAAGTATGCGATGCGTGAATGCGAAAATTGGGAATGCATTTTATTCTACTTTTTCCATATGCTATTCTTTAATTATATTTTGCTATTTGTTTTCATTTCTTAGTACTAGAAATTCATTTAATTTCCACTTGGAGTTTATTCTTTTAGAAAATGTGAATTTTTTCTTAACTTTTGGTTTTGCTTGGGACGTTCTCAATAAAAGAATTGAGAAAGAACAGTTATGTTCGGGGCTATATAGACTTATCTGTTAAAACTAATTAAGATCATATATATAAATATATATCCCATGTATTTTTTATTAATAATAAGAAATAATTCTAATGGATGCGGTATGGATGAATGCCTTTTTCGTATATGTATATTTCGAAATCACTCATGCAACAAAATTTTTTTATTTTCTAAAAAATTAAAAAAATAAAAATAAAAGCAAGAATGCTCTAGTCGAGGGAACTCGATCGATGACCGAGTGTGACCAATATATATGTATATGCTTTACATACATTTCCACAAAATTATATATTATAAATCTTTTTTACAGTGGGTTGCTTTATCTGGACAAAAACTTGTAGTTCAATGTAGCTGTAGAAAAAGTCCCAATCTTCTGAACAAAGTAGACATAGGCAACGAAAAAAGTTGAGGCACAGAACACAACTCCACACGGAGCTCATTCACCATCATCATTTCGTACAGTACACAGTATAGTTCTCTTCTCTGTATATTAACAAATTGTAATTTTCTCAAGGAATCATTTAGCAAATATGAAGCTTCGCAGCGGACTCGTTCTCAAGCCTGGACCCATCAAAAAACGCGCAATCAGGAAGCCGACACCACCTTCAATTAAGGCTGAACAGTTGCAATGCCTCATCTCCTATACCGATGAACTTGAAATTATTCTCTGTGAAGATAAATCGGGAAATTGTAGTTCTAGCTTTAAACGCAGTCGTAAATCTCGACGCGTTCAGGCGGTCTCTGGGAGCCAGTGCGTTCGGGACATTCAAACAGCGATAAATATAGATAATGGAAATAGACAAAATCTGGTAAATCTGAGTGATGGGAGCAATCAGTTTTCTATATTCAATCGGACAAATGAAATAAGCGTATATGTCTATAACGTGCAGGTACGTGTACCTTTCCCTGCTAATTTAAATAAAGTACAGATCAGATCTATCGTTATGGAGGTCAATAAATATCTGATAGATGGATAATCAACTATGTTCTCACCTGTTCAACAGGTGACTAAAACTACTCAGACTGGTATTCAAATCAATGAAGGTGAAGCAGCAGCCACAGAGGTAGGTCAAAAGTCAGTAATTAGCTAACGGTGATCTGGAAAATCTACCCGCAGAGTCGCCACTCGGATTTCTGGACAAAGCTGGCCAATGCCCTAAAGCGTTGGGCACGCCTCGCTTAACTTGGCCGAGGGTCTTAACGGAAACGCAGCTGGCTAAATAGCAATCCAACCTGGTCCAGCGTTTCGCGTTTTGTTAGCTTTTATATTTTTATAGTTTCTTCAGGCATAGATTGATGCTTACATTATTTTTTTTACGTTACGAAATAATTGTTTAAGCTTGATATAAGCAACAGCTTTTCAAAGCAATTGATGTAAGCAAAGGCCATTTCAAGCATTTTATGATGTAAGCGATGGCTTCAAGCATTTTGTGATGTAAGCAATAGCTTCGGCAATTTAGGGTGTAAGCAATGGCATATTAAGCAATGATGTAAGCAATGTCTATTCGACGACGCCAAAAATTTCAAAATTTTCTGTTCCCTTAAAGGATAAATTAAATTGCTTAAAGAAAACGTGAATAAATTTACACAACTAAATATTAGATTGATTGTTTCTATGGCATCTATGATATAGTGGTCCAATCTGGCCGATTCGAACTGCAAAAAAAGGACCCAAGACTAGCTGTAAAACTGCGACTGCACAGAAATGGACGGTTATAACGACCAAGATTATATTGACTTCTGTGTGTTACAAATTTCGTTCTAAGGGTAAAAGGCAAAATCAATGCAATTAAATTAATCGGCGAAATGCTGGTTATTAATTGGGTAACAGGAAAAGATATATCTATATTTTGAAGCTTAGATTCGCATACAATTTCAATTTATTAAAGTTTTATTTACGTGTGGAGCGCCGGCTACGTATGTCTAATGTGGAATCGAGGCCATACTAAACGTTTAACTAACAACTAGGAGCGTATTTGGAATACAGAAAAAAATATATAAGATTTAAACTGAATCCTGTTAGTTGGGTGGACAGGAAATTTTCAGTTAATACCACAACTAAACGTTGAGCTTGAGGGCGAAATCAACATTCATTTTGATGCCCGGTTTACGCACAACAATCGCCGCATTGCGTTGCTCCACCTCCAGCGGCTGGGTGATGCCGTTCACTGTGATTGTGGCACCGCTGGGCACACGCCCCAGTCCAGCAATCACAATACGCTCGATCCACGAATCTGACTTATATTGAGGCTTGCCAATGAAGTGATTGGTCAGCTGATTGCCGGCAAACTCGTAGCTCACATAGATGTGCTTGCCATCGCGATACGCATAGGATTTCTCATCATCCAAATAAAGCGTGCCAGCGGCCTTGCCCTGACGATCCAGACAAATGACCAAGGTGTAAGGATCGTTAAGCATCAGCTTTGAGGAGCGACGCTGGCGTTCCTTCTTGGGCACAATGCTGCCTCCGCGCTGCCAAACGGGTATCTACGAATTGGAAATGGTATATATATACATCTATATAGTTGCAGTTACAGCAACTCACCTTGTCTTCGGTAACTGGTATGCTCTCATAGCCGGCACGCTCCTGCCGCTGATACGTGTCCACATCGTACCAATAGTCGCCGTTTTTCTTGTCATCAATCGCCGGGAAATAGACATCGACCTTGCTAACGCCCTGCTGCATCACCGGACGCACCAGCAGGCGGTGCTGCACCAACAGCTGATTGTCAATGGCAAACGACTCCTTGTCCAGCGGATAGTGGGTCAACAGTGGTCGTATCACCGGCTCGCCCGTCTGCTCCAGCTCATAGAAGCTGGTGTACCACAGCGGCAAATAGCTGTAGCGCTTGAGCAGAGCACCATTGATGATGAGCCGAGTGCGCTCGGGGAACAGCCACGGCTCTCGGCGCTTGGTATCGATATGGGCGTGCGCACGGAAGAAGGGCAAAAAGACGGCTGTCTGATACCAGCGCTCAAGCAGTTCGCTATCTGGATTGCCAAAGAAGCCGCCCACATCGGCGCCGCAGAACGAGAAACCGGCAACGGCCTCCGTCAGGCACATCTTAATCGAATACTGCAAATGCGTCCAATCGGCCGTGTTGTCGCCGGTCCAAATGGCCGCGTAACGCTGCGAGCCTGCAAAATGTCCGCGCGTCAGTATGAAGGGACGCTGGTTGGGATCGCGCTGCTTCAGGCCGTCAAAGGTGCCCATCAGCTGCATATGTGCATAGAGATTGTGCACATCGCGATGCTCCCAATTGCCATGGTGGATCAGATCTTTGGGTGCGGTCACCTCGGGCCCATTGAACACAGACGGCTCGTTCATATCGTTCCAGATCATGACATCCTCGGTAACGGTCTTAAACTTGGACAACTGGTACTGGCTGGCGTAATAGTCGCGCACAACGGGATTGAAAAAGTCCGGATAGCTGGCCGAGCCTGGCCAGCACCAGCCCTCGTAGTCATTGCCCTCACGTGTCTTCACATAGTAGCCGTTCTCCGTGCAATCCTGATGGAAGAAATAGGCATTGTCACGCTTGATGTGTGGATCAATGATGATCACCAAATGACGACCCAGTTCGGTCAGGTTCTTGATCATGGTCAGCGGTTCGGGGAACTTGAATTTGTCCCAAGTGAAATAGCGTTTGCCATCCGTATACTCAATATCCAGCCACATGGTGTCCATGGGCATATTAAACTCATCGAATTTGGCCGAAACGGAGGTCACATCGCGCTCATCATTGTAGTTCCAGCGACACTGATGATAGCCCAGGGAGAACATCTGCGGCAGCTCGTGTGTCCCGGTCAGCGCTGCGTACTGCTTGAACACGTCCAGGGGCTTCGGACCCAACATTATGAATGCGTCTACAATGCCCGATTCGGAAATAAAGTGAGCCGCCGGTGGAGTCGATTTGCGTGAGCCGGAGACAAAGTTAACCAGCGAGGAGACCACGTTCGTCTCCGTCGTATAGATATCCACCCAGGTCTCGGCGGCATTCTGCCAGTAGACGCCCGCGGTGCGTTGAGGTCTGCAATTAATGATAGCCAGTATAGGATAGCGTCGAATTGGCCAGTCTCAACACTTACCCATGACCGTAGAGTACCGGCACAGAGCCATATAGCGCCATCTTGCTATCCACTATGTACTCAAAGACGTCCAAATTGTAGAGACGATAAGGATCGGTGCCGGATGTCGATTTGAGCGCAAAGCTATCGGCATGCTCGGGTATGCCAAAGAGCATCTCAGCGGCGGGGAACGAGAAATCGAGTGCAACTGCTTCGGGTCCGTAGGGTTTGGCATCGTGATGCGACTTGAAGTTTTCCTCCCATGCACCGGGATCATCATTTGTCTCAACAGCCGGCAGTGCTGGCTCACCATTCTGTGGCTCCTCGGCCTCCTGCGACCCCTCAGCCGGTGGCTGGGCCTTCTGGCGCAGATGCTCAAAGTACAGCCAGTTTTTGGCATTCACTGAAACGACGTGCACATCGTTTTCATAGAAGTCAATCCGAAACGGATCGCCGTGTATGACAGCCTTGGCCTGGCCAGCCGTAATGGTCAGCTGATCCCCCTCCTGGACACGTATGTTCGTCGTCTCCGGCTTGCCCTTGAGCGCATGCTCAACGCGATAGCGCGGACGCAACGGTTGCTTCTCATCGATCTGCAAACGGAACGTGCTGCCGACCAGCGCCTCCAGTTTCATTGTGAACTGATGATGATTCTCCTTGTTGATCAGATCGGCGGTCAGCGAATCGGTATACGTATTCAGTGTGCCCGGTATGAGAGCATATTTGCTGCCCGAGCTTTGCACCTTGCGCGAACGTCTGCGGGGACAAAAACAATAAATGGCGGATAAGTTGCGCGAATATATGATGTATATGCGTGTGTGTGAAAGGTCAGCCAGCAGCTTATGGTCTAACCCGTGTGCAACATACCTGCAAAAGCTGCTCTGCTCGCAAGTCTTGAAATTACTTGGATCAACGCCAGCACCATAATTGATCAGCGCCCCAATGATGAGGCAAGCGAACAGTGGCAAATGCATTTTCACAGCCCTTCCGCTCCACACACTTCCCTTTGAGGCGTTCAGTTTATCCGGTGTTATGTATTATGCTTATTGCAGATTTCTATGTGAAAAGGCTGAAACGTTTATAGAGATGAAAAGAGCCAATTGAGTAGCCTCTTTAAAAATTGACCTGTGCGAATCATATACATATATATTATTAACTTCAAATCTGTATCTGTACAGTTGTAGTTGACAGCTGACAAATCAACAGTAAATGGAACACGTCAGAAGTTTTCAATGCCATTTGGAGCCGGCGCCAAATCAACTAACTGCGGCAGCTCCAACAACAAAACTATGTTATTTATACCTCAACAAACGGTTTTAACAGCTGTCCCTATCGCTGTCACCATCTTAAATCTTTTATCTGTTCTCTTCCATCTTTAATTTAAATAAACTTTGTTTAGCCGGCAAACGCGTCAGAAAGGTTTTTTTGCAATGCATTGGCAATAGACATTCTTAAATATAAGCGCAAAGGAGCGCAAGCGAATCATTTTTTCAATTGCCGCAACTTTGTAAATTATGCTAATTTGGTTGAGCTTAAATAATATTAATTACCTGCGGACAAAAAGGCACTTGCTATTAAAAGTGTTGATATATCGAGACATCGCAGCCAACGATATGTTACACTTCCGATGCTTGGTATCGATGTGTAAATGATTGGAGTAAATTGCGTTCGATAGTCAAGTATTCATCGATGGGGCACAACTTTCGATTATCGTGCCGCCAGGGATTTATCAATTTTAAGCTGCTTACATCCTATAAATTACTCAAAAATCTGCAAGAATCATCGTAAAAACTAAATAAGCACAACCCGAACTCCGATTTATTTCTACGAAAAATTAATCGTTTTGGTTGCATTTGGTATATCGATAGTGCGCGAATAAAAAGTAAAAAAGTTGTCAATATATCGGTAAACTGCCCGCGAACAATACTGGGACAATATATATTTATATTAGTGTACATGGGACTAGACAAACGTGATACAATTTTTAATTCAGTAGAAATAAGAAAAAGAACAATTTTAAGTTGATCAGTAACGTATCAAGTTGGTTATGGGGAAAGAGCGTCGCAAACTCATGCACTTCTCACGATCGATGAACAAGGCATTGACCTTGTTGCGCAAGTCCTCCTCAAGTATGCAGCGCGTCTTTAGCAGCGACTGATGCGTAGCTTCCGCCATCTGCAGCTTATGATGGAGCACATCGACGGTGCCCTGCAAATCCTGCACCTCCACCACAAGACGATCGTGCGCCGTATCCCTAAAAGCAAACAAGGAGCACAATGCATGACAAAATATCCATTTGTTGGCTAAAGATTGACTCACTTGCACAGCTCCATGCCCTCGCGATGGGAACGAGCCTCGAGACGCGTCTGCGCCACCTTTAACGGATTCGACTTGTCCTGTATGGCCTTCTGTAATAACAGCAAATGCTTCTCCATATCGAACAGCTCTTGCTGCACCTTCTGAAGATGCATCTGTACGCGACTCTTGGCGCTGGCCATTTCCTGTGCCCGCCGGTCCAGCGCATTATTCGTATTGTTCCAGAAATCCCACACAGAGGCAGCCACCGCATTGACCACATTCTGGGAGTCACTGCGCAGCTGGGACAGCTTGGCACGTTCCGCCTGGGAACTAAACAGGGGGCAGGGGGAAAGGATGAATAAGCTGATCCTATAGCAAAGAGCCCGCACAGCCTCACCGTTTCACATGCTCACTGCTGGCTAATGCCCAGGAATCCTGTGTGCTCACCGTTGGATCGTATTTTTCGATACCACCGAAATAGGTTATGCCGCGACTGTAGTTGTTCAGACGATGGCACATGGAATCGATGCCCATGGTGGACTCCTTTTGGGTAACATCGATCTCCAGCAGATGCTGGGCACCACGGCAGTCGATCGCCTGCTTGGCAATCTTCTCGTGCAGCTCCTTGAGGCGATCACGTGAATTGCGCAAATGATTGATCTCCAGGAGCAGCGCCTTCTCCACATTGTCGTGTACCTTTTCCATGCCACGGCGCGCCTCCCGATGGAACAGGCACTCCTGGGCAATGTGGAGCGGTATTTCCAAGTCCAGCATCGCCTTGCCGCACTGCCGCTGCAGTTCGTTAATGTCCGACATCTCGCCAATTAGCTTCTCCAGCTCGGCGTTCAGCTCGTTGCGCCAGAAGGTCAGATCCGTAATACGTTCGCCCAGACGCCGACCCGCGTCTCGCTGGCCCATCGATGCAGTCTCGTCCGTTTCACGCATCAGGCGCACTGCATCATTGCGCATGCGTTCCGACATGTTGCTGGGGGAAACAGCGACAACAACAGTTCACTCAATTCTGGTGAGGAATGCGTGGATTGTTTGGCACTTACCGATTCGTATTGGACTCTCCGTAGATGCCCTGGTTGTTGCTGTGCCACTCGTTGTTGGTGTAGCGCGTGTAGAGTGCGGCACGTGCCGCATGCTGTGGATTGCGCTCGAAACCAGTAACAAGATTTGGAAAGATCATGCCCTCCGTCTTCATGCCCTGCGGCACAAAGCACGGCTGCGTCATCTGGTTGGTGACCGGCTGCTCCGGCATATGCTTTACTTCAATCATCTCGAAGGCCATTTTCGGCCGCCACGGATGCCGTTGCGTTGTCTCATAGGAGGCGGCCACGCGGGACGGCACCGTCGGCCCACTGATCGGCTCCATACAGGGCGGTGCCCCCGCATGGCTCCAGGGCTGCAATTGGGAATACATGACGCTCTGTGTCGGCAATGGATTGTTTGTGTCGTGGTGATTCGCCATAGCTACTTTTGTATACTATTTCTACTACTTGGAATTTGATTTTAAGCGCTTCAAAAAACTGATGGGGGAGGGGGCGTGATGGCTGCTCACAATAATATATATTGTGTCGACCAGATACAAAGTATGCGAATTTGGAATTTGGCGTAACTAGCTACCTAAAGTAAAAAGTAAAAAGACTAAATAAAATAAAAATAGGCACAAAAATATATATATATACACGATATGAACTGTGCGAGATTTTGGTTTGACTAAATGGTAGAAACTATTTGGATTTAGTGCCCAAAGCAGCGCCTACTACCAAAGATTTTAAATACATTCAAGATTCTCTGATTTTTATTGTGCCCGGTGCTGGTTATGTAGGATTTATGGTATATAGGATTTATGATACATATGATTCCATGAGATTGCGATGATCCTTGCGCTCTTTGTACTCGTTCATATCCGCTGTGGGCCATTTATCCAGCAGATTATCCTTGACCAAGCGATGATCGAATTTACGATTTTCTAAATACAAGTGCTTTTGATTTTTGGTGATCTCGTGACCTTTCAACGGTGCCATCATATCCAATGTGTCTTGTGGTTGACTCACAATCGGCACACTTGACCGCAAAAGCAGATTCTTGAGGGTTTCGGGCGCCTTCTGTGGATTCGGATTGCGTTGTCTTGATAAATTATCCTCGTACGCCCAGCAGAGCATTTGTACCTCAATTCAAGAGACTTTATACTGTTAGCTGGTGTGTTAACTGCGGGTTAACGCTGAAATTCCGTAACTGAATGTGGTTCGTTGGCAGACGGGCTAGATAATATTGACCATATTATTGATAAAACTTTGGCTTGGTAACTAAGTAGCCGCTGCTCTTGTTGATATCGTGCATTTTGTGAAATCGATGGCAATGAAAGAATTTGTGAATTGGGCTTAAGTTCAATGTCCCACCTGACGACAAACTAAATTGGGGCGACAGACAACTTCGTTAATTTGCACGCCATAAATGGGTCGTTAGTTTGCAATTTGAATTTAGCGCCAAATGACTAAGCACTTGTCGACCTGTCAATATCGATACAATTATCGTGCTTGTCAATTTTTTTTTGTAACAGCTGAAAAACAAAAAATATGCACTTTTTATTACAAAAAAATTGATAAGATCATAATAACAACCAAATAAGATGAACATTTGCATATAACAACTTTTGGCACAAATTCTATCGTGAAAATAATCGATAGCCACACGGCACGTCAATATCAGTCGTGCTGCAGTGTGAGTGTGTACACATGACTAACGCACAGTTGTGCGATGTGTGCACGGCGAACACGGCGAACGCAGCGCTAAAAAAAAACATTAGACAACACTCGCTAAAAACCGATACGAAAGAAAGAAGGCGAAGGCAACAAAATCAAAGCACATACGAATGTGACAGGCGACACAATTCGAATAACAGTTTGCGAAGCGATAAAATTTAAATAGCCGAGTACAAGAAATTCGATGCCATGAGCGCCAACAAATCGAGCGAGGCGACCACAACCACAACAGCAATACCAACAGCAACAGCTACAACAACAACAACGTCGACAAGTGCTGCCGCCAGCGAGGCGGATGCCGACACATCGGATGCCGCCGTAGCCGACTCAGCCGAAGAGCAGGCCGAACTGAAGCAATTCCTCGGCGAGCTGCAGGATAAGATCGATGCCAAACGGCAGTTGCGCCAGCAGAATGCCAGCTTCGAGCTGCCTGGCGACGAGTATTTCGCACGGCTTGATTCCAGCTTGAAAAAGAATACGGCGTTCGTAAAGAAGCTGAAGCTCTTTACGGCCACGCAATTGGATGCGCTGCTGCGCGAGCTGTCAGCGCTCAATCTCAGCAAATATATATCAGAGATATGCGCCGCACTGGCCGAGGCCAAGCTAAAAATGACGGATGTGCCCGCCGTGGTGACGCTGGCCTCCCGGCTGCACTGCACCTACGCTGACTTTGACACACAATTCCTGGAGGCCTGGCAGAAGGCGCTTAACATCAAGGCGGCCGAGAAGATCAGCAATCCGAGTAAGTTGCGCGTGGATCTGCGCCTGTTCGCCGAGCTGGTCAGCTCGGGCGTTATCCAAATGAAGCCGGGCCTGACACAGCTGGGCATGGTGCTGGTGCAGCTGATAGCCCAGGACAAGGATGACCACAGTAACTTTTCGATTATATTATCATTTTGCCGCCACTGCGGCGAAGAATATGCCGGTCTCGTGCCGCAGAAGATGCAACAGCTGGCCAACAAATACCGCGTGGAGGTACCCAAATCGGATTTCCTCAGCGCCGACAAGCAGCTCAATTTGCGCACCATGCTCAAGGGCTACTTCAAGGCGCTGTGCAAGCACGTGCTCGCCGAACAGGCCGCCCTAATGAACATGACCAAGAACATACGCCGCACCATGGAGTGCAAGGGCGAGATTAGCCAGGAGAAGCGCGAGAAGTGCGAAGTGATGCAGGCCAGCTTTGACAAACTGCTCGCCTCGGCGCAATCGCTGTCGGAGCTGCTGGGCGAACCGCTGCCGGAGCTGACCAAAGAATCCGAATGCTGTAATCCGGGCACTGTCATCGATAATATGCTCGACAGCGCCGCCTTTGGCACGCTCGATCCCTGGGGCGATGAGGAGACGCGTGCCTTCTATACGGATTTGCCCGATTTGCGTCAGTTTTTGCCCAACTTTTCGGCACCGAAAGTTGATCTGGAAACGTTGGAGGAGCCCAGCGAGCTGACCGAGGAGGCCATCGATGCCAACATCGATGCAGAACTAGACATGGACGATCCGCCATCGACGGCCAGCGATACGGCACTCGAAAAGGAGCAGGAAGAACAGCCAGTAACTCCGGCAGCATCCACAGCCGAGGCAGCCGCAACTGTGGCAACAACTGCTGCCACTGCAGGAGCCGCCGCCGTCTCCATTGATAAGAAAATGGGCAGCGCACTCATGGAGCTGGGTCGTCAGCAGCAGCAGCAACAACAGCCGCAGCCTCAGCAACAACCACAACAACAATGCCAAACGGTGAGTATTGCAACTATCTTAACAGTTATGGTATATATGTAAATACATTGCTGATTCATGCACAATCTGTGAGATCGTGAAACCCAAATTTCCCACTGTATATTCCTTTTACAACCTTGTGCGTGGAAAATGTGTGAAAATTGTATAGGTACTTTTCCTGTTTTCCACTCAATTTGGTTTGTATTAGATCTTAAATTTAATTGGAGTCGATTTCAGGCGGCGTTTTTAATAAATCCACCTACAAACGTAGAAAATTAGTGAAAACTTTGTACGTATCTTTTTATTTTAGACTAAATCTTAAAATGCATTCTAGTAGTCTTTTTCCCTTTTGGAAAATGCACAAACACACATACTGTCCAGACCCAGACAGCATAGCTTATTAGAAAAAATCCTTTTCATAATTCCACCTTCAAGGGTGGAAAATGTGTGAAAATGTATGTATATTTTTCTCATCTTATTTACTATAAACTACACACACACACACACACTGCCCCCTATCACAACCAAAGCGGTGCTTTTAGTAATTCCACCAACAAAAGGAGAAAAAAAAATATTAAAAAAACCTATTTATATTTTGAAACACTACTAATTTTATCACGAAATGTAGAATGCATAGGCGGGATCTTCGATCCCATAAAGTATATATATTTTTTCGAGTCGTTTTAATAAGGCATAACTTTTTACTATCTGTTTTAGTTCCTTTAGCAATTAAGAATTTAAATCTGGACTAGTATTTTTTCTGAAAATGCATATCAAAATTTTCACCAAATATATTTTTTAGGCATGGGTCGAAACTTTAAACTCCCTAACTTTGTCAGAATTGCACCAATTTTGAAAAGAGTATATTGGTTTTTTGCAATTGCTATTGAAGCTAGACTCGAAACTTGGAATATTTACTCGTGTATACCCACATTAGATTATTAAGATTTTTTCACTACGCCCAAGAGGGGGCGTGGTAAATCGATTTAATCTATATATCTCTCAGTTTTAAAGCTAGATACCCAAAAATTTGCAGACAGATTATTACCTACTTGTTTATAATGGCTTGTTTGACCACTAGATTAATTGAAACATAATTGTGCGAAATTCCGCTTGAACATTAGATTCGAAGATATAAAAAAAAATTGTGCTTTTACTGATTTGCGAAAGTTTAAGCCAATCCCGCAAAAACGCATGCGTAGCAACGTAAGATTATATAAAGAATATAAATAATTATAAAAATAATACAGAAATGATGTAAAAATATACGAATATAAATATAATATAATGGATATATATATATACTTGTAATAAGTAAATTAACGTATTCCTTTCACTTATTCAATATTCCAGCAGCAGCAGCAACAAGCGCAGTCGCAGTCGCAGAGCCAACAGCTGCGCCAGCAGTTCGACGTGTTCCTGCTAAATCTGTTCAATTGCGTCAACAAGGAGTTGATTGATTCGGCGGCGATTGAATTTCTGCTCAACTACAATACGAAGCATCAGCGCAAGAAGCTGACACGAACGATATTCAGTGTGCAGCGTACACGGCTCGATATCTTGCCATATCTGTCGCGATTTGTGGCGATTGTGCATATGTGCAACACGGATGTGGCCGCCGATCTGTCCGAGCTGCTGCGCAAGGAGTTCAAATGGCATATACGCAAAAGAACCAGCTGAATATCGAGTCCAAGCTGAAGATTGTCCGCTTCATTGGCGAGCTGGTCAAGTTTGGGCTGTTCAAGAAATTCGATGCGCTGGGCTGCCTCAAGATGCTGCTGCGCGACTTTATCCATCATCACATCGAGATGGCCTGCGCCTTTGTGGAGGTCAGTGGTGTCTATCTGTACAATTGCCGTGATTCGCGGCTGCTGATGAACGTATTCCTGGATCAAATGCTGCGCATGAAAACCGCCACGGCCATGGACTCGCGTCATTCGGCGCAAATCGAGAGCGTCTATTATCTGGTCAAGCCGCCGGAGTCGGCCAAACGTGAGGTGACACCACGTCCGCCCATGCACGAGTACATACGTCACCTGATCTTCGAGGAGCTGTGCAAACAGAATGTAGAGCGTTGCATTAAGATGTTGCGACGCATCAATTGGCAGGATCCGGAGATCAGCAGCTATGCGATCAAGTGCCTGAGCAAGGCGTATCTATTGCGCTTTCCGCTCATCCGTTGCCTGGCCGATCTGGTCTCCGGCCTGAGCTCGTATCAGCCGCGTGCAGTCACCATTGTCATCGACAACGTGTTCGAGGATATACGCGCCGGCCTCGAGATACATTCGCCCAAGATGTCGCAGCGTCGCATCGCCATGGCCAAATATCTGGGCGAGATGTACAATTATAAGCTGGTGGAGTCGACGCATATACTTAATACGCTATATTCGATAATATCGCTGGGCGTGACATTGGATCAGTCTGTCTTCTCGCCGCTGGATCCGCCGGAGAGCATGTTTCGCCTGAAGCTCGCCTGCATGCTGCTGGACACTTGTGGCCCCTATTTTACCAGCCAGGCTACGCGCAAGAAGTAAGACGGATAAATTGCGGCTTGAATACAGACACGACACTAAGTTTTCACTCTTTGCAGATTGGACTATTTTCTGGTGTTCTTTCAGCATTATTATTGGCACAAGAAATCGCATCCGGTGTTTGTCAATTCGGAAAACACCTCGGATCTGTTTCCCATACTCGTTGATCACACCTATCGCGATTGCTTGGCCGGCGTGCGGCCCAAGCTGAAGCTGTATAAGAATCTGGAGCAGGCCAAGGAGGCCATTGATCAGCTGCAGGAGCAACTGTATCCGCAGCTCAAGGCTAGCAATGCCCAGGACGCCAGCCTGGCAACGATCAGCGAAATCAGCGAACTGGACGACGGCGTAAGTTTGACAGCTGAAATCCAAGCAAAGATTAGCTCCTCACATCTCGTTTTTTAATTTGCACAGGTCACGGATGATTCTGGGTCATCGAACGATCAGCGCGAGCGTCAGGCAGCCGGCGGCTCGGAGGCGGATCAAGTGAATGATTGGACTGAATATGAGGCGGAGCCAGCGCTGCCACCGCAGCCGCCAGAGAAATCCAAGGAGGATCTCGAATTTGAGCAAATGTATGAGAAAATGACCAGCGATTCGTACCAAGAGCGACTCAAGGAGCCGCCACTAAAAGCCACCAACAAGGACATCCCTGTGCCCATGATGGCGCGCCTGCAAAAGAAATCCTACGATCAGCTGGGCAACAACGCGCCACAGATCTCAAAGGCGGCCGCCAATGCCAATGCCAATGTCAATGCGAATGCTACTGATGGCGCCAGCAGCTTAGCGGCCACGGCTGCTGCCTGCAGCGATACGCCCGCCGTTGTCACAGGCGGAGGCGGAGGTGGCGGCGGCGGCGGTGCTGCCACCGAGGGCGGCAAGGGCAGCGGCGCTGTACCATTTGTGCTGATGGTGCGCGGCAATAAGGGCGGCAAACAGCAGTTCAAACCATTTGTGGCGCCATCGGACTCACAGCTGGCCATAAATCTGAAGCTGCAGGAGCAGAAGACACGCGAGGAGAAAGAGAAAGTGAAGCGACTGACGCTGAACATAACCGAGCGCATCGAGGAGGAGGACTACCAGGAGTCGCTGCTGCCGCTGCAGCAGCGCAACTTCACGCAGAGCTACTACCAGAAGCCCAACAAGCACAAGTTCAAGCATCAGAAGGGTGCACCCGATGCAGATCTGATCTTTCACTAAGTGAACTTTCACCTGTTACAGTCATCTGGTTGCCAGCACAAAACAAAAACAAAAAGAAAAGAATAGAAAAGAAACAAACGTTACCAACAGACCAACAAACAGACAGACACACAGACTGCCTGCCTCCGCCTCTGTCTATGTCAGACGCTCCTAGAGCAATCAGTGCAAAGATATCTTCTCTATGTATGTTCAGAGCCATAGACTGGTGTCCACAAGATGCCATCAATTGCATGGGCAGACGGAACCAGCTAAGGCCAAACCATGTCTGTGTACCATTGTTAGCTGCTATATATTGTTGTGGAACGTACTTAAGTTGGAGTGTCCTAACCATGCCCAGGCATCTATGGCGTGCCTTGGCACACACATATATATTTATGATGTATTTGTGCATATGTATATATGTATATATATTTATATATATATATATAGATATATATATATATATGCATTGATATATTGAAATATGTATGGCTTAAATGTGTTAACGATAATTCTATGGATATGTACATAGAGCTATAAAGATTTTATAATTGTGTAGATTATAGCAGCGCCCCAGACTTGTTTAGAAAACATATTTTGTTTTTTATTCAATAAAATAAAAAAATACATCGATTTCCAGAAATCTTTTATAACCCGTCGTATAACAAATCTTAAATACCATTAAATAAATCAAGTAACACGATTTATGCCTGTACACATAAGTTAAGAACTTGACAATAAAAACGGTTTGTTTTTATTATTTAAACAAATGAAGCAAAAAAAAGACCACATAACGCAACCAATAGAATTTTTTGGAAAAACTTTGATTTTTTCAAACTTAAAAACAAAAAGTCGTATTTATATCATATGAAGCACACTCGTCAATAGTTCTTAAAATCGAAAAAACAAATATGCCTTATATTTATGTACATAACAGCTGCTCTTAACCGTCAAAACTAAACGTATTTATAGTCTTTTAAGGTTCGGTCACAGTAACAAGTTTTTAAATATTAGAGAGTAGACTAAAAAAAAATAATCTTTAGGATCGGCAGAAAAAGCCTTAAATATTTAAAGCATATAAACAAAAACTCTTAGTTCTAACAATTATTTCCCACAAAGAATAATCGTAAATAGTTCTTATAATCGAAAGAAAAACAGAAGCAATATGCCTTATATTTTTTTACATAAGACCTGCTTTGAAGATGAAAGTAATTTGATATTAACCATCAAAACTCAGGATTTTTCTTAAGAATCAATCACAGCGAACAGTTCTTAAGTATTATAAAATAGAATAGCATGATGTATAGGTTATGAATGAAAAGCTTTAACGATTTGGAGCTTAAAAACAAAAACTTTCAGTTCTCAAAATTGAAATGTTGATAAACACCTTAAACAGTTGTTGAATTCTAAAGAAATAAATGAAAGTTAACATGCCCAACGCTTGTTTATACTAAGAGCTGCTTGGCATATGCAGGAAATTAAAACGTAGCCGCAAAAAAGAATGTTTTTCATAGTTTTTCTCAATGTAAAATTACAGCAAACAGTTAAGTATTATAAGAAAAATCAAAATAACGTAATGTATGATCTGTGCGAAAAACAAACAATTTTGAGCGTAACAATAAAGAAATTCTTTAGAGTGCTCTTTGTTTTCTTTGCTAACCAGTTCTTTAAATATAGAAAAAATATACCCTATGGTTATTTGCCAGTAGAAAGTATGGTTTTTTTAGTTTTTCTTGATGTCATTTTCACTATATTGAATTGAGTTAATTTCTGTTATTTATGAGAAAGTTGATTTTGTGTGGTCTTATGTCTGTTTTGTCATTTTGTTTTTCTCAACCGGATTGCTCCGTTTCTTGCGTGGATGTGCTGAGCACTTGTGTATTGAACATGGCATATTCCATGTGACTGTTCACGAACATTGACAACTCCTGGGATTGCGTCTGTGTCTGCAACGACTGAGTGATATCAATGATCATTGATTCGGTATCGATGCGCATGGCCGCCTGTGCCCAATCCTCGTTGCCAATCTCCAACGGCTCCGAGTGCCATAAATGCGGCTCAGTGTCCTGCACGTTTGGCGCTGACAACTGGGCCGGCGGAGCGGGCATCTGGCTGGATTCCAGCTGGAGAGCCACATCGTAGCACCAGCGATCCAGCCTGCAGTTGTTGTCCTTCTTCAGCTGGCAGCTGCGTATGTGATTGCATTTGGCGATCTCAGCATCCGTATAGGGCAGCACCATGCCCCTGTGCACGGCCTTGGCCAGCATGGCGTTCACGTAGCGTGCAGAGCGATTGGCCAGACGATTTTTACGCTCCAATCGCCGCTTAGCGTCCCACACACAATTGTAGAGCGTCATGTCGACGCGCACTTTGGTCCGGCGGCACAGCATAATGAGCTCGGCGGGGCCGTAAACCCGACCCAAATCACTGCTGGTTATTTTCTATGGAATCGTATATTGAAGTTTAAGCTATCGCAATCATTGACTCGATGTGTGCTTTACCAGCGGTTCGTACATTTGCTGCAAACGCTGCTTCTCCTGACTGTCGTTGGCCTGGTCCAATATCTTTTGCTCCTCCTCGTTTTGGTAGTTAATCAGTTCCTTCGACAAGCTGTGCTCCATCTTTTTTAAAATATACTTGTACTGTTTGATGGCAAGTGCTGGGGCAAAACAAAAACAAAAGCAAATCTAATCCAAATCTAGTTCAATTTCTGCTAAGCAAGCTAATTTTTTCTGCTGGCAACTTTGGTCACACTGTGCAGCTGGCCAATGAAAGCACTTCGATCAAGTGAACAGTTACAATTAACAGTTATTCATGTTCGGCCCCAATGACAGCAGCAGAGGAGGATAGCAATTGGCAATTAGCCGTTAACTTTTTGAATCTAAATCGGACGAAATCAAACATGTATTATTATTAAAGAAGACCAATCCCAATTAGAATATTTCAAAAATATGCATACTTATATTCAAAACTTTTAGTTTCCAGCTCTTAAAATTTGGATAAATATATGCCTGTATGTATACGTATTTTGCGGTTTGAGAAGCCTTCTTCTGGATATACGGGGTATAAGAATTCATAAACGAATTACTGAAATATATATCATATATATGTATATATATCAGATTTATCATATCCAACCCATTTAAAAGTACTTATTCTTAAAAAAAAAGTAATAAGTCACATATTATTTTTTCAGGTTTTTTATTTCACTAAAATTAGCATCAAACTGTTTATTTTTCTTTTAATATTTAAGTTTTATGCTTCATTAAAATTGCCAGTGTTTCCACCTTGTATTTATAAACAATTATTTACTCTTCGTTCATTTATACATTTTGTTGTTGTTAATCAGTAATCAGTACAAATTGCAAAAATATGTCGTTTGTTGTTTATTACAGTAGTATTAATATACTATTAATGATCCAAGACTTGAAAAGGCACGATTTTTAAAAAAATTCGGGCACAATTTTTATGGTTTTCATGTTTTCACTTTTTGTTTAGCATTGTCGCTCATATAAAATTAACAATTACAAGCTTACATGTTAATACGCTTAAATATTAATTATAAAGTTAGATTAAAAATAATATATCAAAATAAAATAAAAAAAACATACATATAAGAAGAAAACATTGACGGCAAACAAAAAGTGGGCGTAAGTCCATAAAAGTTAACAAAATCAGTTTGTTTTTCATTTTCTTTTTTTGTTTTTTTTTTTTAGTGTTTTTAAATTGGCATAAATTCTTTTCGTTTTTGGATCGTTTAGCTAATAAATAAATTGCTATATTGCATGGACATTGATAAAATTAAGCGATCCGAAAAGCCGGTAACCGGCGCAACTTGTGCCAAATACTTTTGTTACGAAATTAAAAGAAATATTAAAAATAAAAAATGTATAACATTTGTGTGCTCCTTGCAAGGCTATCCAAACATTTCATGTGAATTTTTAACAATTGTTTTTTTTATCATTTTTGTTTTTGGAATGCTCTCTCTTCGTGAATTTGAGGAACACACATTGTTTAATATTACAAATCATCGTTCGTTGGTTAGTTTTGAGTAGAGTTGGGCGCATCTCATGTTTTTTACGTGACACGAACACTCCGGACTTGGGATAGGGTGTTAGTTTAAACAAAGAACACGATCAGGCGATATTTTAAAAATTAGTTTAAAAAATTAAAATTTAAGAAAAATCATATTGAAATTGAAAATGTTCATTTAGTGAAAACTTTTAAAAAAATATTTAGTTACATAATTTTGAGAAGTCGTGTCGTGTTCTTAATATTTTTAGCCGTAGTCGTCTCGAGTTACTTTAATTAATTCGACACGCGCCCATCTCAAGTGTAAGTAACAGAGGCACAATTTGGTGTACTGTACTCAAAGTTCTTAAAAATAAGAATTGTTGTTGTAAATCGTATTTGCTGCATTGTTTGATAAATAGTTTGTATTTTTTTTTGATTGTGCGTTTAAATTGTTGCTGTTGTTATTCTTAATTTTGGCTGCTTGGAAATGGAAGCTTTTTCTATGCTTTTCTTATCTTTTTTGCTTTTGTATATAATCTAAAATATATAGTATATATTGCAAGGCACAAACGTTTGCTATGTATACATAGAAGCAATATATATGTCTATATATATATATATATACATATATATTTGTATATATATATACAAAATTTGACTTAGTAAAGAACGCGTTTCAATGGCAGTTTGACTTTTGTTCAAGCTTTGTTTTCTCGTATTTTTAAATCTTGGACGCGCACCTGTTGAAGAATCTGCTTCATTTATATGGATGGAGAGGCGGGAGGCGAGGCCGGCGGGTGTTGACGGGGGAGTTGTGTGTTGATACCAAACAGAAAATATTTAGACAGTCAGTTGTTAAAATGGCAAAATTGCACTAAAGAAAAAACAAATGACAACTGTTGTTGCTGTCACAAATTATTTGCCCGCATAAATGGGATTCTTGAAGGTGGATGTGGCCTGTTTGTAAATAGGATTCTCGCCCTGCAAAAAAACAAAAATCAGAAGAAAATTATGATTATAATTTTATAATGAAATGAAGGCAAATTTGTTTTTTCATTATCTAGTTGACTGCTGTTTAACTTACTTTGATTAGAACTTAAATATTTATCGTTAGCAAACAGCTGGTTGGTTTCGAAGTTAGATATAGTGTTTTATATAATTATAATTATAAATTAATATAATTCTACAACTTAGATAGACGCTTAGTACGGTAAAGAAATTAATTTCCGACATTAAAAAATCCCCGAGATTTCTGAAATAACCCGTTTCCGCAATTACCCGAAAAATTCTAGCTACATTAAAAATGTTCTTAAATAACAAATTTTTGCAATTCCTAATTAATTTTTAAGATATTATCAAACGTAAAAACGTAAAATCAAATCTTCGTAATGAGCGAATATTTTAGATTGCGTTGGATTGGTATCAAGTATTTTATGCTTTTTTGTAGTAATTCAGACCGAGATACGAACTGAACTGGCAGCTAGTGATATTAAACATTAAGATGACAATCCCTCTACCTACTGAGAAACCCAAGCCCTGCTCGATCACTTACCGTATCCCATTTGGCATTCATGCGCTCCTTTTCGAAACGTGCGAATTCACGACGATCGTGAATGGTGGTCAGCAGCTTCCAGAGCAGCAAAATGGCCAAGCCAATCAGGACAATGGCCGCAATGACGCCAAGGACAATGCCGAGCATGAACACCTTGGGCGGGCACTCTTTCTCCTCCTGGGCATGGACGACCAGTTCGCCCACCTCGCTGTATTTGAACGTAAATTTGCAATCGTCCTCATCGTAAAACGTGCACATCTGCTCATCCTTGTGCTCATCGATCTTGACAACCTCAACGCCGACGGGCGTGAAGGTTGTACAATTTTTGGCACAATCATCGCCGTTCTTCAGCACGCCCGTGTGGTACATTTGACACTGGACGCAGTTCTGCAGCTCTTGGCAACGGCCCGTGCACGTGGGGCACTTGTCACAGTATTTGCCCGAATAGCGGCCTTTAGGGGTCGATTCGCATTTGCAGACGCCGCACTCGCAGGTGCCGTGGCCCGAACAGATGATGCCGCTCTCCGGTGGCATGCACGTGTCGTTAGACGTCTGGCAGTCGCAACTGCTGCCCGTCCAGCCGGGTTTGCAGACACAGCGATTGCACTCGCAGATGCCGTGATCGGGACCTGAGCAGAGCAAGTTCTTGCGGCGCTCGCAGCTAAAGTTCTCGCATTCGCAATATTTGCCCGAGATGATCTCCTCGAGATTGGTGCGCTTGTGGCACTCGCAGGCGCCGCAGACACAGCTGCCACGTCCGTTGCATTCGGCGACGCTCGTATCGTTGCCCGGCCGGCACATGTTATCGTTCACATTGTTCAGATGCACATCGGACATGGAGCACTCGCAGGTGTTGCCGAAATGCTGCTCATCGCACTCACAGATGCCGCACATGTAGGTGCCGTAGTTGTGGCACTTCGGCGAGTGCTGCTCGAAGCCGGTGGAGCCGGCGTGCTCGCACGGGCACGAGCACAACATCTCCAGATCGACAATCATGCTCTCATTGATGCCCACCGGGTAGATTTGGATGACCTGCAATATGAGAGCAGAAACTGTTAATAGTCTATTTTGCAGATTATTATACCTTTTTTGTTTATTAATTAAAGCGCCTAGTTAATAAAACTTTTATTGCAAAGAGCACTTTAAACAAAACCCTTTTTAATTTCTGAGCAGAATTTATAGTAAGTATGCAGTGAAACGTAATATTTCTAGTTCTTAACTTTTCCGGCAACATATACTGTATTCTATACATAATACCCTGTACTTCTCCCATTAAAATGTGGAAAGCAAAAAGGCAGACTTATCTATTGTCGGATCCGTCACATCTTATCCACATCTTGTACTATGGCTATAATCTAACTATTAATTTATCGTAATATATTTTAGCTATAATCTAGTCTGCCAATATAGTATATACCCTGCACTTGCCCCATTTTTTTTATTTTTATTGCAAAATGAAAGTTATCGACTAACCGGCATTTTCCATACAACCACTTTATGAATAGATTATGAACATAAAACAAGTAATAAATTATTCAGTTTAAATCTTTACTGGCAACATATTTAATATCCTACACTTTCCCAATTCGAATGTAGATTGAATATAAAAAGGAGAAAGTTATCGATTTACAAACCTGATTCCAGTCGCGCGGATTTGCCGGGCATTTGGTCACAGTTATCTGAGCCGTAAAGGTGACCTTGTCGCCGACCTTCAAGCCGCTGCACTTGTTCGTTTTGATCTGGGGTCCATTGGTCAGACAGCTTGACAAATACGTGATCTGCACATCACCCATGGCATTATCCTTCATCTCCACGGTCGATGAAATTTTCTGTACAATAATTGTAATTATAAGTACTACTTATATATGCGTATATTTAGTTGTCAGCCACTTACGCCGTACTCCTCGCGCACCAGATCGACCACATTTGACGAATCATTGGACAAGATGGCACTGGATGAGCCCTCAATGTGTCCGGATAGCTTTTGATAGACGGAATACTGATTCTGCGTAACGGCGAAAATGATGTTGATGGCATTCTGTTTGACCTTCTGGTTGATTTGCGATATGCTCGGATAATCCTGAATGATCGAATGCGTGTACAAACCCTGTCCGTTCAAGTGGCATTCGCCGTCGTTGGGCGTTATAACGCCACCCAGTTTACCATCGCCGGCATAATGGAAGCCCGCGTCCGTCGAGAAGACGAGCAGACGACGGGCTTGCTCACGCCAGCCCACCTGCTGACGACAGGCGATCGCCTGCATGATGGCATCGAAGCCGCCCTCGGGCGCATCCAAGTTGCCAGAGACAGCCGCCTGTTTCACCTCGTTCTGCGTGTGTGTGTTTGTGTATTTAAAAAGGTAAAGGTTAATAAAAACACAATAATAATCAACTGCGGCGGTTGTAAAGCGTTTATTGGGCAGCTGTCAAAACTTGGCCCACTCTTGAGTTCGGTCTTTAGTTGGAAGAGAAGCGTGTTTCCAATTTCAGTTTCGTTTTAATTTCGTAAACTGGTAACTTTTAAATCTCTTATCGATAACTGCACTTGACGTCGATAGTTGTCATGTATGTTTGAGCTACAAACTATCGACACCTTATCGATTTTTTATAACAAATTACAATTTTTTAATTCTGCACTCGATACCATTATAAAGACAGCTTAACGCTCACTTGCTAGTTTATCGATAGTCGATAGTCGATAGTTACCAAGAGATATTGATTGCTAGAGCTGACTTATCTCAACGTCATTTGAACAACTACTCGCATATAACGAGATAAATATCTCAACTGATTTTGTTTCTCTACATATTGAAAATACTTTACTAAATTGCAGCTCATCGATAACTTATCGATTTTAAATTGATAGTTCACATTGACAGTCAAGGGTCTCAATGATAAAATTACAAGCTAACGATATATTAGGGTATTTGCATAGAATAAACACTCATATATTTTGATGTATTTGTTATTTTTTCAACCTAAAAAAATGCTTGAATGAAATGTAAATTATCGGTGACTTATCGATTTAGAAAAAAATAACATATTTCTCAAAACTGTGACTAGCGTTTGAATCAAGACTTTTCACTGATCAAATATGCAAAAACTTAGTAAAATGTACGTTTATTTTTAGCACATTACGTACTATCGATAAATTATCAATTTGGAACAAGTAATATATATTTTGTATGCCTATTCATTTTTTATAATTTTACTTTCAACTGGTAACAACGCTTCAGTACGTTAAAACAAATTCTCAATCTTCGTCGGCAAACGTTTACCGATAAGATTGCGAACCACATATATATTGTATATAGACCATCATATCTACAAGAGTGTGCCAGGGACAACATGCAAACAGAACAAAGCTTTGATAGAGGTTTACTGAAATGAGGGGCATATAGGCAGGCAGGCAGGCAGTTAAGCATATGAACTATGATCCACGATCTACGATCTTATCAGAAGTGCAAAAACATCCATAACCAAGCAAGAAACGACAATACCAAATGATATTAATGGTTATAATAACTATAATAATAATGAGTAATAACAAATAATATAAAATAAAAATAAAGGAAAAAAGCAAAAACAAATTCGTTGGTGTTAGCTGCTAATCGAGTTGTCAAATATTTGAGTACGGATCTCTGATTGGTTAGATGGAACAGTTCTGCAACTGGTATTTATTTCTTTTTTTTTTGGGCAGATCACAACTTACAGAGAATCTATATGTGTCCGTGCTCAAGCCCATGATGTTACGATAGCCATAGGGAGCATCGCATTTGGGACATGGCTCCTCCAGGCTAAATTTTGTACGCGAATTTTTTGTTTTCGATATTTTGCAATTTTTCAAATTGTTTTATTTTTTAGTTAAATATGAAGCAACAAGCAACCGATTTTTCACAATTCACATACACATATATAAAAAATATATAGAGCGCAAGAAAGAGAGAGAGAGAGGAGAGAGTGGTGAGCATATATGTAAATGAGAGAAACACAAAAGTACAAAAAAGAAAAAAAAACTAAAATCAAAGTAATAAATAATATATAAAATTAGAGTAGAATAAAGTGTGTGGCAAGGCCATTAAAACTGAACAGTGGCATCAACAATAGTTGCTAGAGAGTTTAAAATGCAGTCTGGGAAGCTTTTTTCCTTTTCGATGTATGTCGTTCAGTTTTGGAGGATTGCCACATTTGATTTTTACAACATAAATACATAATACGAGTGCAACAGACAAATGCCATACGATATGGATGTAGTACAGATGTTTACCGTTATACATTTATGTGGTTCACCTCCACATAAACCACCGTTTTTTTTGAAGCAGCAAAAGGCAAAAACAAGTAAATAAAGGCAGCAGCTTATGAAAACTTTTACCGATCTGGCAGCACGAACATAACTGAATACGCTTATTAACTTGGCTGCGCCTCAATCCACTTAGTTGCTTGTTTTTTGCCTTAGCTGATTTTCGATTCGAACTTAAAACAAAACCAAACACACACACACACACACACTGAATTATACAGACATATAGTACTAATGCTTATGCAAGAAATGCGTGTATATAAAAATTATTGCAATACATGAATACATAATATGTACTATAGCTTAATATGTAAAATTTGATTTGAAAAAAAAATAAGGCAGTACGATATATAAGTGGAAAAAGTTCGAGAGTTAGGCACCAAGGCAAGTGAAATGATAGCAGGGAGCGATTATATAGAGTAGAGTATTTTCCCCTTTTTTTGCGAGGTTACGGGGCGTGATATAGTGCAAAACATAAATGTTATTAATATTAAGATATATCTGAATAGTATGTATTTAGAAGAGAGTGCAATACAAAAAAACAGAAATTAATTAGGCTCTTACAGAGAAGCTTTCGGTGTTATTGCTCAGTGGCATGTGATTGCGGTAACCATAGGGGGCCTTGCAGTTATCGCATGGATGCTCGAGTCTGTATAAATATACACAAATATATATAAATATCGTAAATATATTTATATATATATATGAATATATATATATATATGTTATCGAGCAGTTGTCGTTGGTTTTGATTGATGGTGATTTTGTTGTTGTTGTTGTTGTAGTTTAATCATATAATCATGATCATTTGTGGCATTAGTTTTTGTGTTGATTTTTTCGCATAAAAGTAGAAGTTTTTTAAATGTTGGTTTGTTTCGAATTAGTCATAATAAATACATAAAAAAGATAGAGCATCAAGTTTTACTAGTTCTTCGGTGTGCCGAATACTAAAAAATACCTTTGCAGACATTTAGGCGTTGTGCGGTATATATCTCTATACTTAACTCAAGCGATTATATTGCTTTTGTTCCTATATTATTCACAAAATTATTTATAGCTATACAAATATATCGAACTAGTCCAAAAAACATTTTAAAGCTCTTTAATAGTCAGGTTAATTAGGATTTTATAAAAAACAATAAAAGTTTTTCATAACAAAATTCAATTTTGAACGGATTGTTTTTATGACTACTATATGATATATATAATCATATGCAAGAGAAGTAAAACTAGTTATTGCGAAGTTTAATGAAGATATTTCGTAAAACCAAAGGGGTTTTCTTTTTTACAAAAAGTAAATTTAAACCCCGATCGTTCCTATATAGTATTGTTGTGTGCTCTTCATAAAAAACCTAAAAGCTTTTTCTTACAAAAACTTAATTTTCCACCAATCGTTCACATAGTATAATAAACGGATAACGACAGACAGACAGATATGCCTATAGGAAATCGGCTGTTTTCACATAACAAGAATTTATAACTGCTGCTAAGGTACACCAAAAATAATTACAATTATTAAAATTTGTTTTAAATTTTGAGTAAGCCAATGAATTAAGCGAGTTGTTTTTCTGGTTAGAATTCATGATAATAAGTGTATATAAATTTAGAATATAATTAAATTTTGCTAACTCGATTATGTTCAGAAGCTGCTCACTTAATGCTAAAATCAAATTCAAAATATAAACAAAAGACACGGCTATTAATCATAAATATATATATAAAGATAATACACTCATTTGAGTGACTAATTTAACTTTAAGCTAAACTTATCAATAAATAGGTAATGCCTCATCGTTTATTTCACGGCAATTTTTAGTCATAGATTCCTAGCAACTCTTAAAGATAATTCATGCTTAGACTGTAATCGAAAGATGTTTCACTCACTTCTTGGGTATGGTGGATACGTAGGGCATGAGCACCTTGTCCACGAACGAGCCGAAGCCCAAACGGAAGTTGGATGTGATGCGTTTCATGGTCTCCGAGAGTTTGTCGCCCAGGGCCGATAGTTTCTCCTTGTCGTCCTCCATAGATTTGGACAGATCCATCAAATAGTAGAGATCAACGGGATAGTCCTCGGCTTGTGAGTAGCTCACATCCAGATTGTGCACCTCATCTAAAAGGGAAATGCAATTTTCATATTTATCGATCAATGTTGATCGATTACTTACTGATGCGCAGCTTGAGGCTGACGCGTTGCGGCTTTATCTGCACAATTTCGCCAGCGGCAGCGGCACCACCGACTGCTGCTGAGCCCGCGGCACTCTGTGAGCTGAAGCCCGAGCTGGAACCGGAACTGGAACTGGAGCCGGAACTGGAGCTGGAGCCATAGCTGGCACTGGAGCTGGACGCGCTATACGAGCCCGAAGACGAGCCCTGACCATGGACGCTGCTCTCGTAACCGCCACCCGACATATATTGTCCACCCGCCCAGGCGGCGCCACCGCTGGCCAACGTCAGATCCTTGTTGATCAATATACGCTCCGATGTATCCGGATTCCAGATGTACTCCTCCGGGCAGATCTCCGCCTTGGGCGTGTGCAGAAAACAACGCGGCCGATCACCATAGTCGGGCTTCATACACCAGCCGCAATTTTGGGTCTGGATGCACTCGTGACACGTGATCTTATTCACGCACGGATTCTGCTCCAATTTGGCCGGCGATTGCAGCGACTGTCCGGCCGCCGTCTGTGTCGCCAACAACTGCTGCGCCTGCCCCTCGGCCATCAGCGTGCTGAAGAGGATGCACAGCAGCGACACATTCAACAGATGCTGCATCGTCCTGGTTGTTGCTGTACTCGTTGGTATCGCTGTCTCTGCTCTCATTGTCGCTGCCCAAGCGCACGTGCTCTCCCTCTCGCTCTCGGTCTGTCTATCTGTCTCTTCCGGTGCTGTGCTGTGGCTTTATCCTCTAGCTCTTTCGCTCTTAGTGTTGGGGGGGAAGGTGCGAAAGTTTTATGTGCAGCGGCTGCAATAGATAAGAAATTGAATTGATTGAAGAGAAGTCATGATGATTCATCTTTAGAAAAAATAGAAGAATTTATTATATATATAGAAAAACAGATGCCAACAATTTGCTGGCGTCATATATATATTGGAAAATACAATAAAATATATATATTTACTGTTTATTACACATTGTGTAAAAAAAACAGTAAATATATATATTTTATTGTATTTTCCAATTGCTTTATTTGTAAAAAACCAAAACCTATTAAAACTTACATACATTTATTTGAATGTGGCATTGCCCAAAAAAACTTTTAATTATTTTTTACTAGTTTTATCAGTATCCCCAAAGCCTAAAAAATATATTATACAAATTTTTTCATATTTTTTAAATAATTACGTATTATTTATATCTATTTTTCACGCTATATGCGTTTCACTGGCCGGAATCGCAAACTAGTTGCCTGACACCAAAATCTTTAATACCCTGCAAATTTAAATAAATTTGAACATCTATAAGAAAAATTCGGATTTATAAATGCAATTTCTTTTTATATTATATAGAATATTGCTATGGTGATAGCTTACTACAAGAAATCTCGATATTAGAACAGTCAAGAAATAAACGCTTTCCAATCCGGACTTCAAATTGTAAATATAGAATTTTATTAAAAACAAAAACAAACTATTTGTTCAGTACGATTGGGTATATTGAGAAAATGTATTCCTTTTTTTTGGTTTCTGTCTGTGCAAATTTAAAGCAGCTAATTGCAATTTATTTGCTAAGTACATAAAAATTTACTTTAAATAGACATGGTTTATTTTGTGCAAATTTAATTAGTAAAGTTTTACAAAAAAAGTTTCTGAATATTTAAACTGCTCTCAGAACCAGGTAGTTCTAATTATAACTATAATAATCGATAGTTATCGAGCAACCAGTGTATTTTTAGTTTATGATTTAATATAATTACTTGATTTATTTATGTAAGCCACATAATTACGTTCTTCTTCATCAATTATTTTTACTTTAAATTTGGTTTACTTTTTTCTGGTAATGCAATGTGATGGTAATATAATGTCAATATGTTTGTATATACCACAATTGGAAGCTCAAGTTTCAAAAGTGTCATAAGAAAATTTGCATTAATTAGAGCACTCCGGCTTGTCACAAAACCAATATACTTTTTATATTTTTTTTGTATTATAAAGGTAGCGTATAAGATAAAACCAAACGGGCAAGGTGCATTTCTATAACTCCTATTGGATTCTAATATCTAATTCTAAAATGATATATGGATTTGTGACGTTAAACACGTTGTAAGAGTATAAAATGTGCTTTAAATAAAATACTCTGATCTTTTGAGTATAAAATGTATTTTAAGAGAATTATATAAAGCTTAAATAAATTGTCATCAGTTTCGCAAATAAATATTAAAAAGAGACTGCAAGTATTTATTAATTGTAACTACAAGCATAAATACATACGTATGTATTTACATATGCAGGTACGTACATACATACATAGGTGTACATAGGTGTGTGATTATGCTCATGCAACTTTCGCAAGAGTAGAGCAACAAACATCTGCTCAGGTTGCCTTTGCGTTTGCCTTGTCTTGCCCTGCTCTGCTCTGCCCCTGTCTTGTCCCACGTTTAATTTTATTTCTCTCGCGAGGCTGTTGTTGGTTTTGTTGTTGTTGTTAAGCTATACAATCAGCGTCGTTTCGTACGAAACGAACGAATCGAAAATCAAATTGGATATGACTCATCCCCTCCGCTTTAGTTTGCTGTCTTGTGAGTGTGTAACAAAACAAACACCGAAAACAAGCACGCAAGCACACACACACACAAACACACAGTCTCAGGAACACATGCTGACTATCGCAGCAATTTTTCGTAAATTAGGGCCAAATGCAAAAGGCAAACCAACCTTGTTGATGAGTGATAAATCTGACACATCCAGCAACCAATTTAATTGCAGCAGAATGAGAAAGAGCGAGAGAGTGAGAGCGAGTGTGCGAACAATAGGTAATGGCAGGTAAAGCGACCGATTTAACGGTTCTTCTAGTGCGCAAAGCGAATTGCAAACGTAAACAAAGAGCACGCTGCAGAACAGCAGACAGGACAAAGACGCCCCTTTTATTGCAAGCTCCCCCTTTGGTAAATATGTTCAAATATATGGTTATGCATGTATTTTGTTTTTTTTTTAATTTTTTTTCTTTTTGCCTCGACTTGAGTCATGCAGCGAACTGCGCTGACGTCTTCCGGGCACGAATGAATAATCCAATTCGCCTTGCAAACTTGTCACTGGAGAGCCAAGAGCTTTGTTTTATAAGTTGCTGTTGGTTATTATTCATCCCTCTAATTAAAATTGAAAAAGAAAACAACAAACAGAAGAGTAGGGTGGCCAATTGTCGAGTTGTGCAGATGTTTTACGTCTAAATATAACAAACGACTGAAGGGTTTTGGGGGGAAATGCAGTAATTTGCATGAGCACAGAGCTGAATTTGGGCGCCCACAGCATAAGTCAGCATACACACATACATATATGCACATGTCTTGGTTTTGGCCTCGCACGTTCGCCCACAAGCATCGACCAGGCGGCCGGGCAACATCTGCGCTACATAATGTGGGCGTACGAGTTCCTCACACACCGCAAGCGGCCCAAAAGCAGAGATAAACACAGCTACGCAAACATGCACACATACGTACACACGCACACACACATGCAGAAAGAGCGCACCAATTGGATCTGCAACTCCTTATGCGAGCAAAGTAAACACGGCGGTAGGGGGCGCTGCTGTGTGCTGGCTACTGTAATCAGTTTGACGTTTGATCGTCAACTTTTGAAAAGGGTTGCCACCCCACTGGAGAACTTATGCCGTACTTTGCTCTTTAGCTCCAGCAGCAGAAGTGGAGGATAATTCATTGACACTCGGCAAATAACTCACACGCACGCCCACATATACACAAATTGAATAAGCGCAAGGCATATTTATATAGTTGCATGTGTGCGCGCCTCTGTCTCTGTGCGTGCGTGTGTGTGTAGTCATCGTCATCGTCATCGCCAATGAAATCATCAACACGAATGAAGAGTTCCCTTTGGGTCAAGAATGCAGTCAAAATTCGTACATTTTCTTACGTAATACAACTTCATTCACATTATTTCACGCACACTCTTACACTTGCTTAAATTCAATTTGCTCGTTCTATGCCTTTTCAATTAATAATTGTACAAAATAATTCCATCAGGGTGCGACATTGATCGTTGCTGTGGTTATATTTTGATTTCACGCACACACTTGTGGAGTTACCCACACAAACACACACAAACGCATACACGCACACGTACACAATTACACTGCAATTGCAATCAGCGTTTAAGCTTGTGTCACTTTCAACAAAGATGGCCAATAAGCAACAATAAAATAAGAACTTTTCAAAAATAAAAGATGGCAAAAAAAAGACGTTAACAATTACTTTTGGCGATGGTTCCGCACTGCCACTCGATTATCAAACAACTGACGGCGTGTGACCAGACTTCAATAACATAAATAATAAGCAAATAGTGTGACCAAAGTTACTGCACAATTACCTTAGTAGTTTCGCTATCGCATTCACGATTAATCGGTAGCATGTCTCATGGTTAAAATAAAATCGAACTGTTGCAATTAGTCAAAATAAGAATGCTTTGAAGTTTAATTTTTCTTTGCTATGAAACGCTTTAGATTTCCAAACGATAAATTTAACAAGTACATTCCAAAATGCCATATCACTAAATACAGACCTGTGCGGCATAGTGGAAACAGATTTTAGAGTGACCGCACACAAATACTAAAAAATAACCAAGCCAAAGAACAACAACAAAAACGCATCGAGGTGAATGTAAATAAACGACTGGCCATAAAATCCGTTTAGCTGGCCACAAAAAAGAAAAAACAAACAAACGAAAGAAGTGAAATCATCACAGTAATACCGGGTGAAACGAAAAAGCAGGAAAGAGCACGCACAAAACACTCGAAAGAGGAGCACAGGACTTTCTAGAAACCTGCTGGCAACGGTGGCGGGGGGCGACGCCCGCGTCGCATCATGGACGACTACGATATTGATATCGATTTGAACTTTGTGCAGCTGAGCCGGCAGCAGCTGCTCCAACGCTACACGACTGCCGTGCGCCAGTTGCGCCGCCTCGCCGAGGCCAATTACGGCGTGCGGCCGCTCAGCTTTGACAACTATGTGATCTTCCAGTATTTCCAGCAGCGCAGTCCGACGATGACGACGATGGCGACGACGACGCGAACGCCGCTGTACGCCTATCTAAAGCTGGAGGTGCTGCACCATCTGCTCGATCGCCGGCGCAAGATACTGTGCTGGCTGTTCTACCTGACCCTTGTGTCGCTCTGCGTGGTCGCGTATCGTTACGAGACGACAAATGGCGCGAACAACGCACGGATGGTGCAATCGCTCGTCTATCCGGGCATGCGGATGTGGCGTCGCATGACGATGCCGTTGATACAGCGCTTTCCGCGGCTCACCGAACTGTACGACGAGTCCTGCCTGATGGGGAATCCGTTCTTTCAAGTCGAGGATCTCAGCTGTGCGCCGTGCGCCCACGTCGAAGGCGTTTGGCTGGAGAGCGACGAGTGCGCGCATCTGTACGCGAACGAGACCGCCAGCAATGTTAGCCTCAGCCAACAGGATGCCGGCACCCTGAACGGGTACAAGCAGCTGGCGCTGCTCCAACACTGCCGCAAGCCGACGGAACACATGCCCTACACGTTCCGGAGCAATCAGGACGGCTTCGATTTGGTCGATTTCTATCGGATCTATGCCAACAATCTGAAGATCTTCCAACGCGACGCATATCGCGTACACTCCACCAATCAGAGCGTTCACAATCTCGAGGATCTCTTCGGTCAGTTCAACAGCAGCAGCGGTGAGCTGGGTAGCGCCACCTGGTCAACGCATGCTCACAATCTGTGGCGCTGCAATCGGATGCTGCCCGCCCGCCTATTGCGGCCGATATTCGCGCGGCCATTGCGTTTGCCCAGCATGGGCGTGGCATTGGAACGGTATGTGGCCATTGATACGGCCAAGGCGCCGGCGTACACACTGCCCGAAACCGAGTGCCCCAACGTCTACATCCATCAGGCGGTGGGCACACGCTTCATCATCTTGCGACCGACCAGCGAATGCCGCCAGCGATGCCGCACGCTCTCCATGCGGCTGACCCAGTCATTTGTGCGTAAGTATCTGATATTTGTAGAACCCAAATCGTGGACTGGATTTTCAAATCGATTCCCGTTCTCCTTGCAGTCAATTACAATTGGTTGTACTGGAAGCCGATTTCGGCGCCCGATCCCCTATCGGAGACCATGTCCATTAGTCTAATCGGTTCCTATTGCTAGATGGATGCACCGCGAATCCACTTAACCAGCCACGCCCCAATTCTCAGTCAACACTGTTTTTTGATAAACGCCAAGCCAAAATTTTTTTAAGCATTTTACGAATTTGGAAGAAACCAACTCAACGATATTGAAGAAAATTTGAAAATTTAGAAGCAGAAAAACCCCGCAAGCTGTTTACCATTGGAAATGTGCAGTTTGTTTAGCTGTAAGAGCCATGTCCTTAATTTGTCCTTATAGTTGATAAGTTAAGCTTAGCGAGTGCCGATCTTTGTCCCCAAATCAGTTTTAAAACTTTGTGTTCCGCGTAGACTTTTCACTCACTTTATTATTATTATTTCATTTATATTTTATTTTTTTGTGTCAATTGCATTTATATTCAGCTCTAAGTTCGTTTTTATTTAATTAGGTATATGATCATCTATATATATATATAAATATATATGTATTTGTGCGTATATAAGATGCCAGCATAGAGATTGTAAATATGTATGCGAATGCGTATTTGAGTTCCCCTAGCAATTTGTTCAATTCGAAAACGTTTGCCAAATTATGAATTAATAAATTCTGCAGCTATATATAACATGATATAATATAAGACACAATTTTTTTCATATGTCTATATGTATTTTTTAAATCCTTTACTTTCAAGCAATACGGGAAAGACTTATCTTATATGTATAGCAATATAATATTTAAATCATAACCACATAATTTATCTCAAAGTTTGAAAGAAAAACTTTACATAATTAATTTTAGTGCTTATTTATATATAAAAGTATATGTTAAGCTACTTAAGGGAATCTGCCTTCAAATATCTAACCTTTTAATTAATCATTTATATTCTATAGTTTTATAGTTTCTTTCTGATACAGTGCCACGATCCAGCTGATTATAATAGCTATACTGCCTAAAGCACAAAGAAATACTCTTTAGGAGCGAGAGAGAGAGAGCGAGATGGTTTACGTAGAAAGAGACGGACAGTACACAACGAACATGACTATATCGAATCAGCTTATCGAACTATCAAGTGCATGTCAACAAAGTCAACAAGTTTTCAGCTTCGAACAAAACAAAATTATTTGAAAGCCATGCTGCACTTAAAACGTTTACCAATGCGAAACAAAGTAGAATAGACAAACAGCGCAAACCAAAAAAAAGCGATTCTTTGTGATATGGATTACGATTCGAACCAGTGCCTCGTTCTCAGGTTCAGTTGGTGAACCTAAAATCTGCTTTTAATTCGATCCTTGGTTCTTGACATGGTTTCCAATTGAAAATTAAACAAAACAATAATTTAAAACAAATGTTTCTTTTTTGTAATAGAATAAGTGGGTGGATTTTGTAATATTTTTTATTTTGATGTTCTTTAAATATTCTCCTTGGTAAGGTTCGTGAACTCTCTTTACCACATTCATAAAACCAGATTTTGGTTCATCTCATTTTTTAAAGGAAAATATATTTCTTATTTATAAGAAAATATTTCGTATTCTCCTGTTTTTAATGTTCTTTTCTGTTAAGAGGTAGAATATCAACTTTTGAGGTGAGGCAATATATATATACAATATAAATATTTTTAGTTGAAATTGTTTGTATAGAAATTAAACCAAACCTTTTTAAAAACAAATTTTCTCGGTTCGATTTGGTTCCAGTTTCGAACCGGTTATAAAAACCGGGCTATAAAAAATTTAATGGGCTGGTTCGAACCGCTATCCAGCCTTGGAATAAACAAATCAGAACCTCTCCAGACTTAAACAACTTTAAAGTCATATTGAACTTAAACGTAACATGGAATATTATAAAACTTAGCCCTTGGTTAGGGCATCGAAATAGGAACCGCTCATCAGATCCTCGGGCGCAATGCCGAACGTGCGGCTCAGCTGCTCGGCTATGGCCTGACCCTCCTCGACCGTCTGTTCGGGTCGCAGGCACACCTCGAACTCCATGAAATGGCCCAAGTCCTGCACCTCGTCCATGTGGATGCGCGTCTGTGCGTGCAGGAATAGCTGCCGCTGCTTGGCCAGCACGCCCAAGGTGCCGTTTGACTGCCGCAACATCTTTTCCAGCACCGCCGGCTCGTCCACTTCGATTTTATTGAACTTGGAGAGCTTAGGCCCGGCCACGTCGGGTCTGTCGTAGTAGACGAGCTGGGAGCGGGCCGGCGCCTCCAAATAGCGCAACTTGAGGCGTCCACCTTGTGGCGAATTGAAGAAAACATCGCGCTGCACAATCAACTCGCCAGGGGCGCCAGTTAGCTGCTTGGCAATGGCCAGGCGACGTTCGAACTCCTGTGCGCCGCCAGGTATGCGTGCTTTTATCTCCACATTGCGCTGATCTGGTGCAATGTTGCTCATGTTTGCGTTGCACTTTACTCTATTTATACACCGGAGTATACGCTTTATTTGCATATAAAATTAGCTAACATGAAGAGTTCTAAACGTTTTTTGCGTGTTGTTCTTTTCGATCAAGCTTTTTGGCAGCGAACACGCGCGCTTTTGCTATCGTTATCGATATGTGACATGAACTGAAACTGACGTGGCAACACTGTTCTTCAATACACTTGGTGGGCACACACTGTTTGCCACTGCTTGGCGCCAAAATGCGCTTATTTAAAAGCTAACAACTCAATTGATAATTGATAATAATTATTATTGCTATTACTTCTATTCACAATGACAGAATTTAATCTATAAATCATGTAAAATTGTGTCGTGTGTTTGATTAAATATAATTTTTAATTACATATAATATGTTAGTAATCATGTGTGTGTGAGTGCTGTGTACAAATGTTTGCAAAGAATATTTGCATGTTTTTGTTTGCATAATAAATACATAAATAGCTAAACAGAAATTTTAATTTACAAAAAATTCTTTTTTTTTACATAAAGCGAAGGAGTTCTATATGTAAATTTAAAAAAAGGAACATATTTGCATTAATTTTACTAGTCTTTACATTGTATGTACATACATATCACATTGATACCAAAGTTGATAACGAGATATAGCTTTAATAATCTTAAAGATCTACTCACCAAAGGAATGGGAAACCACCTTTAAGAAATTTTTGTCTGAAAGGGAAAAGTTATCAAAAATAAAGTGTCAATAATTATGTATATCAAGACTGATTCATACTTACTCTAAGAATATTCGAGACCGAAATAATCTTAAAAATTTAAGAACAACACGTATTTACGCCGCTCTTACTTGATTTTGGAATAACGTTTTTCTTTAAGTATAGCTGCATATAATATGTATTATGTTGTAATATGCCTCAATCGGTTATATGTACAAATATTTGCACAACCTTGGTATAATCTTTTTCCTGAAAATGTTGTAATGGGTTGGGCAGGGTGGCAACTGCTCCCTTGATACAATAGAGAAAAAAAGTTAAGAACTTTGACATTCTAATATTCAAACTTAATTTAACACTAAAAATATTTAAAAAATAGAAGTATGTATATAAAAATGATATAAATTAAATCATCAGTATAAATAGTCGTATAAATAGAAGAAAAACTACATCATTTAATAGTATTATATGCATATACAAAAATGTACGGAATGAATGTAAATGAGAATATAATTAGAAAAATGTATAAATTTACACATCCCGATAAATATATATGTATACTATATAAAATAAACTATAATTATAATAAAATATATGTACATATTTTTATTATTTAAATTTATATTATACGGATATTGAAATATTATTTGTATGGTTATATGTACATATGTATGTATAAATAGATACATTAAGAAATACATATGTAGATATACATATACATTTGATTGTATCTGTTATTGTACACGTACATACATATGTAAGTATATATATTTTCATGCACACATAATCGCTACATACACACATATATGTATGTATATGCATATATGCATAAACAGATTACCACATGTTTAAACACACATACGCATATATGTTGTATGTGTATGTAAATAAGTACAAAAGCAACAAACAATGAACCCAAAAAAACAACAACAACAAGAAAACACAATATGTAGACGACATACAAGTCGCATAGTCTCCTGGCCAGGCCCCGCTTCGTGACGCGCAATGGCACACGGTAGGTAGGCAGGCAGGCAGGCAGGCAGCGGTGGCGGCGGCTGCGGCTACGGCCGCAGCGACAGCGGCAGCGGCAGAGGGAAAGCGAGAGGCAGAGAACTGCCGCCTTCTCTATAATGACGATGGTGCGCTACGACTTTGGCAGCACAGCACAAACACATACACACACATACACTCACACTCACACCCGCACACACAGACACACGCACAGTGTGACCAAGGGCGGCGTTTTGCGTACCCTGCGCGTGTCCATAGCGTGGGCGGGCGAACACGATGGCGTTCAACCGGGAATATTGCCATCAACTTCCCATTTGAAAGCTTTTGTGCTCGGTTTTGCGTGTTCGGGCTGCGGCCTCGTTCGGGCGTTCGGGCGGCGAAATGTTCTCGCTATTGCTTATTACTGCATGTTCGAAATGGCAATAGCAAATTTACTTTTAATTTGCCACCATTCTGCCCCTCCCCTCCTGACCCCACCGCGGCCCAGCACCACACACGCACCTGCTCAAAACTGCTCCGTCGTTCGCTTCTTCCCCGCTCCGTTGCAACGACGCCCTCTGGCGGGAAAATACCCCCAAAACCAAGTGTCAGCTGAGGGCAACCCTCATAGTTGTCCAAAGGATTTTTGTTAATGATAGGTTACTCAATAAATCGATATTGAAACTAATTAGCAATTTCCTTCAATTATTTTTGTATATGTTATATATTTGTGAGCACGTAGTATCATAAAGCAGCTAAGAAAAATAGTTGACTCTTGCAGGGTGTTTGCGAATATTCCGTATCTATCGAAGAGGTGCAAGAGAAAAAGTATAATAACGCTGAAGATAACAGGCAGAAGAATGTGTTTCTGATATCATAAAGTATATAAACGCTTGATCAGCATCAACAGCCGAGTCGATCTCAAAGATGTTTATTGGTTGACAATATATAAATGTTAAATTTAAAATTTTGTAAATATATAATATATTTACACATAAAAGAAAGCACAAATCGAACAATAGTAGGACTCAAATGAACAAAACTAGGACATGCAGACAAATAAAAATATTGACACAAAATGCATTTTAGACTTTGCTGCTATTTTACGACGGTATTGTGATCATATATTGATCAAAAACATTTTTCCTAATGTTATAATTATAAATAATAATTTAATAAATCTACGACTAAATTCAACAAACACATTTTTAAAACTAACGTGATTTTTTAATTTAAAAAATTAAAAAGTGCACGTAAGTATTGGCTAATTTTACGAATTTAGCAACTTTATTCTTGAGAACATATTTTACGATCTCCCGTTAGTTCAAATAAGTAGTTCGTTTGTTCAGCCAAGTGAATAGTTCAATCAAACTTATTCGTAACAATTCGTTCCAACTCTAACGAACATCGCAACCGTGTTGTGTTCAAATGCAACAAACATCTGAATTTATTTAATTGCTCAAGATCATCACACTTAGTATTGGATACTACATATGTATGTGTATGTATACATATATACATAAATACATACACATATGTATATACAGACATACTTATGTACAAAACAATTCCCAATAGGCCACATTATCAGACAAGCTGCCGCTGAGCTGAGCGCTGATACGGCGCCCGCTGCCGCACCCCTTCTTGGCAGCATTCGTTCTTCTTCTTCTTCTTCTATCAACGAACATTCAATTTTCATGTGTATCTAGGGAATTATTATTAACTATGTTCGCATGTATGTATGTACATAGATAAATAGATACGTATGTACATTTGTATCGCAGCTTTTTCGTGCGAGTGAACGGATATCAAACAAAAAAACCCGTATCCGACCAACCGGCATACATACTTATGTATGTACACACACACAGAAAGACAGATACGAAAATTTTAATGCAGTTTTCTCGATTTTCTATGTGGAATTCAACGTTGTCGCTGCCGCAGTCAACGTCGCGGCGTCGGCGTCGAAAGACAAAACAACGACGACGACGACCTTCGCTGCATCGCGTAGTTTTGTTGTTTCTTTGCTGCTTCTTCTACTTTTGTTATTGTTGTTGTTGTTGGTGGTGGCCGCTGCTTTTCGTTGTTGGTGTTGTGGCCCTCAGTTTGGTGGCCGCTGCGCTGCCGATGCCACAGAATGTATTGGCCATATATATATATACAAACACACACACACACACATATATATATATACCTACATATCTTTCTATGCATGTGTTGGTACCTTTTGTGTATGTATCTGTTATGTGGTTGTAACTGCTCCCCTCGCTTACTCACGCTCCCTCGCTCTAGCTCTCTCTCACACTTTTATGAGCTCTCTCTCTCTCTCTCTAGCTGTACATACATACATATATATATGTGTGTGTGCATATATTTTCGCGCTTGTGTGTGTGCAAGCAGCTGCGACTTTAAGTTTTTGTTGTTGCTGCTGCTGCGAATTCGCTCCCAGCTGTGAGTGTGTGTGTAAGAGTGTGAGAGTTTTTGTATGTTTGAGAGATACTTTGACCTTTTTTCCCATCAAGAAGACTTGAGCTGTTGTTGTTGCTGCCGCTGCTGCTGGCGTTGCTATCGCAGCCGCAGAGAGATCATTGCAGATTTAACAGGGCACGTAATTTATCCAAGTACATAATATCTATATACATGCATGTATACCTATATATGTACATATGTGTGTGGATTTATATATTTTCGTTCCATTTAGATATTTATGTTTGTTGTATTTTCAACAGCTCAGCTGCGTCGCTGTCAATGCTCATTTATGACTTCATTTGCCGCTTTGTCTTTTTCAAATTTTTCCCCAAAATGTATTTGTATTTTTTAATTTTTATTTTTTTGCGCGCTCGCTTCTATGTATGTATGTACATATGTATGTATGTACATATTTATCAGATATACTATTTCTTGCGTTCGCCAAGTGCAAAGGTGCGTTGGGTGGTGGGTAACTGGTGGGGGTGGGCTGGTGTGGGCGCGGTGGCGAGAGAGCCAACAAGTGTCGAGGCATACACACAATTTTTTGCTGACACTCCTGGACCTCCCTCAGTCCTCAGCCCCTGTCAATGCTCAGTTCCGGTTCAACGGACTCTTTTTCTTGTTTCTCTAAATTTTTTTTTTTTTGGCATTCAACCAAAAAGTGGCAACGCTTTTACTAGCGCGCTCTCGCTCTAGCTCATTTGCTCGTTCCTCGCCATATTTATCTTTCATTATTTTTCGTTTTCTTTTGAATAATTTTCATTGTTGCACTTTGTTTTGGCTTTGCTTTTGCTTTCGCAGTGCAAAATAAATAATTTATAAATGTTTTTAGTTACAGTATGTATGTATGTACATATATGTGTGCATATGATATGGTATGATGCATAACTCAGTATCTAGTAAGTGTATATACATATATGTATAGCCACCCCATACTTATACACCAAAATGTGTGCATGTGTATAAATATATAATAAATTATTTATATATATATATATATATATATATATATATATATATATATATATGTGTGTATATATATATATAATTTATATATATACATATATTTGAACATATAGAGGTCTAGCCGCCGTCTTTATGGCGAATATTTCATATTTATTTATGTACATACATATATGTATGTATGTATGTATGTATATAAATATACGTACATGTGTGTGTATATATCTGAACGAGACAAATGCAGCGTTGGAAGAATACGTATACATATACATATACATACATATGCACATATATATATATATATATATATATATATATATATGTATTTATACATTTGTATTTATAAAGCTTTTAGATATACATATGTATGTGCATATACATATGACAGCTCTCTCCCCAAGTGTGTGTGTGTGTGCGGCACGAAGAAAAGCGCAAAACGCAATGTAAGTAGAAAATTTATATGAAAAACCAATTTTCTTTTTATGGCTTGATTTCTTAATGTTCAGAGAGTTTAATGCGCAACTGTGGGAACCAAATGATGTTACTTTTTGAGCCAAGTGGGCAACTCTGGTTGAAAAGCTCGAAATAAGATAAAGAGAGCGCAAGAGCACGAGAGCGAGATTTGCTTGTAATGGGAAGATATTTGCAACTGTGTTAAGTGTATTAGAAACTAATACTTCCAGAAATTAAATAGTTTAGAAATTTAAAACGGCAGCGAAATGTTTTATATTTCTATGTTTCCCAATTTTGATTCATGAAATATGATATATGATATGATATTTCAATTAGAAAATGCCTGGATGCAAATCGTTCTAATTAGCGAGTGACCACTGTATTATGAATATATTTCAAGGCATTGAAATGCATAAAAAGGAAAAAAAGAGCATTGTGCGGAGTGTCTAAAATTAATTACCCTATATGGAAGATATGCGGATATGAGATTGAACTAGAATATATACATTCATATGTATGTATGTTTACTTTATATCTAAGGGATACACTTTTTGTGGCAAAATTATAATTCTCTATGCAATGGTATGCAAATATAGCTAACAATGTTTTAAATAAATAAATAACTTTTTTAATTTAGTTATATTATTAACCGGCTTTTAATATATACAAACATGGGGAAATACCAAATACTTATGTATATATTTAAATAACTTGCATGGCCCTCAAATAATAATATAGTAAGTACACGCAAATTAAAACTCTTGGCTTCCAGCCATGTTTCGAATTTGCATCAAATTCCAATCTGAAGGTTCAAATTTCTAAATAAGAAATTAAAAATTTAGAAATATAATTTACCACATTTAAAAAAGTAATTATTTCTATACACAACATGTACTTGATTTTCATTCTATCATATATTCAAACCTCTATATCTGTCTATATTTTTCTTTCTTTTTCTACTGTTCAAAATAGCGTAGAAAATATTGAAAATCCTGAATTTGTCTGCTAAAAAGTTTGTCCAATCGTCTTTAATATCGTTGCTTCATAACCTTGGCAACTTTGCCAATCGACAATAAGAATATAATTAATTAGCCAAACCAGAAAATGGATCTCAAATCGCAAAACTTAGGGAGTTTACAAATTGTTTTTGTTTTTTGCCCATTTCAGGCAGCCGCAGAGGAAACCCAAATGCAGCTCAGGTAAAACGGGAAACGCTAGAAGCTTTACAGGGGAAGGTAAATCTTCATTTAAACAGGTAGAGGACACCCTGACATTTGTTTCTACTCTCAACGAAAAATGTTACTTTAAATGAGAGTAAAAGCTATATAGATATTTTTATTTTTGAAATTGGTTTTTAATTTGTGTTTTTAACATAGAATTCAAAACTTGCAATAATAAAAGAAATCAAAGCATTTTTATCTTAAAATAATTAACTACCTTGGACTAAGTACTGCATTTGTGTGTTATATTTAGAACTTTTAAGTTTTTTAAAAAATGGTTAAAAAAACATATTCCTTTTTAGTTAGGAAATATGCAACCTTGCCACGTTTTTGCAGCGCTTGTCCTTGAATTAATTATAAGATTCTCGGTATTTTTTTTTTATTTTGAGTGCACCTCGGTTGCTAGAGTTAAAATTCGATGATAATACGGACAATACATAATCAAGGGTATCTGCTGCTGGTTTTCCAAGAATAGTTACTTCAATTTGGCTTATATTAACTTTAAACCCATAAAGTATATACATATGTACACTTCAGCAGGACGACGCGCAGAGTCGATCCGAGCTACAGGACGCAGCGAAATTTTTATTCTATTTCAAGGAAATCGGGCCCAACTGTGGCCCAAGTGTGTCGATTGTATCGCCAGCCAACCAAACCTAACCTAACGGAAATTGAAAGAAAGACGGGGACAAGAAATGGTCATAAAAGGGATCTATTGTTACATCGTTTAAAGAAACATGTCACGTACCAGCCTGACAAGTAAATAGAATCACGATTTTTACCAAAAAATCGAGAAATTTTCATTTTAAATAATGCATACATTTTAAATGCAGAAGCAATCTAGAGGGTAAACCATGACCAAAGTGTCATCGAACATGAAAATCGATTAAGTTTTGACATAGTTATGGGAGTTTGAAGTATGCGAGCTCTGGATCTGAGAGCTTTAGATGTCAAAATTTGTGACAAAATATTTAGTCCCCTCAGAATTTATTTTAATGTTATTTTTTATACTTATTATGACAACCACAACCGATTAAAAATATAAATGTCCAATTATAAATTTTGAAAACAAAAATGTTTCAAATTAGTAAGATATAAAAATGATAAAGTTTAAGATTTTTACCGCTTTTCATATTCGATGCCTCAAGATTGCTTCTACATTTCAAACGTATCCATTATTTAAAATAAAATAATATTTTTTTGAATCTTTTAGTAAAAACTAAAAGTTTTAAAAAAAAAACGTTTGAAATGTAGAAGCAATCTTGAGGGCATCGAATATGAAAATCGGTAAAAATCTTACATTTTATCAGAAGCATATATACACGTGTAAATATTTTCAGTTTAAAGTCATACGGTTCGGAAAGTAAGACGGACATTGCACAAACCTAATATACATTTGGAAAACATTGCGAAGATCCAACTTTATTCTGAAAAAAGATGTAGGCCGCATAATAGAAAATTTGGTGTCGCAACAGAAGTGGGAGTAGGAGTTTGGGTAGGGGTTGAGATGGGCGTGTCACACAATGTGGTGGTGGGTCAGGCATACATTTTTGTTACCTTCGTTTTTATTACCCATTTTGAGGGTGGACGAAGGGTTGATCGCAGGTGTTCGGTGATAATTTATGGACTGGTACGTGATCTGCATAGAAAAGAAGTGGCAAGGGGGTTGGGGCTGGGGGTGGGGTTGCTTGTGGGTGTAGTTTATTGGTATGTGCTTATTAACTTTACCCACGTGGCACGTGTTTGGAAATGAAAACGTAGGAAGAGGCGTTTACCGAGAGTTCTATCACGTACAGCTCAAATTGCAGAAATAATGTTTTTTTTTATAAATAATGGCAATCCCTACAACCGATCAGCATCTATTGAGAATATAATTATAAAAGACAGTTGTGCGCAGATCAAACCATAAATGGGTTTATTTTAGCTGGAGTTGTCTTTGAATAGGGTTTTTACTTTATATTTTCTTGATAAGGGTATAGCATAATTTTCTCCCGAAATGTGTTCTTGACTGAAATCAGTAATTAACAACAGAAGTATACTTGTTACGAAAATGTAAATAAATATCAAGATCAGACTACTGTACAAATAGCCCCTTGTCAGTTTAAAATTAAGTTTATGTTTTGTTTTTCAAGATATCCTTATCAAAACTAGAAAAATATTTAAGCTGGACCAGTATATCATATAGCTCCTATACTATAAATCGGTAAAAACATGAGTTTGTGTATGAAAACATTTTGTTATTCAAGATATCCCAACCAAACTCTGGGATTACGAGCGTTTCTTTGTTCCTTTTGTATAAGCCAAATCAGTCTACTATAAAAAATATCGCTCTATTGGGAAGCTTCTCCCTATTGCAGAGCTAGGTTGAGAAGCTCAAGAGCAGCATCAGTAAATTAGCTACAAAAAAACTTATTAATGTTTGCAAGGGTTTTGAATCTACAGCAACCCTCAAAAATATTTCCTTCATAAATATTCTTTCTTCTTGGGTTGGAAATTTGCCTCTATATACAGGGGCATATTAAATATTGCTATGTACATATATGTACATATGTATATAGTTGTATATTTATATAGTTGTACTTCGTATGGCATAACTCAGTGGCGGCGATCGCGCTAAAGGTGACTGTCATTTCAGGTAACTGAATTCATATCTGAATTATGCATGTAAATTCATAATTGATGAATCACGCCAGACAACAACAATAACAACGATAATAATAACAACAAAAACAATAGCAACGCGTGTCGCCTCAACAAAACAAATTTACATACATTTACACATACATATGTAGATATGAACATATAAGCAAATATATGTACATACATATGCCCTAAACGAAGTGCAAAAAAGAAAATGCAAAAACAGCGATAATTTCTACAACAACAAAAACAGTGTTGCCAACATTCAGCACTGTTTATTCGCATTCACGAAGAAAACTCTGTTTAAGCAATGGCGAAATTCTATTGCACAAAGCTGGCAACTCTACGCAGCCTCTTGATCGCCATCTTGTAATAGTGTTGTACAACAACAACAAGAACAACAACAGCAGCAACAAATATGGCCGCCAACAGGCTTCGCTTGTTTAGGTAAGCCAACTGTACTTTATAAATGTATGTACATATATACATATAATGTATGTGTCTATTTATCTGTGTATGTATACATATTTTTCTTCTGCATCTAACACATGCCTTTCACAAGAATGGCCACCCTTTGCCTACACCCTCCCTCCCCCACACTCCGCAAATTCCTTAGACTCTTTCGCTCTATTGCGCTCTCTCTCGCACGCTCGTTCTGTCTTCGTTCTCGTTTTATCCAGCATGCTGCTAATTTAAAAACATGAATTGGCAAAAAAAAAAGAGGAACCCAACAAAAAAAAAACAAAAAAATACCCAAATATGTGAAAACGAACAAAGTTTGCTGTGCTGGGTGCGCCGGCGCCGGCATCGCTGCTAGCGTCAGCTTTTGTGGAATTTTCTGCTGTTGCTAATCTCGCTGCTGCTGCTACTGGGCAGCCACCACTCACACACACAACAGGCGCAAACATATATATGTATATATACATATCCACTGCCTCTTCTACGCCCACTCGACAGCTCTCACTTTGCTCGATAGATGGCAGCAGTAGTCAACGATCAAATTTCTGGCCCTGGGCAGAGGCCGTGCCCAGACCCCTGGGCCCATGTTCCAGGTACATACACACATACAATGTACATATGTATCTATGTATGTATAATGTCAGCACTTGCCCATCTGTGCGTGCATGTGTGCATGTGTTTGATAAGAGCTACCCACACACACGCACACACTACTACTACCAATAAGCTTATAACTGTGCTTTTGACTAGAAACATGCGGAAACGTCGACGTCGACGTCGCCGTTGTTTTGCTTTGGCTGCATGGGAAAATTTTGCGGCTGGCGCCAACGTTAAGCAGCGCAGCACTTGAAATTTTCGCCGTCGTCACTTTATGGCTGCGCCGTGTTGTAAATCTAAGCGTCAATTCTTCGATACGTCGCTGCAACCGCACGAAATAAGAAGAGAACACAATGGACAATAACGACGTCGCTAACGCTAACGCCAACGTCCACGACAACGTCCACGCCAATGCGAGCACCAACACCAACACCCACCTTCGCCATCGTCATCAACATCGTCAGCATTGCAGACAGCTCGACTGGGCCAGTGCGACAATAAAGTTTGCCGGCCAGCCAGACACATGCATGCGCTGTTGCTCAAGGTCGCCAGCAGTCGGCCAAATGACGGCGGTGCACACAATGTCCGAAAAACCGAATCGCAATGCTTACATACAATGTGTGATCGTACAGTCTCCGGCTAAGCCGCATTATAAATTAACAAAAAAAAGCAAGAGACGCAAATGTACTCAGTAGATTTATTTTCATGAAAATATTTACGAATTTATGTACATACATATAAATATAATTTGTAAACATAACTGCGGCAAAACCGCTTGCATTAGAAAGAAGAACACAAGAGAAGGGGAACAAAAAAAAATTTGTTTAAAATTGAGCGAGCTTAAAGTTCAGCTTAAATAAATTAGAATTAAAACGCATAAGCTAAACTTCAGCTCTATGTATGTACATATGTGTGTTTTTACATTTACATATGTACATGCAATGTACATGCAGAGGTAAATATCAATGGCTCAGCCCAATGCGCCCGAGCGCAGCGAATTTTCAATATGCGCGTTAAATTTGTGTGTAGCGCAATGCGAATGTTATAATATTGATAACAATAATAATAAATACAAGGCAAGACACTGATGACGAAGACGACAGCGGCGTTGGCGCGCAGCAATATATGACGTCGACTGCATTCGCTCTTCGTGCTGCTCGTGAATGTCGAAGAGAGCAGGAGAGAGAGCGCGCGACAGAGAGGAGCCATAACGGGCTGTTACGGCTACTGTGCTTGTTCTCGTTGTTTAGGCAAAAAAAGAAAAGCAAAGCAAAGAAAATGAAATCACAAGCAAATAAGAACACAAAACGGAAACAGCGCGCAATGAAGCAAAGCGTACGAAAAAGAAAGCAAAGAAAAAGCAAAGAAGACAAAGAAGGCAAAGAAATTAAACAAAAACGAGTTAAACTCACATACACACACAAGCGAGTAAGCGAGACAGGGCACATGCAATCATTCACGCGACCCGTCCGCCAGCAGCCGCCCGCAGTTGCCAACCACCCACAAGGCCCCGGGCCAGCGGCGCCGTCGTTGTTGTTGTTGTTTCGCATGAAGATATCAATCAACCAAAAATCGCTGTCCGACCGGGACCAACGTGGGGCGTGGTATGTGGGCGGTTTTAGAAGCAGCGATTGTGATAACGGCGCCTATACACACACACACGCGCGCGCGCACACATACGTATGTACATGTATGCATGTGTTTTTTTTTTGTTTTTTGATTTGTTGCTCTCTCCCCTCTTTCGCTAGCATTAGCCAGCGAACACAATGGCCGGCCTTGCGCAACGCGCTCGCTTACTCATTCTGCTGCTCGGTTCGGCCCGCCGTCGCCTTCTCTTTAATCTCGAGAGTCAACAGAGCCCAAAGACTAGCAGGCCCCGTTTCGTGTGCGGCAAAAGGCACAACAAGTTTTTCAGCAGAGGCGGCGGCGGATGGTGGCGATGACTACACACACATATACAAACTCAAATACATACGTACATAGACATACATATATATATATATATATATATATATATATATATATACATATAATATATATATATATATATAAATAAATAAATATATATATATATATATATATATATATATATATATATATATATATATATATATATATACAAACTTAGGACATAAAACGTTTAACTGCTATGCCCCATTCGTCCCGCACAACAGCAACAATTACAGCAAACAAATTTTAAGAAATTCATACAAAACAAAAATTACTCCAGTGGGGACTAGCGGATACCCTACTTCCTCACCCAGTAAAACTGAATAACTTTGGTGTTTATTATGCGATCTTCATTCAGAGTTGAAATATGGTGGAAGGCTATACCTATACAAATTTTGGGCGAACGGACGGTGGTATCCAAAAAATGAAAAATATTCTTATTATAATAATTTATTATTACAATTTAATTAAAAAATTTAAAGTGTATTATAAACTACCTACCTAACTGAGTTTACCATAGGTGAACTTACATACATTTTGTGTCTCTAGCTCTTTACGATATGCTTAAAAAAGGATAAAAAATGATATTTATCGATTTAGGAAAACTTGATCTGCGTATGGTACATAAACTTAGAAAAACAAAACTTCAAGTCTTTCGCTTTTATAGTCTCTGAGCTCTGATCAAGAATATATTCTTTATGGGGTTGGACATGCGTCCTTCTGCCTGTTACATACATTTGCATAATACCATTATACCGTTTTGCAGCCATCCATCAATGGGGGCAGTGTATAAAAGCAACAACAATTTTGCTTTTTATATGTACGGCATATAACAGTAACAGCACAAACTTTACACAAGTATCTTATCTTTAGCGCGCGCTCTCTTTCGCTCCACCTCTCTCTCTCTCTGTCTTACACGGCAAGCATGTTTGCTTTGCTGCTGACCGACCCTCGAACCCCTCTCTCTCCACCTCCCCACCCCTTGCGCAGCCCTAACCCCTGCTTTTCGCACGCTACGTCTACGTTGCTGTTGTTGTTATTTTTGATGTAGTTGTAGCTGCCTTTTTTTTGCTTTTTGCTTTTTTCGTTAATTCATTATTGAGGCCAATTGAATTTGTGTGTGTGTGTATACATATATGTATGCATGTGTGTGTGTATGTATGTGTGCCTAGCTAGCAGCGTGCTTGAATGAGTGACGAACTGACGGGCCGACGCGTCGCGACGACCGTTCGCCGTTCGTTCGCCTTGCTTTTGCTTTTGCTTTGGCGGCCGGCTGACGAGGGCCCGGCAAGAGACTATGCAACACGTTTAAATATGCGCATCGACGGCAGCCGACGGCAAACGAGCGAGCGACGAGCGACCAGCAGCAGCAGCAGCAACAACAACAACAGCAGAAAGAGAGAAGAAAAAAACACCAAATACATACGCGCACATACACAGACACACACACACACGCATAGCCCAAAATGACGGAGCGTTGCGTGGCAGCAGCAGCAGCGACGGCGGCAGCGACGCTTTCGTCATTGTGTGTGTGTATATAAGCCAATCTGTGTGCAAGTAAATTGAATGAAGAAGAAGCAGCAGCCGTTCGTGTCGCTACGAAGTTTGATGACGACAACATTTCGGCTATGGCAAAGTCTAACTGTATGCGTACACACACACACACATATATATATATATATATATATATATATATATATATATATATATATATATGCATATATATATATATATACTATATATATATATAGTATATATACATATACATACTTGCATACAATACGACGTTTGCTCGCCAACTTCGGCCCCACCCACCAACACACACACTCACACACACACACATACACATACAGGCCGCTAAACGTTTTGCGCGCTGTTCGTTTTTTACTTTATGATTCTCTTCATTTTTCTTCTATTTTTTCGCGTCTTTTTAATGGTCGTCGATTGTTCTTGTTGCTTGTTTGGGTCAGAAGTTCGTTGCGCCGGCTTGTTTGACATTTGGCATGCGCTACGCTTCAAGCACAGCGACAGTAGGGAGAGAAAGTGACAGCAACAGTTGTCGTGCTCACCTGTGCGAAATAAAATTGTTGCTGTTGTCTTGCTGAATACATGCAAGCATACACACATATATACATATGTACATATTTATTATGTTATTATTTATGTGTTACTTGTTGTTTTGAATTGAGCGAAAACTATTAAACAAACATGCCCCACATAAAGCTGAGCAGCGCAAACAGCAACAAAAACTGCAGCAATAAAAACAAACAGAAGCCGTCACTTTTGCTGTCGACGTCGCAGTCGACGTCACTCGAAATGTGAACGGCAAAAGAAAGATGCCGCCAATGTAGACAGCGACAATATCAATTGCATGCCTTGAACGCCAGGTGGCAACGCTGGCCAGCTGTCGGTGCAGGACACTAAAAAGAGCTGGAGAGGTCTTTTCATTGCAGTCTTCTTTCTAATTTGTATTTGTTTATTTTTTATTTGCGAAGATTGCAAGCAACACAACAGTTATTCCAGCACCCCGTACCCCTATATGTACATACATACATACAATATGTATGTGCAACCAAATGAGCAATACAAAATAGTAAGTCATTTTCTATGCGTGCGTGTATCCACATACATGCATACACATACATACATATATAGCGTGCATGCGTGCATGTGCACGTGTGTGTGTATGTCGCGTGTATTACAGTAAGTGAGAGGGAGAGAGAGCGAGCGAGCGTTTGTGCAAGCGAATGAAAGTGCATGGCGTGCCAGTAAGTTGTGTGGGTGTGTGCGTGGGTGTGTGTGTGCGCAAACGAATTTATTAAGCACGTCTTCTTCTTCCACATTTCTGCTTCTTCTGTTTTAGTTGTTTTATTTGCATAGAACGAATTCCACTGTACATACAAAAGTAAAAATGATAAGCAATGATTTGAATTGTGATAATGAAGCAGAAAGCAAACTGGAAAAGTTGTAATTGCTTGTGATTATCAAGGGGGTGGAGCGGGAGGGGGATCAGCGTAAAGCTGGAAGTTATGCCGTTTTTTGGCTGTGGGCGATCGGATATCCGGCCCGACTGGCCCACCTTGATTGGGTTAATGGATATCATAATTTAGAGAAGACACACATATACACACTTAACATACATACATACTATGTATGTACATGTACATGTACATGCACCTGTCAGCCCGTGATAAAAACCCAAATGTTCCTACTATGCGAAAAAGCATAAAAAAAGATCGAAAAATTAGCTCGCTCTCAACACAATTCGAAGTTGTATGTCGAAGTTTCTAAATTCAGCTTTGTACCGTAGACGTAAACGTTTCTATAAAGATGCGATAGTGCTTAGAATATATATATGTATTTATAATGTTTGTTGCATTTGGAGAAAGCGGGAAAGCTTTCAAGTTTTGCCAGCATTTGTTTTTCTAATTCTTCTTTTTGGTAATTATTAACGTTTTAGAATGTTTCAATTAAAACGCGATTCGCTTTTTTATGCACAGAGTGCATATTAAAATTAAAATGGCAAATGAGAGAGCAAAAACAACTCCTCACAGTAAGGCTCTTTTCTTTTGTTAGCATTTCTCAATTGATTACTCAATTCTTTTTTTGTGTCGCATCCGTAAACGTTTCACCACGTTTCTGCATGTAAGAAAAGAGAGTAAGCAAAGAGAGCTCCTTAAATGCTAAAATCTTTATAAAAGTAAGTTTAGAGAAACCCATAAGTTTTTAGAATTACATTTATTTTATTTATTTAATGATAGCTTGGAACTTAAACTAAAAACTTTACAGTTAGATATAGCTGCCAAGGACTTGAGCTCGCAAACTGAACTATTTTTAGAAATGAATGAAAACATTTGAATTGAAATAATTAATTTGTTGTTGATTATCAATTTAATCATAAATTTTTAATCATAGTTAATCAGTGTATAAAACTTTCTTATTGATTAATATATTCGTACAATATTCACGGAATCATATCATCATAATCGATTTAGTGTTCTATTTTTAAACATTCTTAGATGATATACCTAACTCTCAAATATAAATACAGCAGACAATATTATTTGTTAACAGTTAGGGAAGAAAAGGATTTTCATATATATTATGTAGTAGTGCGGTGATATTTTTGGTATTGGTATTGGTGACATTTTGCTAATATATTTGGAGCATAGGGACGCCCACAATTGCTAAGTTAGGTTAGAATATCTTAAAAAAAAACAAGTTATGCATACAAAAATTTGTATTTCGACCTATGGTTTCTATTTCAATTTTGAACATGGTTTGGTGATACTGATCATGAATATACATATACATATACACATACACATACATATCTTATATGGCTCCATGCGTTACAAATTTCTTGACAAACTCGTGTTAGCCACTGCATGGGTATAAAATAGTAATAAATAAACATGAACATAAATATAAGCAGAATACCTGTGTTATGTATTGCCCAGCCCACTGTGGTACACTTTTAGCAACCCCACTCCCCTCAAGCAAGCCTCCATAAAAACTTCACTTCATACTCCCCCCCCCCCCCCCAATGTATTATATCGAAAGTATTGGCAGTACACAAATAGTAGCAACAACTTGGTGAGCTACCAATAACTCACACTGTAGCCCTTTGCCCCGCACCGACCCCGACCGCACCGTGCACCCTGGTGCCAGCCTTTCGTATCAATAGTCAAAAGGCGCGCACACACACTCAAAAAGCAAACACACACACACATGCACAAAGCTTAGCTGTGTTTACATAGCAAAGCGCGCACGAAACGGGGCCTCGCCGTTGCTGCTGCTGCTGTTCGGGCTGCCGACGCGACGGCGAAAAAGAACGAAAAAGACGAAAACGACGCTTATCGATGCCAGTGCGTGTTAAATGTGTGTGTATGCATATATGTACTATGTACGTACATACATACATAAGTACATACATACATACATAAGTACATACATACATACATATGTAAGTATTGTGTTTTTGTTATTTACGTAAGGGAAAATACCACAGTAGCCCATTTGGAATTCACAGAATACGGTAAAGGCCCGGCACAGCTGACTAATTAGCAAAGCGCTGAGAAATCAAAACTCACACAAACACCAACATTCGCTTGCACACACACACACACACAGAGGCAAGCTCGTGTCTAATTTTAGACACAGCTGCGTAAGAAAAAGCTCTGCTTAAACAGCAGAACAAGCTTTTAGTTGTGGGTGAGAGAGAGAGGGCGAGAGTAACTGAGAGCTTATAAAGTTAACGTTATGGAATGGGGAACAATTTTTTTTTTTTTTTTTTTGGGAAATGCATTTAAAGTGCGACCTTTTGGTGCTGCGCAGCTGACGCCAGCGTCGGTCGCAGACGTTGTTTTTACCGTACATTGGTCCCAGCTAACGTCGGCAGCAGCAGCAGCAACAAAAACACAAACACAGCGCTCGTGTCGTCGGCAGCTGCTGTCTTGTCTGCTGCTGCCGCTGCCGTCGCCGCCGCCGCTGCTGTTGTCGACCGAAGCGGGGCCTTTCTTGAGCACACAGAGCGCACGAATAACGAAAACTTCTTGCATACACACAGGGAATGAGCGAGAGAGCGAGAGCGAGAGCCAGAGCGATGGCGAGGGAAAGGGAATGTGCACAGAGCCAGGGCCTGCGAGCGTAGCCGGGTAACATGCTGCTGCATGCCACACAAATGTCTATTGCCTAGGCAGGGGTCGCGCTGCCTGAGCCGGGTGGTGATGGCGTTGGAGTTGTTGGTGGTGGTGGTGGTAGAGAGGCGGGGTTAGCATGGCGTTGCCAAAAATATAGACGCCCCCGCTTACTGTACGCTCGCTGCCCCAAAATACACACACACACACGTACAACAGAGAGGGAGGGACGGACGTTGGCTGGGGCATGTTTGACCCACGCTGCAGCCGAGGCACAACATAGAGCCAGAGCCAAAGCCAGCGCCTGACGCAGCCGTTGACGTCGCCGCCATCAGCTCGAACTCTATGTGTTTGAATCGTACATGGCTTAAGCTTCGCTAGCACAGTGGGCTTAATATTATTGATTAGGCGCTCCAAAGTGTTTTATATACATAAGTTAATAAAACTAGATAAGCATATTCTACATAAAGTTTATGTTAGAATATGCTGAAAAAGATTTGATAGAAGTAAATTGTTATATTCTAACATAAAAAGTATTTAGAGATTTTATTTTGTATTTTGTATCCATTATATATTTTGTTTATATATTTGTATTTTGTTTCACTATCTTCGGTAAGCTGGGCTTAAATAATTTGTAAGTAGTAATCAGTCTGACTTTTAAATAATAATAAGCGGAGATATTCAAACACTGTTTTCTAAAATAAATAATTCAGTGTGAAGTTACAATAATATTATATAATATAAATGTATAATTAAATAAATATAAACGTATGTGTAAATAAATATAGAATTATTTAAAATATATATTATAAGTTTGTTTAAAGTTATTGGGTGTAAGCTGTACTTAGATTTTAGTCCAATTGCACCACTGTAAGTGTGCCGTTGTAGTAGCTGTAGCTAGCAGCGCCGCTTAGCTAGTCGATAGACGAAGTGCACAAGGGGGTTGCAAGGTGTGCGGTGGTGTACAAGCAGCGGCAGCAATTCGGCATTATGTTCGTTGCATGCTCGTGTTGCTGTTGTTGTTGTTGCTGCTGCAGCGACAGCTCTATATATTTTGTATTTCTTTTTGCTCTTTGTATAAGCGTGCTTGTATGTGTGTGGTTATGTATGTATTCCGATGTATACACACACAAAGCTGCTGCGCTGCCGGCGTCGACGTCGACGCCGCTGCTATGTACACGCGCACTCACACACACACACAGCCAGACGCCGCACACATTTTTCAGTTGACTTCGTTGAAATAATTTTCGTAACAACGATCACACTCGTTTGTGTATTGCGAAGACGGGAGGACGTCTCAACGCAGTCCGCAGCAACAGCAGCAGCAAAAAGCAGCGTTTTTTTTAGCGTCGTTGTCGTCGTCGTCGTTGTAGGCGTCGCGTCGGCGGTTTATCATCAAAAACAACAAAATATATATGAAAAAAGTTATATGCATATTGTATATACACAAATATTAAGCTATTAAAAAAATGAAAAGTGATTATGCCATTGTGTAAATTTTCTTCAAGTTTTTTTTAATATAAGCAGAAATTGTAAGTGAGAAATATAAAAAATATATATTTATATATATATATATATATATATAAATGTATGTATGTATGTGTGTGTATGTATGTGTGTATGTATGTATGTAGAGGTGTACATAAATACATACAAATGAGTGTCAGTTTGAAAAAAGAAAAGAAATTTGCAAAACAAGAAAAAACTCAACAAACACATATACCACAAACAACAACAACAAAAAGTGCGCGCGAAAGAAACAGCATGATATACAAATAACAACAACAACAAAAAGAGTCGCAAAGGCAACAACAAAATAACATCAACAACCTAACAGCAAGCAGCACGTTTTGCTGTGTGTGTATGCGTGAGTGTGTGTGTGTGTGTGCCTGTGTATGTGTGTGTGTATATGTGGCCAACGGCCGAGCGCCAGAGTTGCCATATCTGTGTCAGCTGAGCGCTGGCGCATGCCGGGCCACAGACAGTGAGAGAGAGAGAGCCATAGAGAGAACGCACTGCATGCGTGTGTCAATAGTCTGTCAATTTTCGATTCTTTTCTCTTTTTTTTTTTTGCTCTTAACAAAAAGTTATTTTTTTTGTTTGTTCTCTGCCTAATTGCAGCACATGCAACATGAATTAAGGCTACAAGCGACACAGTCAGCAAAAACAATCATAAATATAGTGAATAAACAAAACAAAAGAGAGCCGAGAGTGCGCCAGAGAGAGCTACAGAGAGCAGCAGCAGCAGGAGCCATGTCCAGCAGCGGCGATGATGTGCAGATCACGAGCGTGATCGATGCCAACGGTCAGACGCTGCCGCTGCACGGCAACAGCTTGGGCAGCGCGCTCGGCCCGCCTGTCAAGCAGGAGGACGATGCCGAGATACGCGAGCTGGCGGCCAAGATGAAGGAGCAGCAGAAACAACAGGCCGCGCAGCAGGCAAGCCGACAACAGGCGGCCATGCAGCATGCAAATGGTGGTTCCGGAACTGGTGCAGGCGGTGCGGCAGCGTCAGCGGGAGGAACTGGCGGTGGTGCAATGCAACCGCCGCTAACCAATGGCAATGGCCAGACGAACATCATGAGCTACCTGTCCCGCCATCAGAAGCTGCCCAACGGCACAATGCAAGTGGTGCCGGCTCTCGCATCGAATGGCCGTGCCAATGGCGCCATCCTCAATGATGGAAACAGTGAGAAGAAATCGTCGTCGGGCGGGCCGTGCGACGAGGAGTCGATCAAGGGCCATTTCGGCTGGGCGCAATTCGGCAAGGTATCGATACCCTATATCTACAGGCAGGCGGAGAAGTATTGTTCCGTGCGCATGATCGAACTGAAGCTGCTGGGCAAATATCTGAACTGCCTGCATCCGGACATCTACTCGAGCTGTACGTGCGTGCGCAGCTATTACATCACCGATGCCGAGGCCCGTCTCTTCATCGAGATCAATCTGAAGCACTGCGACGGCGAATTCGGCCGTGACATATTCACGCAAAAGGATCTCGTTGTCCGGCTGAGCGATGCGTCCAAGTTTTATCAGTTCTTGGACATCTGCTATCGGAAATTGGTGGCGGGCAGCAAAACGCCATCGGAGAAATGCGGCTTCATACGCATCAACAAAGAGTCGGTGGTGCCGTACACCGTGCGCAACAATCAGCAGGTGGTGCCGCTCTTCTATTTCGAGGGCGAGACCGAGAATCTGAAAACCAAGGCCGAGCTGCTCAACGGCTGGGATTTGGCCTATCTGAAGTTCTGCTGCAAGGTTCAGGGTATACGCAACGAGCTCTTCTCCAGCGAAAATGTCGCCGTCATCTCGTTGACGGACATCAAGAGCTATTTCCCCAATGGCACCGAGTTCGAGGACTATTGGCCCAGCAAGGTGGTGGACTCGAATCTCCTGATCGGCAATCGGGCAAACGTGAATAATTCGGTTAACTGGACGCGTCAGCCGTCGGCACCGCCACCCAAGATCGCTCCCAGCGTCGGCAGTGTCAACAGCAACAGCGGCACTGGCAGCGCTGCCGGCGTACAAAAGTCACAGCAACAGCAGCAGCAGCAGCAACAACAGCAGCAGCAGCAACAACAACAGCAGCAGCAACAGCAGCAGCATTCCACAGCCGCTGCACAGCAGCAGCATTTGATGAAACGCGCAGCCGTTGCGGCTGCTGCGGCCGCCAATGGTGTTCCCAACGGTAGCAATTTCCCAGCGGCCGCCGCAGCGGCTGCCGCTGCCGCATTCAACACACACGCCGCCGCCGCGGCCATGCTGCAGACGCAGGGCAATTCGCGCATGCTGACGCAGGCCACGGTCCAGGCGCTGGCCAACGGCGGCTGGATGAATAGCCAGAGCAATGTGCCCCAGCTACATGTTCAAATGTTGGTGAGTAATTTCTTTTTTGTATTTTTATTTGTTGTCTCCTGCGGCTGCTGTAGGGTTGTCTCTATTTTCTCTTTGCCCGCCCAACATATCGATAACAATCAACGATAGTTTCTTATTCAAATAAACAGACAAGGTTAAAGTTCGTTTGAAAGTTTAGTTAGCACTTTCAGATTGAAAGATTATTTGATTCGATTTTTTATAAATTTTGTTTGTTTTTTATACAATCCAAATAATCGAGGTTCAACTGTATTTGCTTTATTTTAGTTTTTCGTTAATATTTTTGTAATATTTTTGTTAAATTTTGTTTATTTTATTTTAAATATTATTTTAATTTTTGTTTTTTTTTTATTTTTTGTTATTTATTTATTTGATGTTTTGGTTTTTTTTTTAAATTTTTATTAATTGCATTTGTATGAAACTATAAGCAGGCTAATATCAAGGAAATGCAAACAATTGTTATCGATAGCTTGACTCGGTCGCTCACTCAACGAAACAATAAAAACAAGAGCTACGCTGTTGGCTCTTCCTCTAAGCTCAACTTAACGAATCAGAAAAAAAGTAATGCAAAAATTCTTTTATTGTTAGGTTGCAATATCGGCAATTCCTTTTTCTGGGCCCTTTAGAGCCTGCTCATATGTTCCTGGCTCCTCTGCTTAGCCCAATTAAACAAGAAAACACAAACAAATAAGAAGCAACCGTCACTTGTGAATTCTTTTAACGATAAGCCAAGCTATCAATGCAATTCTTTTGGCGCTCTTTATCGCCTGTTCACTCACTTAACGAAACAACAGGTACGCACGCTGTTGTTGGCTCTCCCGCTGGGGTGAAATTCGCCGCTCAAAAAAGACATGTATGTTAATTCAACGATATCGATAAGCTTCACCAATTTGCCGCTCTTTGGCGTTCGCTTACTTAACGACACAACAACAGCGTGGCCCACAATTAATTGCGTGTGTGCAAATTCATTAATAAATGCCTTTAAGATAACTTTTGTTGTTATTTTGACGACAGCATATTACTTTTTTCATTCATGTTGAGCGTTAGAGCAAGAGCGAGCGAAAAGCAAAAAGTAGTTTTTATTTAATGCTAAAGCACATTTATATACATATGTATGTATACACAGACGTATGTACGTGCATAAGTAATGTAATTTTTATGTGTGTGTAGCAGATTTTTTTTCACCGTTTGGCAATAGCAGCAGTCGCAGCAGCCGCAGCAGCTTAGAAACTGGGTCATGCATAGAGAGAGACACTCGGGCTATGTGCTCCCTCTCCCACTCCCTCCCTTTCTGTAGTTGTAATTGTTGTTGTCAGAGCAAACAAGTACGTACATACATCTGTACATGTGTATGTATGTGTGTGTGTGTTTAGCAACCTGTTGAGTTTTTTTTTTCATCTTGCACTCATTCTCACATGCGCTTTTCTAAACTGAATTTCTCTCTCATTCTCTTCCCGTGTAGGCGCAGCAAACGCATGCGAATGCCAACCGCAGCACATACCGCGAACACCTGAACAACATGATGCTGGGTGGCAGCAGCCGTCAGCCGTATCCTTATAACAATCCTGCGATTTCCATGTCCTCGGTGAACAGTCACAGCGGTGGCGGCGGCAATGCGCCGCCGCCATTAGTTCGTTCGGCGGCCGGGCAGAATGCCAATCACATGTAAGTACACAGACATGCAATCGATTACACGTCGATTGATATCATTTTGTTGTTATCGATTTGTAACTGCGCCAAATTTAAATAGAAAAACAAAAACATGAAAGCAATTTGCAATTCAAGTTACAATTATTTTTTGCTATCTACTTTGATTTTGCTTTTTCTTATGCATTTATATGTATGTATATTTCAACCAATGACATACATATCATGTATATATATATATATATATATATTTAATGCTTTATTATTGATTTTTAAAAGAAAAAAAGCAACATTTTTCGCGCAGAAATTGTGTTTTTCAAATTTTGTTGTAATTCGTTTATGTGTACATGCATACATTACTTTTTTCCACTCTAAGTTAAGTTGAATATTTTTCTGCCATTAGGGTGCCACATGATACAAAAAAAAAGAAAAAAATTAAACCAAAACAACACATTGAACCAGCAGCAAGTTGTTGTCATTTATAAATGTTTTTTTTGTTCTCTTCTATGCACCAATTGTTTTTCATCTTAGTTGTAATAAAAAAAAAAATGAAAAAATTAATATTTATAAAAAATAGAGAAAACAGAATACCGAAATCGGCGTTTGTGCACGCATTTTATTTAATTTTAATACAAATTTCGACTGTGTTTACCTTTTTTTTTATAAATATGTTATGAAATTATGAAAAATAATCGTTACACGCATAACTTATTTGCTCCCATTCGTTTGCCCCACCTTCCCCCTACCCCAAAAACGTCACGCCACATTATTTTTCGTAATTTATTTCCAACACGCAAAACAAAAACAAACAAAACAAAAATTAATTGTAATTATCTCGAAACCAAAAAACAAAAATCTTTCCATGTTTTTCTTATTGTTGTTGTAGTTAAAACAAAACAAAAAGGCTTTCTCATCGCATTCGGTCTTTTACTATGTACAAAACGTTAAGTTTACTATCGAAGAATAAAACGTATTTCATTTAGGGTGTCCAGCATATTATGTTTTTCAAAATATCCACAACTACACTGAACTTCATTTAAAAAAAAATTACAAAAAGAAAACAAAAACAAATTAAACACTTGCGTTACTAACAAAGCTAATTTCGAGTTAACCAAAAAACAAACCGAAATACATAACTTGCCACAATTATTATTTTGTAAAATTTGGCATGCATTAGTGTGTTCAAGTACTAAAAATCGATATCGGAAAACGCGTTTTACAGAATGCCCAACGAATTTTTTTTTCTTTGGGGTAAAAACTAACAATAAAGAAAAATTAGCTCAGAATTCGATACGCACACTCTCTCTCACACACGCACACACATTCATTTTTACACACAAACACATTAAATTTGTAGTTGTATTTTCTTTTTATTTTTGTAGTTTGCATGAACTTGACCGCTTTTCAAAACAATTTCTATGTGTTATGCTTGCTCTCTAAACAACTAATTGATCCTTTTTCGACTTTTACCGCAAAAAGAAATAACAATAAACACGTACTTTTTTTACATTCTTTTTTTTATAAATTTTTTTTATATTTATTTTGTTTGTAATTTTCGGCTATATTTCTATTTATTATGATGCAACTTAATTTCAATGATATTTTGAGAGGAAACTCTGATAGATGAACTACAACATATTTTGAAAAACATGAATTCGCATAAGTAATTAACAATGTTGTTAACAATATTGTTTTTGCTATTATTATCAATATATATTTATATATATATATATGTACATTTATTATGAATAAATATATATATAAACAAAAATTAAACATATATATACGTACATATAATTTATGGCTGTGTGTACTGACTACCCCTAATTATTTTAATTGCACTCGAAATGATATCAAAGAACAGTTATGACTAAGACTTTTACAAAACGCGAACAACAACAACAATAATAACTACCACTACTACTAAAACTACAATGACAATAAAAACAGCAATTACAATCAACAACAATAAATGGAATTTTAACAAGAAATTCTGGTGACAGGTATCCTCCCCCTATGGCAGAGACACCACTCCACAAACTCAACCTCAACCTCAACCCCGGCCACAAGATACGAATCGAATTAACAAGAGCCGCAATCAAAACCAACTGCACAGAATCAGATACCTAAACTATCCCCCCACACAGTGAGAGATCAAGATATCATTATATATAATGCGTGTACAAGTTGATAAATTGGCAAACCAAAAGAAAAAAAGAAAATGAAAACAAAATCAAAACAAGAAACAACGAAAAGTAAAAGTTCTCACAAGCAATCCACAATGTATTCAAAACTACTATAATTATATATATATATATGTTTACATATATATTCAGACTTGAAAGCTCTACGGCTAAAAATGATGTACATTAAGAAAGTTGAAAGAAGAAGTAACAAGTTTGTTATACCAAATAAAAAAAATAAAATGAAAAAATAAGTAAAAGACAGAGACAGAACGAGAGAGAAAATAAGCTGTGAAGCTGCAACTTGCAAGTTGCAACTAAAAAAATAATGTTCATTGCAAATACACACACACATACACATTCATTATACACCTCATTATCACACCATATGCAAATTCTGATGTACTTCATAGCATACACATATACACACATACACACACCCACTCATACACACGTTGAACGTGTGTTTAGTTCATAAAACACAATAAAGCGCTTAGGGCAATAAATATGTAATATAAATAAATATACCAAAAAAAAAATCCAACAATATAAAAACCAAAATATTTTTCAGTGTTTTAATCAATTGTCAAATAGTTCAAATTACGCGCGCTAATAATAACAAAGAAAACTAAAAATAAATTAGAGCAACACTGGCGGGCAAGCAGGAAGAATTTAGGCAAAGCCAGGCGCAGCAAGAAGCAGCAGAAGTCGCAAGTTATCGATAAACAATTAACGATAAATGCATAATGATTTCGTGTGTGTGGTTGTGCAGAAAATAAACATGTATATACATAGATTTATATATATATATATATATAGTGTGTGTGTGTGACGACAATCATTTTTATTGTGAGTGGCAGAAAGTTTTTTTAGGCGCGTATCAACAAAATTTGAAAAATGCTTGAAAAACAAAAAAATACAATTAAAAAAAACAGCAAAAAAACTGGAAATTTTGCAGCCAAGCTAAATGCGACTCATGTATTGTATATAATGTTTCTAGGTCAAATGTCGAGCAATCACTGGTGCAACAACAACAGACACAACAACAACAGCAACAACAACGACAACAACAACAACAACACCATAGCACATTTAACCATGCACAACACTCCCCAAACACGCACAGTCCACGTAGCCATCACGGCCATGTTCTTGCCAACAACAACAACCAGAACCAGAATCAGAATCAGAACAACATCAACAATACGCGCAACAACGCGTCCTCCGCCGCCAACACCACCAACAGCCACCACACGAAGGCCACCAACAGCAGCAGCAGCAACAACAATATCAATAGCAACAGCAACAGCAACAGCAGCGCTGCTGCAGCTGCTGCTGCTGCCGCTGCCGCCGTTGCCAATATGCACGCCCTGTTGGGCAGCTCCTTCAACTACAACATGCCCTCGACGCGGGCGGACTACACAAATCTGGCGCTCTGGAATCAGTTGACGCCGACGCAGCGGCTGCTGTTCACGCAGCAGATGAAGGGCGCCGGCGTTGCCAGTGCGGCGAGCAAGGCGCACAGTCCGCAGCTGGGCGGCAACTTTCCGGCGTTGCCGTCACTGCCGCTGGACACGGACCTGATAACGATGCTCGACTACAACAATCCCAATAAGCAGAAAAGTGGCAGCAGCAGCAACAACAACAACAACGCAGCAGCAGCAGTAGCAGTAAGAGTGGCGGCAAGGGGGCGGGGGTGGCACCTTTACCAAGCCCAATGTGCCGCCACTGATCTCCGATGAGCTGCACCAGCAGCAGCTGCAACAGCAGCAGCAACAACAACAACAACAACAACAACAGCAGCAGCAACAGCAGCCAAGTGGCCGAAGACAACGTGTTGGTGGTGGGGGTGGTGCTGGTGGCGGTGGTGGCGTTGGCGTAACCACAATACCCTTAAACTCCACGCAAGCGTTGGAGGATTTTGAAAAGAAATTCAATATGACAGAAGAGATGCGCGCCGTTATACACAAGGTGATAGCCAATCCTGATCTCTCCACATCCATACAGACCAATGCAAATCAGCATAGCAATAACAATAACAGCAATAGCAATAGCCATCCATTGACATCGTATATATCGCCGCCGATGTCACCGGCAATCGGTGGTGTTGGCGTTGGTGGTGCAAACGTGACCACTCTGTCGCTGGCATCCAATCCGAATGTGACAATAACGCCACAATTGCCGGGACATTTCTTGCACTCGCCGTCCAGCACCTGCTCCAGTTCGAGTGCATCGACCACGGCTGCCTCGCCGCTGGGCAGCAGCGGCAGCAACAACAACAGCAACAACAACCACAACAACAACAACCACAACCACAATAGCGGCAACAACAATGCCACTGTTGCTGGCAATGGTGGTGCAGCGGCGGGACGGCAAAAGAGCGTCATTTGCTCCACCAAAGCAAATGCATTGCCTTTGGCCATACTATCGCTAGCCAGCGGGATTGGGGCGGGTTCGGGTTCGGGTTCGGGGCTGGGGTCGGGTAGTGGTAATGGTAGTGGTAGTGGTAGTGGTAGTGGTGTTGTTACCTCCTCGCGCCACAAGCAATCGATTAGCGGTTACGGTCGTCAGTCACACAGCCATCATCAGTTTAGTGTCGGTAGCTGCCATTTGGATGGCATTGGCAGCACCACAATTACGCCCAGCACAACGCCCACTGATGTTATCGATTTGTCTTCATCCCGAAGGTCGTTGGCGGCCGCCTCCGCATTTCATCAGCAGCAGCAGCAGCAACAGCAGCAGCAACAGGCTGCCGCAGCCGTACAACACTCCCAGCAGCAGCAGCAGCAACAACAACAGCAGCAGCAGCAGCAGCAACAGCACCAGCAGCAGCAGCAGCAGCAAGCGGCAGCTGCAGCTGTACAGCATCAGCGCATGTCCGCCGCATATACGCATCATGCCCAGCATTTGCAGCAGAATGGCGGACGTAGCAGCGGCGGCGGCGGCGGCGGCGCTGGCAGCGGCTCCTCCTCATCCACAAATGGCGGCGGCAGCTCGGCCGGCGGCAATGCGAGCGCCAACAGCGCCTCGTTGCATCTGCAGCGGCACGCGGCGCTGGCGGCCGCCGCCTGCGCCAGTGCGTCCGGTGATGGGGCGCAGCGCTTGTGCGTCATACCGGAGATCCCCACCAGCAGCATGAACCCCACGCCGTACAAGGTGCAGAAGGTGTGCGTCGACAAGCACCTGGTGCCCTGCATCAATATGAAGGCCTACAACGACTCCGAGCAGCTGATGACGCTCACCGAGTTCCAGAAGAACTTCTTCCCCACTGTCGCACTGGATCACTGCAAGCGCCTGATCGAGGCGCTCGGCGTCGAGCTCTACAAGGCGAATCGGTAAGTCAGACATATTGATACTATATACGTATTAGTTTAAAAAACACCTTAAATATAGAAATGTATAAGATTGTGGGCGGAGTCAATGTTACGAGTAAAAGCGGCTACTGAAGGCACCCAATGAATTTAACGAGTGGTTCTCAAGAGCAAAAATGGCGACTGATTGCAGGAGCGCGTAAAAGTAGTGCTAATCGTAGCGAGTACGAGTAGCGAGTGAATGTATCCTGTAAAAATATCAATATCAATGTCACGGTTGTGATTAACTACTAAAGGTGTAAAAAGTTAAAAAAAGGCAAGTAAAAATATCGAGCCAAACAGTAACAGGCTAAAAGAAGTTAGTAACGTTAGTGACTTAAGTCAGCGAGTGGCACCAGCGAGTAAAATTAACGAGTATTACGTGATATTTACAAGTATATCTACAAGTGCAGCATTTAAAATAAAACTAGTTCTCGAGGGATTGCGTCAAGTCAAATTAGCGAGTAACAGTAATGTGTATATAGAGTGTATGTAATACAGCGAGAGGGTTAGCGAGTGAAGGTAGCGATTAAATATGGCAAGTAAATGTGGGTAGTGAATGTAGTGAGTTAATATGGAGAGTGAATCTGGCGAGTAAATATGGCCAGCAAATGTAGCGAGTATATATTGCAGGTAAATGTAACGAGTAAATCTGGCGAGTGAACCTCGCGAGTAAATATGACCAGCAAATGTAGCGAGTATATATTGCGGTTTAATGTAGCGAGTAAAAGTAGCGAATAAGCACGACGAGCGAACATATCTTGCAAGTGTGGCGAGTAAATACTCGCGTAATGCAATCTTCTAACTTGCCATCCAATTGAATTGTTTCGTTTATCCCCTTGACAGGCGACAGGTGCAGATACTGATGGAGTACGATCGATCCTACAACGAGAATATGCCGCTGGTCCAGGTGCGCGACATAATCAAGTACATGACGCAGTTGACATTCATGACACGCCAGTCGGAGCAGCCGCCGTCGAAGCGAACGCGAACGAGCTAGGAATTAAGCTGGGGAGGACAACATTTGCCAATAACAGCAGCAGCGGCTGTCGCGGCAGCGGCAGCAGCAGCGACAACAGCAACAAAAACAACAACATCAACAACAGACATCACAACAGCAGCAACAACATCAATAACAACAGACAAACCACAGAAAACAATGGCTAATTTGGCACCGCCACCAGCACCACAACAACAGCAGCAACACCGTCTACAGCAACACCATCACCAACACCAGCAGCAGCAGAAGCAGCAACAACAAGCACACTATCAACAAGCAACACACACCAGCATCAAGAACAACAGTAACACATACGAAATGTTGTACTCCCACAACCAACGCCCGCAGACCCACCCGCACCCGCACCCGCTCCCGCACCCACTTGCGCACCCGCTGCCGCAAACGCGGCCGCTGGAGCTGCACATAAAGCAGCCGGCAACAGTTGCAGCGGCAGCGGCAGCAACGCGCCAGCAGCAGGAGCAGCAGCGCCTGCTAAAGAAGCGACAACATGCGGAACTTCAGCAGCACGCCAGCAGCAGCAGCGGCGTCGGCGGCGGCAGCAGCAGCAGCAGCGGCACCAAGAGCAGCAGCAGCAGCAGCAGCGGCAGCAAATCTGCTGCACAGAAAATGGCCGAGGCGGAGCACGCCTATCTGTCCACGATGTACGGCAAGGCGGCGGCCAATATGCTCAGTCCGCCGCTGAGCGCACCCGTCGCCGTCGCACAGGAGCCGCGTCACAGCGGCGGCACCTTCGACTGGGGCCTTGCACGGGATGCAGTGCCGCAGCAGCACCAGGGGCAGCTACGTGCGCGCCGCCCCACGCAGCTGGACGGATGCGTCCCCACATCGCGCGTCGCCGCCGTCGCAGCGGCCGCAGCGGCGGTGGCCGAGCGGCAGCAGCGTCAGGCCGTCATGCAGCGGCGGCACAGCGTTTGCGCCGCGGGCATTGCCGCCAGCCTGTCGCCGGCCTCGTCGACCAATTCGTCATCGGCGGCATCGCCGACGGCAGCGGCTGCCGCGCTGGCCGCTGCCTCCTATTACGGCGCATTCTCGGCGCCGTATCATCACATGAGCGCAGCGGCGGCGGCTGCGCATCATGCGCACGGCCAGCCGTCGCCGACGATCTATCCGCCAACGCCGCCGCCGTCGGCGCCCTGGGTGCATCCCTGGTATGCGGGCGATGCGTTCTAAAGAAAAGAAAAAAAATGCAAAAAAATGCAAATCAAAAGAGAATATGAGAAAAAATTGAAGAAAAATGCGTTCAGCTATCGCATATAGTATAGTGTAGTCTATGTCTAAGTTATTTATTAATTAACGTTGTTTAAAATTACGCTAACTATAATATTACTAATATGAGAATATTTTTGTATTTTTTTAAAAACACTTTTTTTTGTTTAGTGCGTAAGTAGGTTAACTAATTGTCTGGGCATAATATGCCGCTAAGTAGTCGGTAATCGATAGTTAGTAATGTAGCCAAGTATCGATGACAGCGATGACAAAACTATCGTTCATTTTCCTTTTGCGTCAAACCGTTTTTCAAACTGAGAACTCAAAGAACTGATTACATTAAAGCCACAACTAAAAAGAAAAACAGAGCAAACAGAGCAAACCGAAATTAAACAAGAACTTTAACACATTTTTTTTGTAAAGGTCAGCACACACACAACTACACATATAAATTTAAAATAAATAATTAGCTTTTATTTTGTTAACGTGCGCTGCCCGCTCGACAAAAACAACAACAAAAACATTTACTGACTGCATAGTTTATAAATTAATTTCATTCTTCATATATATACAAAACAAATATATATATAAATTAAATAAAGTCATTAACTTGTAATTCTAAGCGAGAAATTCAATTTCTTGCATACTACTCATAAACAAAAACAAGAAAATCAAGTGTACTATATATATATATATAAAAACAAATTAAATTCAAGCAGTTTGTGTCCGGGCAGAACTTGCCACAAGCTACGTTGCAACATGTTCCATATAAGCAAGCAACTACTTAAGTACTTTGTAAATGAACAATTTCCAAATCTTAAAATTATGCTAAACATAAAAACAAAAATAAACAACAAAAAACAAAAGAAAAACAAGAAAAAACAAATATGTTAAAAACATACAAAAAAATTGCTTATGTTATACAATGTATGTATATAATCATATATATAGTATATGTTTATCTTATGTATAGTATATATTATATAAGTTATATAAAATAATATCCGTTTTATGGATTATTTGGCAAAGAACAAGCAAAACAAACGCAAACATATATTTATTTGTATTATTCTTTATTCATATTTTATACGTACTTCTATATATATATATCTATATATATATATCTATTTTTTGTGCTGTTATTAAATTAGCTGGAGAAAATGATTATAAGCAACTTTCTATGCCCTCGTTTAAGTTGCAGCTGTTTAGTATTTATACTACACACATATATATATATATATAAATATATACATTTAAATATTTTTATTGTTAACTGAAGCCGTCAAAGTATTTATAAATCAATTTTTATTTGCTGTTTATGACTATTTTCAAGGCCAACAGAAAATAAAAACTTACAACACAAATGAAAATAAATGAATTGAAGCAAATTTAGGCAAAATAAATGCTAAAGATTTCTAAAAAATTGAATATTGTGTATTTATTAAAAATTACTTCCGCGGGCCGTCGAATTGCGCAAAGGTGGCAGCTTTTCAAGTGTTGCAAAACGTCCGCCGTACGCTATCGATATATCGGCCAGCGCTAGCTAAATGCAACCCTGTCTTGCGGCCAGCCAACAAAACATTCATATAAATAATAATAAAGCGCTGCCCACGGCACCGAGGCGTCGCCAAACAACGTCAACGCAATGGGTTTTCCGCGCATTCTCAGCAAGAACAACAAAATTTACACGAAACTCGGCGAATTTTGCTTAGCCGGCGACAGCTTCTGGATCGTCTGCCACACCTGTCAGGAGGAGCTGCAGACGCAGGACGCCTTCTGGAAGCACATACAGGATGAGCACAATTTTCTGCACGGCGTCGCCAAGGTAAGCCGCACAGCCAAGCGGCCGCCAGTGCGCGGCTGGCCAGCGAAGGCGCGGCTCCAAATTTGCCACCGTTCTTTTTTGGCGCCCAAAATTTGTTTTCATGTTTTGTTTACATTTGTGTGTGTTTGAACAGGAGCACGGCCGCAGCAGCAGCTATTGCCTGACGGACGTGGAGGCAGCGGCGGTGGCCACAACAAACGCGAGCACAACCCAGGCTGTGCCGGTGGCTTTGTACCACTGTGCCAAGTACAGCGAGGAGGATCAGCGCGAGGTGGCCGCCGCCGTGGAGCTGCACGAGGCGCAACAACAGCAGCAACAGCAGCAACAGCAACAACAGCAACAACAGCAACAACAACAGCAACAGCAGCAACAACAGCAACAACAGCAACAACAGCAGCAACAGCAGCAGCATCTGCATCAGCGCGACGCGGCCAAGGATCTCGCCGAGCTACATGCCGTGGCAGCTGCCGCCGCCGCCGCCGCTGGCGACAACAGCGCACGCAGCAGCATTGACATCAAAGTGGAGCCCAGCAGTCTGACGCTGCCCCCCGAAATGCAGGTGACGGCGGCGGCAGCGGCCGCGGCAGCTGGCAACGCGACCATCTATCATTTGTCGCAGGTGGTGCCGGTGCCGGTGGCGCTGGCAGCGACAGCGGCGCCGCCACCGCCGCCGCCCACGCCCAGCTTTATCGGCGCCAGCGCTAGCAGCACAGTGGGCGTCGCCTCGACGCCGCCGCCGCCTCCGCCGGCGGCGTGCCAGACGCTCGGCATGCCGTTGCTCGGCGGCCAGGAGCTGGCGCCGAAGGACTCCAACAGTACAACGGCCAGCGCCAGCAGCGCCGTCTCCTCGGACGACGGGGAGCGCTGGTATATCTGCGATTACGGCGCCTGCGGCCTCAAGTTCAAGTACAAGTCGCGCATGGAGCTGCATCGCGTGGTGCACAGCAAGGAGCGGCGTTTCAATTGTGATATGTGCAGCGCCTCCTTCAAACAGTCCTGCAACCTGTCCACCCATCGCAAGAAGAAGCACTCGTTGCGGGGCATGAAAAGCGACCTCCTGCCGGCGCGCTTCTAGGCGCCGCGCGAGCAGCAGCCACGGGCAGTGCGAACCGTTTTTTTTCCCAAAACTTTTCTTTTATGTTTATATTTTTAATTTTACTTTTGTTTTATCTATATTTATTTTTTCTTAATTGTTTCTTTAGTTTATTTTTTGTAGTGTATAGCCACGTCGAAAAACCCTAATTAACATGTTTAGTTTTTTTTATTTTCTTGAATTTGTCTAATTAACTGTAAAACGTTCTAAATATGCGCTTTAAGTTTATATATGTACATATATACATATGTATATATATATTATATATATATATATGTATACATAAAATTCATTGTATCTTAGTATTAGTTAAACCACCCCCAGCCCTCTCCTCACACGCCCCCGTAAGGCTTTAAGGCCATGTAAATGTTTAAGTGAGGTTATGTTAACCTCTAAGTGCATATATATATATATATATATATATATATATATATATATATATATATATATATATATATATATATATATATATATGTATATATATATATATATATATATATATATATATATATATATATATATTTTATACTTATATAAATATATATATATATATATATATATTTATGTATGTATGTTTACATGAATGTTATGTTCTAGCTGTATATGCAATTTTTATATAGTCCTTAAGCATGACTTTTTGGGTAGAAAGTTACCGTTACTTTAAGTCACATATGTTTGCGTATATATGTGTATTCTAAGCCATCAGTTAGGAGGATGAAGAAGAAGAAAGAAAATGAAAAAGAAACAGTTAGTCAGTTGTTAGCAATTACTTAAAATTTTACATATTCGTCAATGCGATCAATCTACAACAACAACAAAATACATACCTTAATGATTGTTCAGCGAAAATAACTCTTTCTGTCTCTTTCACTCTTATACTTGCCAAAAGTCCTTTACATTTACCCATTTTGCCAGCATGAAAATACTGGTTGGTTCGTGTCTTAATGGCAAGCGACTGGTTCATGCACACACTTGAGTAACACAATTTAGTACACAGCCTTATCCAATTCGCCGGGTTTGTGTCGCGGCTGCCATAATTTACAGTACGTCCACAAAACGAAACAAACAGAAGCATGAACGGAAACGGAAGCAAGGAAATTTTCCTTACAAAATAAAATGATCGAACAGGAAATAAAAACAATGTTAAATGTAAAAGCTTCCGTAAGTTCAGAATTTTTAAAATACATAAAAAAAATAGAAAAATTTAATAGAATTAAAATTTCAAAAACAAGTCAAAAGCATATTTGAAAATTTAAAAATAGGGTGACTAAAATTAATAATGGCTTTGCTAGAAAAACAAAATTCAAAACACAAAACGAAATAAAAAATTGATTTTCATAAAATTAAGAAATTGTGTAAAATTTAAAACAGTTACTTAGGAAAATAAAAATTTAAAATACAAATTTAAAATTTAAAATAAGCTAGAGAACAAATTATGACCAAATAGGCAGGTTTTGAATATGTTCAGAGAGCATAAAATAAGGAAAGAGCATTAATATTATTTTTAAAAATTAATTTAATGGGACGTTGTCTAAAAATGATCTACTTGGGAACTTTTCGAAAAAAGCGTTTTACGTGTATTTCAATCGGTTAAATGTTAAATATAAATAAAATGTTAAGTCATATAATTTACATTACAACATTGTTTAATACAATGTTGATAGCTTTAAAACAGCTTCGATTTTTAAGGAGTTTATGTACTTAAAAAGTAAAAAAAGCGAAATTCATTAGCAAAACCTGTTGTATAAGAAAAATTTTAAAATCCAACAAGAAAACATATGAATATAATTTAATAATAAATTTATTTCTTAAACAACGCAGTTATTTAATTCAGGCCCATTAATTTGGCCGAGCAATATGTACACGGTTGCATTCGGCGCAGCGCAGCAAAAGCTGATGGGTATGAAATTTGAACGCAGGAGCATAAGTAAAGCCCCTTAAATTTTAATGAACAGCCCGACACACGAGATTGTTTGTTTGCATTGGGTATTGGTGTATTGGTATTGGTATTGTGTGCATGTGAATGGCCGAGTGAAAATATGTTGAAAGCACAGTGAAGAGGAAGAAAGCAAAAAAAGCAGCGCAAATGAAGCGGAAATTGAAATGTGTGCAGCAAACGAATGTTACTCTAGATTTTTGAAAGGTTTTTTGTGTTGATGTCTGCTGATGGTGTGCATGTCTGCATGTGTGTGCACGCACACAAGCACGCACACGCTTTTGTATGTAAGCACGCTCAATTTGTGTACAGGCCTTCTCTCTGTCTCACTTAAGGAGAAACAAGTAGTTGTCACACACACACACACACACACACACATAGACCTGACTCTTCAGCTCGGCTTGAACTTGAACTGCAAGCAGAGTAAAGAGTCTGGCGAGTGTGGTGATAGTGGACAGAGTTGTGGCTGTGTTGGGTAGAATGCGCGTTAACTCGAGTGAGTTAAACTGTTGCAGTTGCTGCTCCAACTGGGCGCTGCTTATATAACCGTAAAAGCGTCAGATTCTCATTGCATTATTTATTTAACGGCTTTCGCGTACAATGTGAGCACGACCCCCGCGCCAGCTACTGCAGCTATCTTTTGTGAATTCGCCGCTAAATTAAATATTTGCGCCACATTATTAAAGCAGGTCAGCTGAATATGTGAGCGAGATGGCGACAAGGTTTAATCAAGCAACGAGGCTTAAAAAGTTTCCAATTGAAGTAGGATGGAAAAAAACTCCTCCATTGAAAGCTCCAATTAAAATCGCAACGCTCATGTGAGTGTCTGCGTGGGATTAAAAGAAAAATCCCACACAATGAAATTGAAATTCTTCTTGTTACAGTTGCCGCATGTTTTTCATTTGCCTGTTTATAATCAGTTTGTTGTTTTTTTTTGTGTAGTGCAAAAGGGTATATTGGCTGTCGATCATATATTTAATTATTTTGAAAAACGGACTAATATTATTCTTATGTATACGAAAAAATTACATTAATGTCTTCATTTTAGAATACATTTTTCCTTTGGCCCACCTTTGATGCGGCGTTGCAATGCTGATGCTTTTGATCCCGTTAGAGAGAGCGTCGACAGTGAGCCCTGTTGACGGTCTAAGCAGGAGAGTAACTCATATAATCTTTGCTGTGCGCTTGACTGAGAGCGCATATGCAAGCAGCGGCCATTGTGGATGGTGTGAGCAGGACTGTTAAGTCAACAGTGTGCTCTAAGTTTAACTTATTGGTGCGAATGCAGGCTTAGCGTAGACGCGACTGAAATTAGGTGATTTAGTCTGCGCGCGTCTGCCTTGTCGATCGGTCGCGTCTTGTGCGTGAGAGTGCCTATAAAACCGATAAGTTTGTGACGCGTGTGCTTGTTTAACTTGTATTTATCAGTTTTTCATCTGTTCTGCGATTTTAAAAGTACGTTTGTTAGATTTTAGGCCTTAAATAAGCCATTTTGCGTAAGTAAAGTCTGAGTTGATAAAAATGTGGTAACATTTTGTGCTGCGCTTTTTAATAAAAAAAATAAATAAAAAATGGCGCCCTTTTGAACTGAGAGAATATGAGAGAGAGAGAGAGAGAGAGAGAGAGAGAGAGAGAGAGAGGGAGAGAGAGAGAGAGGGGGAGACAGAGAGAGAGAGAGAGAGAGAGAGAGAGAGAGAGAGAGAGAGAGAGAGAGAGAGAGAGAAAGAGAAAGAGAGAAAGTAACGGACAAGAAGAAGAGAATGGCGAGAATATAAGCTAATCTTACATATGATTGGCCGCAGCCTGCAGTAAGTATGTATATGTGTATGTATGTGTATCTGTTACTAGCTGGTTTAGCCGGTGTTGCCCGGCATAGTCCTGAGAGAGAGAAAAAATTCATACATGTGTATGTGTATCTAACAAAATATATGTTTATTTTAAAAAATTTAATATTATAATTTAAAATAAAAAAATTGAACTACATATAAAATTGTGAGCAATAATTTAGCAAGTATTAACTAAAAAATATTCAAAAATGTTTTTGTTTAATTTCGACTACTTTTACAGAGGTAAATAATTCATATTATTTTTGCATGCATGTGAATTACCGATAAATCAGAAGTTAAAGCTTTTGCAAAGTCGTCGACTAGTTTAACAGGGTATTTGCCTTTACAAATTCTCACTTGATTTTGCTGTGGCTTTGTTTATAGTTGCCTTTTAGTGCTGCTGCATTTGCAGTTGCAGTTGCTGCAGTTGTGCGGCTTACAGCCCCGCTGACTGATGAAACCCCTAAATGTTTGTGATAACTTGGGCGACTAATTAGAGCGCTTGTTGATAAGGTTTTGCAATTATTCGCCTCACATAAGTAGGATACAAGGTAAAAAAAGAAAACCATTTGCAGCAGAAATCCTCATTAGAAACTTGCGTTAGATTCTGAAATCCCTATTGAGCATACAACTCATAAACTGCTTGAATATTGAAAGTTTTCATTCAAAACAAGGACAAGAACTTTGCCGTCAGCTATAATCGACTGCGCAATTCTCTGTTTAAAGTGCAGTTAGAGCCTAAAGCTATTTATGGGTTGCGAATTGCCGAATTTTTTGACTCTACACTCAGAGAAAAACGACGTTGTGTATCCGTTTACGAGTGTGAAAGAATTTATAATATTTCGATTTTCAATTTTTCAAGAACATTTCTTTCTTTTTTGAATTTTTCTTAATTAAATATGAACTATTCTCGATTCCACAGGCGAACGTTAATTTTGCAGAAAGAGAAACAAAATTCTTGATTGAGCACAAAATACTTATTACAAGAACTTTTTAAGTTAGCTTAAATTATTCTTAATATTATTATATTACTTTTAAGGAAAACATGTTTTCGAGATTGTTAGTGCTATAATTGTGTTTAAATTTATTTTGTGTATTCGGGTTTAAAGTGAAAGTTTACCTTGACCAACTTTTAATATCGTCTGTTCTTGATTTAAGAACAAATAACTACCTTTTTGTTCTGAGAACTGCTCTATAGTTATTCGAGGTATATATATGTATATATATATTCTAGGTATGTATATATATAAAAGGTTTGACACGGTTATACACAATTATAAAACTGTGTTAATGTGAGCAGACGGACATTCCACACAATCAATGTACTTCTATTCACCATGTGAATAGAGCATAATGGCAGGCAGGCGATAATATGTTGGTCAGCGACTGAAACTAACCTCATTTAATCGGACCTAACCAAACTTTTGGTAAGCTGGTCATTAATTATAACTGGCTAAATAGTTGTCAATATGGCCAGAGACATTTCATAGATAAAGCAAAATGCACACGCACACGCACCCACACTTGTGCAACTGTTGCAACTATTGCAACAATGTGGCAGGCAACTGGCTGCAGTTGCTGAGATACCAAGCTTGAAATTCACAATTAATTACATTGTCGAAACTCGAGCTGAGCTGTGCTGAGCTGAACTGCAGCTGTTGTCGCCCTAACAAAGTGCTGCATATTTAATTATCTCGAACCGGAGCTTTAGCAACAGTTGTCGATAGTTGACAAATCGCTTTGGGAGGCATATTAAATGAAACATTATTCACAATTAATTAAAATATTGGTTTTAAATCAAAAAAAAAGAAGAAGATAACAGACCACAAGAAATGTTTGCATCTGCTGCTAAAGCTATTTTTGAATTACAATTTGCGGTTACAAACAGTTTTGGGCAATTTTCTCTTGCTCTCGACGCGCGCTCTCTCATTCTGCTCTCTGGCTTTCCAATAGTGGAAGGTGGTTGTTTTGGGGAGTTGGCAACGCTGCATATTGGTTTTCATGTGGGGTTGGCTCCGCTTCAAGCTATTCATATATTTAGGCTTACTTGATGCTTATGTAAATAAACTACCTTTGTATATTTATGTTAATAAAAAAGTAGACAAGAGATAAAAGGTAAAATATAATAAATGATTTATTAACAATAGAAGTTTGTAGTTTGTCTCATATTGCTATTGTTGTGATATTTTTCTGTATCTATCATATCCTATGTATATAAATAACAGGCTACAGCAAAAAAAATTGTTTGTTCTAGTTTTTGATGTCCCTGATTTTTGGACTCAGTTTACAAACGCTGCATAATGAAATAATAAAATAGTTCGCAAGTAAATATTTTAAGAAAATAAATAAATTATTATTATGTTTTTTTGTAATATTGAATTAGTTCACATTGACTTAATTTTGACTTAAATAGCAGCTTATGCTGGGCTCACCAGCAGCGCATTGCGTAGTCGGTGGAGATCCAAGCTCGACTTCCAGTCACCTTCCAGGGTATGCTCTTTCAGCGCTGGGCCATTTACTCTTAAATTCGCATTTTATGAAGCTTAAACGACGTGCAGAACAAGCATCCTCATAGGCCCCCTCCCCCGTTTGCCTTAACCCATAAAAAAGGTGGCTGATGGAGTCGGTTCTTCGGCACGCTTAGAAGCAGTTACATGAGGGATAACGTCAAGGATTTAAGCTACTTGCCGGTAATGTCAGCCGTTGAGATCCGTTGCGGGTATTAGTGGTTGTAGAGGTGTGTATGTGTGTGTGTGTGTGTGTGTGTGTGTGTGGGTGGAAGGTTAAGTAGCATATAGGTAAATGTAGACGCCACTGTTTGTATAGGCACACCAAAATTCAGGCTGGGAGGGGGTGGGGACGGCGTCGTATCTGCGGATTATGTGACTTAGCCAAATGCTGCTGAAGGACAAACGAGACGCGGTTACAGTTTTCATATAGCCTACTTATAAGCGCGAAGGTTGTTGCAATGCGGATTGGGGCACGCGGGGCGCTGTTCAGGTAAGCATACGTCGGATATTATTGGCTGTGGCAGCCCGCACAATGACCGTTCAATTGAGCACCATTGAAACGATGGGCATAACAATGAATACACCGTTAAAGACGCCTTCTCCAGTGCAGTGTGGAGTGCATGACTCATCCATCCAGCCCGTGCGAACAATAACGCTCCATTGCTGGGGCGGGGACGGGGACGGGGCGGTGCTGTGAGGGCTCATGTGAAACAAAAGTTTTCGATGGGTTTTTGTTTTTTATGAATTGGACAAAGTTTTATGGAATTTGTTTTCGGATGCAGCTTCTTTACTTTATTTTTCGTTTTCATATTGTTTTTGTTATTTTTACTTTTTTTTTTTGGAAAAGTGTTTTATGGTTTTGCATTTTTGTATTGGATTTTTTCCAGAGCAGAGCTTATGTTTTTTGGCCCATTAAAACAACAAGGCGTTTGTCTTGCAGAGCCTGATGAAAGCAATAATTTTTAGCTAACGGGCTAAAATTAAAGCTAACGATCGAAACTTTAAGCCACAGCGCATTAAATGCATTTTTATGTGCAAATTGTTGTGGCAGACTTTAAATGAATTTTTTCTAATTTCGGAATCTTTTTGTTTTGTTTTAAATGGGTTTAAAGCTCTGCATTATCACTTAATTGGTCAACCAAATGGGTTTTTGTGTGTGTGTGTGTGCTGCCGCGTTTATAGAGTGTTCTGATTGGAAAACGAAGTCACGAAATGAGTTTACAAATGCATAAAAACAATATTAAAACCTCAATTGGGCTTTGTCTACAGCTTCATGGTTCAGAGCGCAGCCAATTTAACTCCATAATGAAATTTTTCGGGTGTAGCAGACCTCATGCACTACTTAAATCCGCAGGTGCTTTCAGATACCTGTGAAAAACCTAGGCTACACACGGAGAAATAGTAAAGAATTTTATAAGAATGACTTTGTTATTTGTTACTTCATAAAGTATTTTAATTCGTAAATTTTCTTTGAAATTTTAAGATTTTATTCAGAGCATTCGATGCTTTTTAGGTCTGTTAATTATTTTAGAAGATTTTTTTAAACCTTTTTTTATATCATAGTCATTTTATTTTTAATTTATTTATTTTTGAAAAAAATTAAAAAACAAGTTCGTATGAATTCTCTGTCTTATTGATAAAACTTTTGCACAACAATTATCTTTTTGAAAGCAAAAGTATACTATAAAACCAGATTTGAATTAGTTTCTTTGACTTCAAGTTAAGTGAAGAAAATGTTTTCGAAATTGTTTTTCCGCCCGGTTGAAAGCATAACAAAATGTTAACGCAGTCAACTTAACAGATATATTCAATTTTTTGTCAATAAACAAACTGAGCTTGCAAAAGTTTGTAAATACCACAAAAAGTGCTCGCAAATGAATGATTATAAAACATTTAATAAGTTTTATATGACTGCAGCTTTAATTTTAGGCGCAGCCAACTTAATACATATGCATTAATTTAAGGCGCAGCCAACTTAATGCACATATTAAATTCTGATTGTGCTACCAAAACGCTTTCAAGTAACAAGTCTGTCAATAAACAAAAAAATATGAACTGGATTCGGGGAATAGCAAATGTAACATCGACTCAAAGCATGAACGCAGTACGTGTCTGTCTGTCTTTGTCTATGTTTTTTTTGTGTATGTGTGTGTGTGTGTGTGCTTTTTTGCCTTTTGACTGGGCCATTTGTCCATTTGTGCGCTTTGTTCTCTAATACAGCGACCAGCTCCCTTGTCTCTGGCCGTTGGTGTGCCTTTGTTTATGTGTCCGACGGAGGCGAAGGCATTTTTATTTTATTACATATTTTTCTTTTAATGTAATTTATTTGATTTGCTTTCGCTTGGCTTTTTATCTGCTGCGCCGCTCTTCCTCGCACTCTCTCACACATTCATTTGGTTTTGTTATTTGGCACTTAGTTTGGCCTTTATACCCTGCTCTAAATGCGAATAAAGTCATTTACAACTTTGCTAAGTTTCGTTGGTAATCGCATTCGTGAATGTTTATGAAGAAAAATTTCATTCAAGGCTAACTTTTTGTTGCTTTACAGCAAATCTATATATATTTATATGTATATATATATATAAATATCTATCAAAAACTACTCGTATAGACCTAATACTTAAAATATAGATTAGTTACGTATATTACCATAAATATAATTTCTTCTTTCTCCAAAAGTTTTATGCCGAAAATATTGTGACGCAAAGGAAAAGGTCAAAAGTTTCTCTCTTTTCTGTGTCATTTTGCTTCTCGCTTTTCTTTTCACTTTGCTAGTAGACTTGATTTCTTGTTTCATACTCAGCGCGCTTCCTTTTGGCTTCGCTTCTCTCTTTGCTTATCATTGCTTTGCTTTTAATTTCATTTGACTTCTCTTTTTGGTTGTTTCTTCATTTCTCGGTATACTTTTAGCTTATCGATTAGCTTCTTGCTTATCTTCTCGCTTTTCTTTTGTTTAGCCATTTGATTTTTTATATTTCTCTATTCGTCTCTTTACACTTTTCACTTTACTGATTTTTTTTTGCTGATTTCCGATTTGGCTTATCGCTAACTCTTAATTTTTTATAACGGAGCTTACGCAGCTTCCTTGTGTTTCCATTGCTTATTTTTTGCATTGCCCCATTTCGTTATTTCGTTATTTTTTGTCACTTCTTCCGAGGGAAGCAATTCATGTTGTGTTTAACTTTGTTGATTGCTATGCTTCTTGCTTCTTTTTCTTCTGCTTCTTCTTTCACTTCTTCCTTCTGGCCAAAGAATTGAAACTCAAACAACCCGGCATTTTGTTGCCTATAGGGTATATGAGCTTTGCTGTTGTTGCTGCTCGCGCTGGCATTAGAGAAGTTCATAAAAAATAATAAAAAGGCAAAAGGCCAACGGGCAGGCAGCCAGGAGTCAGTCCACACATCATGCGCCTGTCTACGGTTTCACAGTTGAGCCTGCAACTTGTGTGTCTGCCATGATACGGCCAGTGCGCACACATATGCATTTATCGTGTATATATATACATATATATATCGTCTATATATCGTCTCTATATATCCATGAGTTTATTGCCTTTGGCTGTGACCAGGCGCTGGCCAACTCGTAAGACCATAGAAAATTATGTAAAGTGTTTGGCACAGAACACGCACAAAAGCTGCCGCTGGATTGGATTACCAATAGGCTGAGCGAAGGGAAAGGGAAAGGGCATGAAGCCGGATGCAGGGGAGAGAGGATTTCGTCATAGCTTAGCTTGTCAGTATGTGAAGGAAATATCGTTTATTATAGTTAAATGTCTGCTGCACGTCAGCTTGATGACTGAACTGAAGCTGCCTTAGCCTGAGCGGCGTTGATAGCTTCCGCGTTATGCCTCCAAGCTCCCCCTCCACTCCCGCTCGTTGCCTGAGCTCCCCAGTCGTGCAGCAAACTAGGTGTCTGAGCGGTACGGAGGGCCGTTTTCCTAGAGAGCAGCAGTGTGCAAATGTCGTTTCATGGTTTCCATTTGGCTGCACACACACAGCAGGCGGGTTGGTTTCAGCAGGAAGGGGGGATGGTTGAGTGATTTGCTCAGTGAACACTTGAGGAAGATTCACAGCATAGACAGCGACTCGCCAGGCAATCACACACACACACACACACAGCGCTCCCACACACACAAAAGGATAACGGAAGCGCCAAATTATAAACTTTAATTGACTTCCCAACTGGCTCTGCTAAAATTCAAATAAGAATCCAATTCATGTTGTTATTGTTGTTGTAATAAGAATTCGTGTTTTGAGTTTTTGAATTGATGCTGAAACAGCTTGGCTAACAACGTACCAACCGGCAAAAAAACGAAAAACAAGTATACATACTTTGGTCAAGTATATTCGACTAAGACATACCCTGCACCAAATTGTGATTATGTAAATATATGTATATATACATATATTTGTGTAAATATTTTTATTTAGGACTTAAGTAAAAAATGTATAAAAGCAAGTAAGAACACATAAGTTGCGAATGTATTTCTGCACATCCCTACAAAAATACCTAATTTAATTCGATTTTTGCCAGTCCTTTGGATTGGTTCTGCATTTACAATATATGCATTTTGAAAAATAAACATTTGTCCATTTTTTTCTTCAAAATTTTGAATTTCACAATTTTATTTTTAATGATTGCTGGTATCAATATTAGTATGTTGCTATAGAGAAACTGATTCTAAGCTTCTTATTCGGTAAAAAACCATGCCAAACTTAACTAATTTCTTTTTTCTTAACCGATCTATATGAAACTTTTTGCAATAGATTATAATAGGGCTAAGTATATTCAAATGTTTATGTGAATCAAATATATTTATTTTATAATTTTAATCGATTTTTAGATCGATTTTTTCGATCATTTTAAGCAATGTTCACCTGAACTTGAAGTCTCTAGCTGTTAAAGTTTCCAAGATCGACGCGTTATTACAGATAGACGGTCAGGCGATCATGGCTAAATCGGCTCGCCTATTTATGCTGACCAAGAATTTATACACTTTATGGGAACGGAGATGCATCCTCCATATATTTGGGCAAATAACCCATTCTCAATGGGTATAGGGTATTAATATGGGTTGGGGCGCAATATTTCAATTGAGGTGGCCAAACACAATATGTAAATAAAACTGTGATGAAGGTATGCGCTCAACTGTCAGTTAGTCAGGCTAGGTAGGCGTGGCACGGGGGCGTGGCAAATGCAACTGTTGCAACTCCTGTTGGCACAGGCAGTCAGAGACCGTCGACCATAGCAACAACAACAATAGCAACAACAGAACAACTGCGACAGCAGCAACAATCATAACAAAGCCAAAGGACATTTATTCGCTCGTCCGTTTGTTTTCAAGTCCTTTCGTCCTATGCCTCTTGCTTTCATTCATTTGCTCCTTTTATTCCTCAAGTCGTTGCGAAGCGAACAAAAAGTGTTGCCTGCCAGCAGGCGCATAAATAAATAATTGCGCGCCTCGACATTAAGAACAACCATCCGAATATGTACTTTATATATAAATATACATATCTATATATTAAATGTATCTAAGTACAGCAGAGGTTCGCTAACAAGCACAACAGCTTCAATGCACGATTACTCTTGACACAGGCTTTTTAAGATTATGATTTATTGCTAGTAGAAAAAAGATTTTTATTAATTTTGATTTTAATTATTTCAAAAACCAATCTATTAATGGAACAAGCTTTTGAAGACTTTTTAATACAAATGAGATATGAGAGATTTTAACTGGCAGTTGTGGTGCAAACAAATTTATAGCATTAGCTTTGATTGCCATCAATAGCTTTTAATTGATGCACTTTATTTTATATACTTTCGATTATGTCTTATATCAGAATGTGTACAAAACATTTGAAGAGCATACATGATTTTAAACATTACTAATTTGCCTCTTTTTTTCCATATTTTTTAAAGGTGAGGAGAAAGTAATTTTTATCTGAAACTTTTAAATTGCATTTCGGCTGATTTTACTGTACTATATAGTACAAAGTATATACGCGTATACGTTGAAGGACTGGCGACGCGACTTGCTATGATGAACGCCTCGTTTTTGCCGCCGTAGAACCCCGCCCCCCTCTGCCACGCCTTTAGCGATTCGTGTCGAAATTCATGCATGAGCTACCAATATCAATTGTCCTTAAGCTCCCACCCCTTCGTGTCCATCGTCCATCGTCTATCGTCCACTGTCGCATTTCCCCCCTTTTGCCGCACCACGCCCCCATCTGCGTGCCGCCCCTTTATCAGTGAGTTGCTGTTGCTGTTCGAGCATTAAATTGCTTTATTATGCTTGACGTTATTATGCCCGCTGTGCAATTTGTAGCTGGTCAGCATTCTATTCACCTACCGCAATGCCCGCTCGTCCCTTCACATAATTCTCTTGTATTCCCTACAGCCACCAAGACCCTGTCAATTCCTTGTTACATTCCGTTTTCCTTCAGTTTGCTTTGTTTGGGCTCCTGAACATTGAAAGAAAGTTTTAAATTAAAACGGCTTTGCACATTTTTATGACGTTCCCAATTACGTTTATTGTTATGTTATATCGTATTACATTTTTTACCTTCTTGCGTAGATATAAAAGAGGCCTAATTATGGGTCTATTTAATTTGATTGTGTCATTTTTGTATTGTCTTTGAAATTGTGGCGAAAATTGCATTAATTGCTTTTAATATTTGAATGATGTATCCAATCATGTATATCGGCTTACTATTAAGCCAATAAACCCAGATTGCCTGTGAATATTATATAAGGATTATATTGATTAGTTGACTTGTACTGTTTGTAACTAGACTAATAGTTAAAGAGCGAGAATAGGTTACTTTTTGTGACTTGATTTCGAAGCAACTTGTTTGGCCGAAAATGTGATAATATAACTTAAATTTGCATGTAATGAAATACGAATATTTTAAGTACAAGTGTGTTTTTGAAATCAGTTGTGAATTTTTGAGTTAGCTTGGTTCAAAGGGTGGCGGAACTTCGTGCAACGACTTTACAGCTTTTCTAGGTGTACGTAATGCCAATTTTTGTGTTTTATTTGGTGACTTTATTTTATTATTCATTCGCCTTTTGTAAATTATGGTGAAATTGCTTTAAAACGGCAACACATTTTGATGACGTTCCCAATTACGCATATTGTTATGCAATATCGTATTTCAATTTTATGAAATGCTCTTCACACATTTATACTATGTTATACTATGTTTCCATAGTTTCAAGCTTTTTTAGAGTTTTGTGTTTAGTTAATAGATTCGTAACAATTTAGTATGCTTGCTGAACATTTTTTTTTGCAAAATTGTTTGTGGGAATGCGCCACCTAAGCTTAACCATTGTATTCATATTTTCCTTTTTTATATTCGTTTAAAAAGTGACAAAACATTTTTATTGCCCGATTAAAATTTAAATATGTTTTGAAAGGTAAAGCTCTCTCTCGCAGATTCATACCTCTCATATTTCAAACTCTCATAACTTTGTCAAAACTGAACCGATATTCATGTTCAATGACAGTTTTGATAATGGTTTGTCCTCTAGATTGAGGTAAAATCGAAATCTAAAAAAATCAAAATCTAAAATCATGCCCAAATTTTGAAAAAAGTATATATTTATATATATATATATTTCAAACTGATGATCAGTGTTTCAATAATGCTAGTGTTCATTTTTTTCGTTGCTATTACACTGTGAACGAGTATTGTGATGTCGGCTACACCTGACGTTGTTACTTGTTTTTTATTTGTGCTTTTGCTGATTACATTGCCTACATATGTATATTGAAATATTGAATGAGAAAATGTTTCTTTGCAAATCGATTTTGCTGTTTGTGCGTATTTAAAATTGTGTTGCCTGCTTTTGGGCGCACAAATCTCGTGCAAATCGCAGGCTAATTGAAGGTGCACGCACAGACGCGTAAATCATTCAATAAGCATTACACAAGAGTCGTTTTTTCAACATGGAAATGGGGAAAATAACGCCCAATCCGTACGTTGAGACAACTGACGCCTAAAGCCGACCCGCCAACTCCTGAAACAAACCCCCCGCACTCCGCAAGCTCTTGTGAATTGCTGTTGATTTTGTGATTGGAATTGAGATTTTGTGAATGTAGAAATGCGAGAATAATGCTCAATATATCTTTCGATTTGCACTCGCAATGCATTGGCATTAGTGCCAGCTATATGTGTTGGTGTCGCTGTGTCTGTGTGTGTTTGAGTCCTGCATAGTGTGTTGCCCGCTGTGCCGTTGATGCCGTTGTGATAGCATCTCCTCCAGACACCATGGGGCTGCCGGGGCCACATCACTCGTGCCGCCTCTTGTATGCTTATTCCCGGGTAAACAACATAAATTTTTGTTAAAGTCAACAGGACGAACGCGCTGCTGCCTGTGTCCCTGTGTCCTTGTGTCATCCGCCTGTGCCGAGCACCGAACAGACCGAACGTCTTTTCCTTTTAGCAATTTCAGCCAACTACTTGAACCGGCAACGGGCAATGCCCATTGGGGAATATACCCGTAGTAGCCAGCGATGGGTTAACTTTTCGAGCTCTTGCTGTTATTTGCAAATACTTAAAGAGGGCTAAATAGTTGCTAACACTTTAATAGTTGTATTTAAATCACAATTGTAGCTCTCGGTAGGTGATCTAAGTGTTTTGGGCATTTAGGCAACTGAATATAATTGCGAATCCCAGGCTGGTGTGTGGATATTGTATTTAATTTTGTGTTTAAAATAGTTAGGTTTATAGCCTTTAACTATATCCCATAAATAAAAATAATAATAATTAAAATTACTTTAAATGCGATTACAGCTCTTCCTTATCGTTCTCTTTAATGTTCAAGTTAAAGTTCATGTCACTTAACGGGCAAGTTGGCAGCAACTCAATGATGAGCTGATGATCTGGTATCTTGAATTCACAGTTAAAAGTAAGTACCTATATTATATATATATATATATGTTCCTGATTCTTGATCGAATTGTATTGCTTAAAGTTGTTGGTAAAATATATACCAAGAATATTATATAATTCCTACACATTCCTTTCAATATATCATTTCTATCGCTTTGTCAAAAGTAAAATGTGTTCTACGAATTCTCACTATGTAATCCACATATAAATTCCTTACACTTCAAACTTGATCAAATCTCAACCGATTTTTTATAAAGAAAGGTATTTTGCTCATAATTTATCAACTAGTTTTTTTCTGCACTTCAATTAAAAATCACATTTTCCTAAATATATACCAAAAATTCCACACATTTTGGTTTTTTGACTCTCAGTAATTTAACTTCTATATAATTTTATGTCATAGGTTAAAATTTGGCATTTCCATTTAAATAAAAGATCAAAATTTAGATCAACTACTCTGGAGTTCGGGTTCCTAAAACCTTTTGCCAAGAACTTCAAAATGGATTTTATTGGTATTTTATTATTATAAACGTATAGTTTTTTTTTAAATTCAATTTCTAATTTAAACTTAAGTTTAGTTAATTATAAAGACTCTATATTTAAAATAAATGTGTATCAATATATGCTATTGGCTTCAATACTTAGTAAAAACTTGAAAATATATAAAATGATAAAATGCAATTTATTTCAAAGTTTGCTTTAAATTTATCTCTGGCTAAAATTTATGTCTGTTGTATGTATATAATAAATTTGAGAGTATCTTGAGTAACTGCATTTGTTAATATTAAAGGTGGCGCAAGTAAATAATATTTCACCTCGATGCGCATCTGTTGCACTGCACTTGATTTATTCCCCGTTCATGTAAAAAGTATTAGATGCACTGAGAGAAAACCAATGTTTGTTTAGCTTCTTTGTGTCCTTTTATTAAAGAAAAGTTCATTGTGCTAAAGATTTGCCATTCCGCGAAAAATAACGCAATCGCATTAAGTTGTTATGGAAACAGTTTTTAGTCGTAGTAGTTTTTAATAAAATATGCCTAAGCATTTCTTGCAGTGTAGACAGCTTCAACTGGCAGCCCTACTTGGCAATTTTCTCTCATCCGTATTGCCATTGCTCCTGCTACAGGTATCAGTTTTCCCAGTCGTGCAAGGAACGGAGGGACTCCTAATAGAGTTGAGCGCGTGTCGTGTTTTCTTTCGTGACACCATCATGCAAGATCATAATTAAAATCAGCTTTCGTTTCGTTTTAGTTAACAATGCAAATTTAAGTTTACTTTTAATAATTAATTTTTATCCAGTTAATTTTTGTCAGCATGGTTTCTTACCCAAAAATAATTGTGGGTGGTTCTCTTTTAGTTTTAGCTTTTTTGGTAAGCCTGGTTTTTCACATCAATGAGCCTTGGTTCTCGTAAGTCGGTAAGTCGCATTATTTTATGTTCAAAAAGAAAATATTTTATTAATTTTTATTTACTTTTTTTCTTGGTTTAATTTGAATTAAAAGTAAGATAGTGAATTATTATTGCTGCCCCTCAGGTCAATATAAATGTTAAGGATTGGAGTTATCTCAAGTACTGAAATTAAGCCCACTCATTTTCTTTTGAAATTAAATTCGGCTTGAGTTTAGTTTAGGCTTATTTTCTAAATTATAATAAATAAAATAAAGTAAATAGAATTAAAGCAAGAAGTGTTGTGTTAAAAAGACCCCCAACACGCGCTCAACTCTAGACCAGACAGCTCGATGTCATTTTAAAGTCAAGTGCGACACCACTTGGCACACACACACATACACACCGCACACACAGACATATCTCAGGTGCACTCTGGAGCTGCTGCTCAGCTCACCTCGCCACAGGCTGCCTGCTGGTTTGCTTAACCAAATTGATTGATTCGGCCAATGCCTGGGTGGCCGAGACCTTATGTGGAGCTCAGACTCGGACTGCTTTTTAGTGTATCTTAAGCAAATGCCATAAATATTTAAGCACCGCACAACACACACACACACACACACACACGCACACTGCAGTGTGGCAGCAGATGGAGCGAGCAACACATAAAATTCTGATTTTCGTCTAAAGCTGTTTGGGACTTGGATGCTGGGTGTTGGGGTTGGGATTCTGCCTTGTGTGCTCTTTTGTTGACTCATGGCTCATTAGCCAGAAAGCCAGGCACCGGCACAGCTCAGCGTAATCGTTGCCAACTGGGACTCCAACTGTGATTACTGCCACAGCGAGTGAGCCAAGCATCTGCCACAAACTGTGCCCTTTAAGTTGTCAACCGATTGAATTTGTTGTTGTCGCAACAACCAATCGAAATAGAAAACAACAACAAAAAAAAAACGAAACCTGTTGCCACTAAGCGAAAATAACCTTAACATTAATGCTGAGCAGACGTTGCCGGACTTGCCGGCAGCATCAGTAGCCAGTAACGAGTAAATAGTAACGAGTAAACAGCAACGATTAGCCAGTAACGGGCAAACAGTAGCGAGTTATCAGCAACGAGCTGTTCACAGCTGCACGACACATTACTCTGTGGTTTTTTCTGAGTGTGTGTTTGTGTTTGCCCTGGAGTGCTCTTCAAATACGTGCACAAACACACTCACACACTCACACACACTGCGCACACGTTTAATCTGTGGCACGCTTTGAGTAGCCTTTGCTTCAGGCAGGTCGCCTATGAAGTGCAAAATAAATACAATAAAAATCGTTAACGAGCAAAAAAATATAAATACAAAAAAACAGAAGCTTTGCACTCGCGTACAACCGACTGCACAATACTCTGTTGCCAGTTGAATAACATCTTAAAAACAATTGAAAAAGGCTTCTCTTTTAAACTAAACGCAGTGAATTTGCGATTCCACATCTAGTCTTGCATTTTGTTTAGCTCGTGCTCCAAAATTGTGCCAGGATTTTGCGCCATGAATGTTTTAAACAATTTTTTGATTCAGGTAAATACAAGTACTACATGCCAAGATTAAAATGTGCCGTTAGCAGGACACAATGTCTTGCATAAGCCAATATACTCTTTTATCACATTGTATACAGTGTATAAGAGATTCCACAAGCCAAACAATAAAACAATGGCTCTAGAGCTACGCAACACCCGCACCATTGTGAGGCAAATGATGCATGCAGCAAAATAAGCAAAAGTTCGAAAAAGCCAAAAAAAAGAGAATTTATGTCGGAACAGAAAGCGAACTGAACTGAACTGAACTGAACTTTGAGTAAAATTGAAAGTTGGAATAAACTTGATACAAAATTGAAATAAACACTTTTGGCTTTTTTTTGCCTTTTGTGGCTTTATTTATAGAGGAACAATTGTCTTAATGCTAGCAAGTGATTTGTATTTTATTTTTCAAAGCCAACTACAAACAGAACCATTTTTGAATGAACTTTATGCCATAAATACAAATTTATGCTAACTGCGTAAATGTGCATATAAAAACAAATATCAGTCTGCCAAATTCATTACCACAGGCTAATTATTTTATACATATGTATGCACATAAAAGAAGTAAGAACGTTGCAGTCGGGTGTAACCGACAGCGCAATACTAGTTTACATTAGCGTAGCCAAAAAAATGTTTGTGTAATCTTTAGAGGCGATTATCAGAAATCTGTCTGAACAATTTTATATATCTAGCTTTAAAACTGAGGGAGATATATAAATGAAATCGAATTGCCACGCCCCCAGTGGGCGTGAATACTCGAGTATACATATTTACCAAGTTTCAAGCCTAGATTCAATACCAACGAAAAAGATTGTATTCAAATTACAAATTGATGTGCTAAAATCAAAAACCTAAAAAATTCTTGTCAATTTTTCGTCGGTATTAAATTTACTAGCAATCAATAAAGTGCATCAAATTCAGTTGACGCCATAAACTAAACTGTTCTAACACTCCAGCAAAAACGAACAAGCTGTGAATCTGATTACACGCAAAGTGCAGGGGTTGGGGTGAGTTTTAGGGAAGGGACCCAAATAAAATAAATAAAAAAAAGTAAAATAAAATAAGGCAAAAATAACCGAAATTCGATCACGTAAATTGAGTTTACACTTTGAGGAGCATCTCAAGCGAGTGCAAACAAAACATTTGCGGCAGCACGTAACAAGGGCAAGAAAACCCCCCTGTATTTACAGTGCAGGCGTTATTTGTGTGGCAGGGGCGTGCGAGGGGGTCGGTTTGAGTACATGGCAAATGAATTTGAGGTAAGGTTGTTTTTCTTTCTTTTCTCATGTAAACGTGTCTAGCAGTGTTGATTATGTGGCCTTTTTCCGGACAGATCAGTCCTTTCTTAGCTGACTTAGTTGGAAAATAATGCCAAAATTCCCTATACGGAAAACTATCCTTTTTAAGATTTAATGTTTTTTTTTTTTTGTTACAACATAGCTTTTTAATATGCTAAAATAATAATTGTTAGTATGCTAAAATAACAACATATTAAAAGAACTTTTAAGTTTTGGGCCGAGACAATAATAATAATTACGAGAACAGGGAATAAATAATTCTTAGAAATAGAAACGTTTCAAAATAATTTTAGCCAAGTATTATCTTTTGTGAAAACTAAACCGCTTGCAAACCTAGATTTGAAACATAAGTTTACCTATCAGTTGAAATTATATCTATAGCAATTTACTTTTTATTATATTTGGGTTTAAAAGACACATTTGCGGTGCTCGATAAATATGTAATATAAATATATGCCTCCTACAAAAGTGGCGCAAATAACGAGATCGACAATAAAACTAATTTGATTATAAAAATAAATGGACAAAATAATAATTAACAAGCTGTCTAATTGTGTCCTGTTTTCTGTCTTTTTTGAAACATTTTTTTTGTCGATCTGTCTGATCTGATTTCAGTGTTTAGGCAGTAAATTATTTGCACAGAGATATTTTTTAAACGTTGTATTAATACATTTAATGTCTGCTTAGGATCATGAAATGAATTTCTCGTTACAGCACCAATAAAAACAGTTTACGATTGGTAAATGTGTGTGTGTGTGAGTGTGTGTGCGCGAATGTGTGTGTGTTGGCGAGAAAACAAAACGCATTTTCCAAAATCAATGTAGAGTGTTAATCCGTGTATGTGTGTTCGTGTGTGCGTGTGTGTGAGCGCAGTGTAACGCAGCTGAGCGTGGAGCAAATGAGCGAGCGTTAAACTGGGGAAAATGCGTTTCTGTTTTTATTGCTGTTGTAGTTGTAGTTTCGTTGTTAATGCTGCTGGCTTTAAATATGCTGGCCCAACGATGCAACCAGCTTGATCAGCTGATTGCGCTTGGCCTTGATAACGTCCTGATGCAGCGGCTGAACTCCATCGACACTATCATAGCGATTCACATAGTCGGTCAACTGATCGGCCATGCAGATGACGTGTATGCCACAATCGTAATCGTTGCTCTGCTGCAGGCAGCGCATGCTGCGAAAGCGTGCATGCTGCATATCGAGTACATCCTTAATATTGTTAACCAATTCCATTGAGCTATCCGTATTGCTGCCGCCGTACGAATCGAAATGATAGAAACTCTTGTCCGGCCGCGAGGCGACCAACAATGTCCAATGGGCGCCGCCGCGGTCACGGGAGTGGCTATCGTTCAATGCAATGAAGACGAACGGTTTCCGGCTGGCCTTGTGCTGAGCGACCAGCAGGGCGTGCAGCTCCTTGTCGTCCATATAGAGCATGCACTGCGACAGCTCCGGCGTCACAAACAGAAAGTCGCCATTCGATTTGTATTTGATCTCCTCGAGATAGGCGAAATAGAAATTCAATATCGCATCGTTTAGCCAGTGGGGTCCATGCAGCAGCTGGACATCGCTCATACGCAGCGCGGTCTTGCTGAGAGCTGCCAGTATGGGATCGGCGCGCGATGCCTTCGGCTTCTTGTTGTGGACAACATTTGTGCTGCTGCTGCTGTTGCTCGAGCTGGCGATGCCCAAGTTGATGTTGCTCTCATTGTTATTGCTATTCAAATTGTTGCCGCTATTAAGATTCATGTTCATGTTGTTGCTGCCAATGCCATTGCCATTGCCATTGTTGCTGTGTTGGTTGCTAAAATCACTGTTGACGCCGCCGACGCCGCCGCCGCCACCGCCGCCGCTGCCGCCGCCGCCGCCACCGACGCCGCCACCGCCGCCGCCGCAGCCATGGCCATCGCCCATGGCATTCTCGTCCAGCTCGTTGGCCAGCTTGTGCTTCATGTTGTTGTTGTTGTTACTGTTAGTATTGTTGTCGCCATTGCTATTGTTGTTGCTGTTGTTGGCCATTTGGAGCGCCGCCTCGTCAGCGGCCGCTGCTGCTGTGGCCGCCGCCTGCACACGACGCTCGGCGCGTTTCTTCTGGCGCACATTGCGCGGCATCTTCAATCCAAGTTTTGATGGCTACAAGCAAACAAACAACAATTAAAAGCTCCAAAATTATGCAGAAAAAAACAACAACAAGAAAAGAACAAAATGGCGACAAAGGCCCGCTTTTAGATGCGCGACTTTTGGTTTCGCCGCGTCTTATTCTCTACTTACACAAAATACGGTGAGTCAAAAGAAAAGCAAACAAATTGAATTAAATTTTGTTGAGTTCTGACAACTGGTTCAACAACTGGCCTGTAAATTGTGATTTTTTACCGAGTTCACAAATCTATAAATTAACATCAAAGCGTTGCCAGATCGAGTGTCGAAATTTCTGTAAGCTTTACTACTAATTTACACATTTCTAGGACCGTTGCACATCATTGAGCTTTCACCACGGCTAAGAGAACAGTTCCGTTACTCGGTACTGAGAGAAAAGAGCGCGATTTGAGAGAATGTAACAATATCGTTTTGTGCATTCTTGACATTTCCTTGAAGTTTGGCGCGCGCTCGATAGCTGTCTTCAAAAGTTTACACGAGTGCAACAATCAGTTAAAAATAAAGTGAAAAATTATGTACATTTATACATATGTAAGTAATATGGTAAGAATCGTTTTTTACCTTTCCTTCAGACTTCAAATTAAAGAAAAAATGGCTCGAATCTTATGATCACTATAATTATAATTATTCTTGTATTATAATGCAAGCTGACATCTGAAAAAAAGCAAAAAAATGCCATATTTTGAAGTTTTTTTTTTAAAAATCTCACCATAGAACAATTTTTAATTTGGTTTTTCGTCATATGGGGCTCCATATGTATTAGATAAAGTATGTTTGGCCAAAATGGCAAGCAAAAAGTTGGATTTTGTTAGCTAGTGTTATATGCCCAAAATGGAGTGTGTGTTCACCTCATTTTGAAGACGAAAAATTAGTTGGGAAACTTCAGTGCGACCTTGGTATTTTTAAATATATTTTGATATAGCTACATCTGGTGGCTCTCTCTATCGTAGGCTTATACGTGTTGCACAATTTTACATAAAACTGGAATTTTTTTTGATTATATTGTACGTTGGCTCTCTTTCTTATAAATGTGTACTGAGTTGTTGCCTTAAAAATTACTTATTCACTAACAAACAGGTTAATATTTGCTAAATGTGGCTCGAATGAACACGATTTTAAATCGAAAAGTTACAAATAGTTAAAATTTTAGTTCTTAGTACAAATTTATTTATTTTCAATGGTCAGCTGGACCTTTTTGTTACAAATTGCCGTTAGCCTTTATGGTTTTAATAAAAAAAAAGGAATTCTGTGCGAAAATAAATAAATGTGTTATTTTAAACGTATCGTAGCTTAAACAAAGAAACATTGCTATTCACGGAGCTTCAAATGTACACAATAACAAACAAGCTTTCTCCCTTTATTCATGTAATGAAAAATATTTAAACTTGTTTAAATGGCTAAAAAAACCATAACAAGTGAATGTTTCAAATAACCATAACAGTTATAGTTTTTCATCAGAAAGAAAAAACATAACCACATTGCATTGCATATCAAAAGTAATCCCTAATGGTACTTATGTCTATAAAAAAGTTTCATATTTTTGTAATTACTGGTACAAAATCATTTCTCAAGTGGCAATCGTTGTTTCATCCAATGTAAGTGTTTTCATGATTTATTTATATAATTAATAAGCAAACACATCGGATTAACTAGGTAAGTGGGCTTAACAATTCCAGAGCTTAAAGGCATTTGCACAGGCTGCCATAACAAATCCTGTTAATTAATTTAAATTTAATTTCATTTTCATTTTTTAACACCCTATGCCCACTAAATCATTAAACTGGGTGGTATTGTGGTGGTCAATCGAATGTAACAGGTGAATGTAGATTAATATGATTAAAGATAGGGCTTGCCACCTTCTACCTCTATTGTACCCGATCTCTGGGATATAGAAGTTTGATTGGATTGAGACTTCCCTTCCTTTAAGAAGTGGCTTGCTGAGGTAGTTATATGTATATTTAGCTACATAAGACGGGGCAGTCTGTCAGTATGTGCGTAACTTCCTATTCTGAGGGAATTTTTATCTGTTAAGATTGCCTATTTGAAAGTAATATGATTGTAGCTAACTAATAGGAACTTGGATTACCTTAGACCTATTCTGTCCTCGAGTGTTCTTTTATCGTGTCTTCCTTTGCCACAGCATGGATCCGGTTCAATCAGGCGCTTCTCTTCTCCCATTTTGGCTAATTCGTCGACTCCTTCGTTCCCAGGTATTTTTGATTGCCCTGGAATCCATCTGAGGGCTAGTCTGTTGTTCCTTGCCAGTCGATTTAACTTTGTTCGCACTTCACGAACTACTTCAGATGTGATCTTGTTGCTGCTCAAAGCATTTGCAGCCGCTTAGCTACTGGATAAGATAAGATAAGATACGATAAGAGAAGATAAAAAAGTAGATGCTTAGACCAAACAAACTTTATATAAAAGTGATCATCATTTAAGGTCGAGTTGATTCTAGACATGTTCGACTGTCGCATACCCACTTGCTTACTTACCAAAACACATATTTTTTAGATGCAGGGTATCTATCACTTGAGCACTCTCTTTTTCTGGCATTTTTCTTTGCCCTTTTTTCCATTATTTTAACTCATTTCTTTCAGTTTTCATTTTTGCTGTTACGCGCGGTCAGGATTTATTCAAAGGGATTTGTCGTCGTCGTTTCGCCTTAATTTCATTTACTTGCCAGATGCGACGTGCGCATATGCCACGCCCCCAAACACCCCTAGCACTCTTTTCGCCTATCACCAACTGCGCACTGCTCGGCAATAGCTGTGAAAAATAACATTAACGCTGGGCAGAATTCGCGCGACATTCTGGCAAAAACGGAAAAAAGGAGCAACTAAAAGTGCTCCAGTCGAGAGTACCTGACTAGGAGATATCCTGCGCTCAGCAGTGAGCTGCCGAAAAACCTCTAGAAATGCCCATGGGCTAATGGTTGAGTAGGGGTATTTAAAAAGTTGAATATTTTTTATTTATATTTATATACATATATTTCTTTTCTTTCATAATCTTGGAGATATGTTCAAAAACTTAGTCTGTAAACCGATATTTATCGATTGATCTATTTAAGCTGCCATAGAAATTTATATTTCTAGCCCAGTGCCGTTAGCTCTTAAACTAGAACTGGAAATGCCTCGTTCTGCCTGTCACATAAATACTCACCAGCCATTATACACCGTTTTGTTTTTACCAATTTTCAGTGGCTACAGGGTATAGGAAAAAAGAAAAAATATATTACTTATGAAGAGGCCAGCCTGTGCGTGACTCATTTGCATATAGGCATATACGTATGTACATATATTTACATATACAATATATATCTGTGTATATATACGATATGGAGTTATCCATGTGACCGAAAGTCTTTTTATCTATTTTGGCATTGTCATGTGAAGGCTGTTTATGGCTTGCGGCTGGGCTGGTCGCCAGCTCATTTAAATTAACAGCTCGGCATGCCGGAAGCTGCAGTGAGGGTCGGGGTGGGGTGGAGTTGGTGGGGCTATGAGCTGGTAGAGCCGTTTGGGGCATGCCACATGGTCGACGTCATTTTTTGTCAGCTGTTTAAAGTTTAATAAATCGATTTGAGGCACCGAAATTCAATTTGCTTCAGCGCTGGGCAATTGTTCTGCTTGGCTAGCACGCTCTAATACCCTGTACACCAAAAATGTATCAAAACGGGTATCTTAAAATTGTGTCTCTATGTATATGAAATTGGTCAAAGGTTGCCAACGATGAGTCACTATGAGCAACGAAGCCGTTTACTTTTGCAGAGGGTATTTTAGTATTTTCATGAAAAAGCTGCCATAGAAACGAATGTCGAAAGTGCATTTTTGTATGAACAATTTTTTTGTTTTCAGCTCGGCAGTTATATAAGCAAATTTTTCCAAAATCTGATTACTATATACTTTTGCCAAGAGATCTAATTTAATATCGATTATATGCTAATAATCGAAGTTACTTTGTCTTTCTTTATATTTTGGCTACATAGAGCCTGACTACAGGGTATTCACTTGGCATACTGCAACCTAGACGATGCCTCCCCCACCGTTCCAATAGCAGGAAACGACTCTCATTTAAGTTTAATATGCATGCAAAATAAAAAAGGAAAATAAAAAAACTGGGTGGCAACTGGCCAAAGCGTCAAAGCGAAAGCTCCCCGGGTGGTGCAACGGTTGGTGGATTAGGGAATAGCATAAGGTTTGCACTTGCCCCGAAAATCCCCCAAAGTAAATGCCACTTAAAATGCAATTATAACATTAAGTGCATTAGAGGGAGGGGCCGGGGCTGCTGGGGCTGTTGGGGCTGTTGGCTGCGTTGAGGCAAACAGTCAGTCACCCAAGTGGCAAACATCAAAAGCGCAACGTTAATTGCCAAAAAAGTGGCAGCTGTTTCCCAGGCAACAACAGGAACGGAGAGTGCGGGAAAAAATCGGGGGATAGAAAGGGTATTAGACATCACATGTGGGATTTGGCTTGCAGCTTCTAGGGTAAGTTTGAGACATATGAAAAATAATTACAGCTGGGTTATTAGAATTCTGCTTAAATTAAAGTCAAGGTTTTAAATAATTTGCTCGGTGAAAACTTACAAAAAATAACGTTATATTGTTAGATTGCTTAAATTAATTTATGTTAAAAGTCTATGGCTGGGAATATATATAAATTCTTTAGCGTTTGCAGACATATTCTTCAAATAGTTAGTATTTTCTATTTATCATTTCGACTTATTTTATTATTTATTTTTGCAACGGATGCCAATCTTTTTATGTCGTCTCTTGTTGCTCATGTAAGCAGCTTACGAAGACATTTTTAATATTTTCTGGTATTGAAAACTGTATACAGCTCAAAGCAGCAAAAGAAGAAGAGGGTGGGTGAAGAGGAGAGGAGGGGAGCTGATACGACAACTGGACAATAATGTGCGTCCAATTGGAAGTTGCCAGCGGGGGGCAATAAAAGCAAAATGAAAGCACTGCAAAATGAACCGAAAAATAATAACAAAAGGCGCAGTAAGAAAAATCATAACATTCCTATATATACATATTTATAAATGTATATATATACATATACACCTATTTATAGTATCAAACAACGTTCAATTTAATTATGGATAACAAAGCATTTGATTGCTGAATGAGCAGACATATTTTTGGAATATGTGTATATATGTACATATATACAGATATTTACCGTTTTGGTGTATATATGTATATACTGAATGTACATATATTCCAAAAACATGATCATGAAATGTTGTCCACATTGAGATTGTATGCATTTCAATGGAGATGTGACCATTTTTATACCCTGTAACCATTAAAAATGAGGAATAGGGTATAATAATTTTGTGTGAAGGGCCATAAAAGGCAGCTCATATTCCCAAAAGTATATGAATTTTAGGTCAACATCAACAGCCAAGGCGAAATAGCTACGATTTTTGAGCACATCTTGAAGGTTGTAAGAGCTAGAGACATACAATCTCACAGCTCTAAAATGTTCATAGTGCTCTGATTATAAACATAAAAGTTGTTTAAGTATTAAGAAGAAGCACAGCTGCTGCTGCACAGAAGTAGCTCAAGTTGAAAGGATATAGGGTATCTGCTACTCGGTCACATCGACTATAGCACGCTTACTCGTTCCTCTTTTTACAAATAATATATTTAAATCTGCATGCCATTATAATAAGAGCCCTAGCGATGGATGTTGTTAAAATGGTTGCAAAATATTGTAAAAGAACCAAATTAAAATGCGCCCAATAGCTATAAAATAAAGCAACAACAAGATGAAAAGCAGAATGTAAAAATTGGGAGTGCTTAGCTAGCAGATACCCTGTCGATAGCACAAAAGAATATATACACATACATATACAATCTCTGGGAATTCATTAATCAAGCAGATAGATGAATAGAAAGGACTAGACTAGAGGTTTGTAGGTTTCCAGAAGTCTAAGAAGTTTGATGTTGTAATTTTTCATGTTTTTATATCCCTTGCAGAAACCATTTTTACAGGGTGTCTCGGTTAAAAATACACCTACAACAACAACTGTTAACTCAAGCGTTTTCGTGGCCGACGCCGCAGCAACAAAGTGTTTGCATTTTATTAACCCAAGCGATATGATTTTTATATGGGCCACGTTAAAATATGCATAAAAAAACAACAACAAAAATAACAATGCCAAATCATGTGCTTGTTGCAGTAAATAACACAGCAAGTAAGACTGCTCGACAAGGAGATACCCTGTGCCCAACTGCGAGCTGCCGCAATATAATGTCCATCCTTCTAATGTATGTACCAAAAATCAAAGATCCTTTAAAGTACCACTTTATATTTATATTTATTGAAAAATCAGGTGAAGTTATCGACAATTGGAACTGCGTTTAGTATACAGATGCGTACAAACAGATATAAACAAATAGATGTATATATGTATGTATATATACATATCCCACGTGGGTAAAATACACTTGGATAAAGCAAGCCTATTTCAATGTCTACAGGGTATTAAAAAGAAGGCATCCAAAAATGGGACAGCAAAACGAAATGCGTAAAAAAATTGACAGCAGTTGGGGAATGTAAATGTTGTGGGTTCGACTCAGCCAGATAAGATTCTAATGAAATTTGTGCACACGTACACACACAAACACACACACACACTGTCGTGTACATGTAATGTCAATATTCTGATGGGGGGAAGGAGGAAGACCTGCTCAAAAAGATGAAAACTTTAAACTTGAGCACATAAATTTTCCCTTAGAAAGAGTATTTAAATCAAGTTTAGGTTAAAATAAAAATGTTAGTAAGGCGCAAATTCTAAAATTTAAATCGACCAGGCAGCTCGAAGCTGGATGCAGGGTATCTTACAGTTAAACACTGCCGATAAGCGCACTCGAAATTGTGGTTGTCGTTCTTGTTGCCGGCGCCTTGTTATCCCGATTTTCTATTGCCTACTTTGCAGGGCAGTCAACAAAATTTTAAGCGCTTTTCTCACACGCAATCTTGGTTGCTGTTGTTGTTGTTGTAAGTGTTCTTGTTATGGAGTGCATACCTTTGGGGCGCTAATTAAATGCGCAACTTGCCTGCGAGTTGGCTGCCAGGCGAGAACCAAAAGAGTTTTTCGCAAAACCACCAAAAAAACCTCCGTCGTCGCCAAACACGTAATTGAAATAAAAGAGCTGCCGACTCCTGATGCCAGGGGTATTGAAACACATGTACACACACATGCACACACATAAGCACACACATAAGCACACACACAACCACACCTGAGCACTCGCTCTGGTGTTATGACTTGTTTTTTTCTTAATACCCTGTACACATCAAATGCGCAAAGTGGGTCTTTAAAATCAGTGTAACAGGCAGTTGAAAAGTATATGTGGAAAAAAAATGTCAATATAATCTTTAATGTTCTATATAGATAGTATAGATTCTCAGTTTGTTTGTTTCACATTCTTGAGTACTATTCCCCGACATGATGTTCTTAAAGATAAAGCCCTAATTTTTGGTACACAAGCAGGGGAATTTAGCGTATTTAAAGATCCTTCAAGATGCACAATTAAGTAATGAATAAATGTAAATATATAAAAGTTATTTATAAATTGGCCCCAAGCAGAGGGTATCTCCTAGTCAAGCCCTCTCGACTGCTGCTTCTTTAACGCGCCTGATAAATGCCCCCAAATGCGGTAATTACATAAGTGCCGCCTGAGCCTAACTGTCAGTAATCTCAGTCTCAGGGCTGTCGTCACACACAGACACACACACTCGTACACACACACACATGTGGCACCCTCATTTGTCTGTCTGCGTGTTGTTTTTGTTTCAACATTATAATGTCATCATTTAGAAGCTAAACAGAGCCCGCAACTTGGAACTTTATACTTTTCACTTTGTTTTTCCCTGATTTTTTAATGGGGTGTGAAGAGGGTATTTTAATCATGTTAGATATATGTAACGCATTGCAAAAAGGCCATTTTAAAGCCATTTTAAAAAAATATATATGCATACGTGAGACAACGAATTTATTCACAAAGGAAGATGTTATAATGGAATATTGTACAGACGAGTAAATTGTTTTAAATACAGTTGGGGTTTTTTTTAACAAGCTCCAGAAAACAAGTGAAATTGTAATACTAGTCAGTAACTTAACGGTTGAGTACACTAAGTACACTAAAGAATCGAATTACAAGTTAAGAGCAACATCACACCACACCACACAACAACATTAAAATCATCGGAATTTTGCTTAAAACCAAAATGGATGCTGAGGGTAATATAAGCTACTTAGTTATTATTATTACCACGTTTAGCTGTTGTGCAGGCCTCTTGCCACCGAACGCCTCCCTCTGCAGTTTGTTTGGCTCACAAAAGGGATTTAATACTTGGCTTGCTTCAATTTGAGTTTGCGATTTTCGGATGGTAAACAAATTGCGGAAATACAATACAGTGAAAAGTTATCCTGTACATATGCCATCCTGACCAAGCAGCTATTATCCGCTTCCATTCAGCTTTTTAGCCACGCCTCATTTTCCGTTGGCAGCCAGCTTATGAACAGCTGTCGGATGTGTTTTGCAACTGCACAAATTTCTCCTTTCCCCCCTCCTCCTGTGCCCATTCCACTCCCCATTCCACTGTTCGCTTTTATGCTTGAAAAATAATTCGACTTTTATACCCAGTACATAAAGCTGGCAATGGGTCCTCCCGACAGACCGGAAAGAACGGTTATTTTTTGCATAAAATTTATTGCAAAATATTAAATCAATTTTACATTTTATTATTTGTAATAAACTGTATTGTTAAGGTTTCTGATATAGATTTTAACACATTTTTAATTTTTATATTCTTCTAATATATTTCAAACTCCTCCTTCTAAATTTGTATTTTTTACGCTTTTCTATAAAATAACATATTATTTTGGTCTTGGAATCTTTTAAATGTGTTTAGAAGTTTATAGATCTATTTCTTAAAGACGAATTCGTTTGTAATTCGCAATTCGAAATAAGCAGACTAATAAATTGTTATATATTTAGGTCCTAGAATTTCTCTTCAAATCTCAATTATTGCAACAAAAGCTCGTTTGCTCTTTTTCCCTTTTGTCTCTCTTTATCTCTCTTTGAGGTTTATAATTTCCTTTTCACCTCCTATATTATTCGTAAACGTTTTACTGGCAGATTCATGACTCGCTACGTAGACCGCAACGGCTGCCTTAAAACATGCTTTACACCTTGTCTAACCACCAGTTTAACTGTCAGTTAACTCGCATATTTTAAAGAGTAGCTTCTAGTCGATCATGCAGTGCAGCTGAAACATTCCTGCCAGCTAAAATACCAGCTTTGCGCTGCTGTTTCTCTCATTACCAGGCCCCTGCCCCATCTCCATGTCCCCAGCCCCTCCCCCACGACTTCCGTTTGCGCTTGCCTGCAAAATCTTTTGTGCTCATTCGCTAAAAAATGACAAAAGGTAGCGCCAGGTAGGTAACACCTACTGCCACGCCCCCAACAGCCGCACGTCTGCCATTTTAGCAATCGATAAGACGGCAAATGAAAATTGCTTTATAGCATCTGACTTTTCCCCCACTTTGCGCATATGTTGCCTGTGCATATTACAGCTGGGGGGCCCGAGTGTCAAATGTTAGGCAGCTGTTAACGGTCCCACTTTAAATTTAGCTTGCGATATCCAATCTGACCGATCAGGTGTAAGACATCGCCCCAGCTTACGCCTAATGGCAGGCTAATGAAATTTTCCAGCCCCCTCGCCTCCTGCCTGCGTACACTGCGAAAAAATAAAGCTTAAATAGTATAATTAATACATACATACATTAATACATTTAAAATTCATTTATTAAATTTATAAACTTACTAAATTTAAAACCAAAACCTGTAACTTATTTTTGCATTCAAAGAAAATTTGATTTATTATAAAAAGTAATTGACGAAAAAATGTAATATTTTTTGGAATTCAAATTGAATTAATAAAGTATCCGTTTTGCTTCAATATGGCAATTGTGATTATAGACCGTTTCTGCAGCATATTCGCAGAGTAGCTTGCTGTCTGTCTGATTGGAAAATATTGAAATTAGCTTTAGCTATGTGCATATTGAGCGCACATATTGAGCAGCTCCTACGTCGTTGGACAACAGACATGAAGGACTCGCACTTCCTGTTGGAAACGCAAAAAGGCTTTGCTTGCATATTTATGAGTTTACTGTGAACTACCCACTATTGATGCATGGCTATTGATTGAACGACAAAAGTACATTGAACCGGAAATAAAAGAGAAACGGCATGCGTACGCAATCAAATGCAGTTCCAATGGACAACAATTTAAATTCGAAGAAGAATGTTGCTGCGGGCTAATGTCCAACGGTGCCACTTTCAGTGCCAGTTCAAACAAAAGGTCGCTGTCAAAGCTAAGCCCCATGCCAAAATGAAGAGCGTCCAGCTAAATGTACAAATTTTTGGCATTTGCAGAACGGTTTTTGCAAAAGCCGCAGCTAAAAGTCAGGACCTTTGGCCTTTGCCCAATATGTGTATAAACATGATTGCGTGCGTGTGCATGTGTGTGTGTGTGTGCGCACATATGACAAACGGCCAACAAAAACCATAGAATGAAAGATTGGATGCGTGCAAGAGTGGTGAGGTGAGCCGGGGCGAGGTTTGTAGACCCTTTGAATTGCCACACAAAATGCAAACAGAAGCGCGAGTCAAATCTAAACAGCTCGCATATTTACACACGCACACATCTGACATACAGACACCTACATAAATACACACACATATAAAGGCCAGCTAGAGGCACGTTTAGTGCAGGTAAATTTTCTACAGGCGTTGCTTAATAATTAACAAACTTTTCTTTTTGTTCTGCTTTTTTTTTGTTTTGTTTTAGAACTTTTCTTTCTTTTTGCTTAATTTCTAAATTTTCATTTGCCAAGTTTCTTTTATATAACGCTGCTGTTTCTTCATTTACATTACTTGGCTAGTTTTTGTCGCTTTGCTGCTTTCAATTTAATGAAAACGTTATGTCCATACATACGTACATATTTGTATATATGTATATATACGTATTCAGTTGTCGTTCGATAAATGAAAATTCTTGGCTACGAGGACAGTTGGGATACAGAAGAGGTCTCCGACTCAATAAGGTAAATATGTGGAATACAATAAATCTTTTGAAATTATGCTTGATTAATAATCTATGAGTACACACTGAGATGACGAGAGACGAGATGGGATAAAACTTGTTTCAAATTAAAATTGTTGTCAACAACTTTGGATTGAGTGCATAAAATTCTTTTGGACTTTGTAAAAATTAATAATGCTGCAATTGAAACCGGCTGCAGGCGTAACTTGTCAATCTTTTCGCCGGACTGAACTGATTGAAATTTGCCAACTTTTTGCTCTTCTCTGCTTTCATTTGCAATATGCACACATACATATAAATGCATACATGTACACATTTCTATATATGTACAGTGGCTGCCAGCTTATCGAAGCAATAAGTAAAATGTAAATACAGTTTTAGATTTACTTGTTTTTGAGAACTATTTCGGCAACTACTTTCAGTGAAAAAAGAAATGAGAATCGGGCGTAACCAAATGTTTTATTCTCTGTAAAAAGATGGTACATGGTAATAATACAATTTATGCACCATTGAATAAATGAAGTACCCGATTTGATACTTATTTTAGTACAATTAAACTCACATGCAATATCATCTACTAATTGAATCCAACTAATTGCCGTCGATCATGTTTAAACTTATCGAATATGAATATGTATTACGTAAAGTAATGAATACTGCGTTTAAGTTCATGTTAATTGAATCTTTTAAATGCAAATTGAAATGCAATTTAAATACATACATATTCATTTCTACTCACATGTAGAAACATACAACTTAAATATTCTTAAACAGATTTTAATCGGGCTCGTAAGTCTGTGCTCGTGTGTGTCTGAGTGTGTGTGTGTGTGTATTGGTGTGTCTTTGTCTCCAGGCTGGTAGCATAAATCAAATGTGTGCCAGCGCATGGAAATTATACTAATTAATAATACATATTGCTAATTAAATGCCATTCATGAGAACGCCTTGAGCCGAGTCCCTTTTCTTTTTTCTTATATATAGATTTTTTGTTGCATACTTTAGTTGGCACGTTTCTATGTGGGCGTTTATTATATACATACATATACATATTGTATAGATGTAGATATTTGAATGTATTTGTGGGTAGCTGTCTAATCGCTGCCCCTACTGCGACCTGCATTCTAATGGTCAACGGCGTGGCAAGAGGCAGCATCGAGTTTTTATGGCCTCGAAGAATTTCCAATTGCGGCGCAGTTAAAACTGTCTGCTGTTCGGGGTGATTTGTGAGCACAACAGTGGATGGGGGGCAGCGGGCATCCAAGGGAGCGCATAAATAGTCAGTATTTAAGAATTTAAAGACTTTAAATGGCGTCAACATAAAATTCACTGAAACAAATCAATTATCGATTGCAGGCACTAATTTTATAGTTATATTTAAGTTGACATCAACATTTGGAATGCGCGTCAAACAGTTATCGATCAGCCGATTTGCACTGTGGTACACCAAAGGGTGAAGGGGCCACAGTTCAAAGACTCACGAAAGTCATGCAAAGTCAAATAAAATTTGGCACGCAACAAACATTTATATAAATTTAGATTTAAAATGTGCCTTTGAGGGCTGAGTGTGAAACTCGTTCGCCTGTTGGCATCTCCAGTGGCTGAAGGGAAGGGGGGAGCATGCATATGTGACTCGCATGACTTGAGGGCGGGGGGCTAAGTTGGGGAGTTGGGGAGCGCACCGCCTTTGACTTTGACTCCGAGTGTGGTTTGCTTTTTCTTTTCATGCCCTTGCAGCGGGCACTTGAATTTTGTTATGAAATGTGTAACGCCTAGGAGAAGACGTCATCGGGCCCTTAAACTGATTATATTCTTGATCCTTTATGTCTGTTTCTGTGCAATTTACCTTTCAGCATCATTTTCATTTCTTGTAGAAAGTGCGTATGTTCATATAGGAACATTCAGTCAAAAATGTTTTTGTTTGAAATATTTTTTGTATATCATGATATTCTAACCAAGCTCAACAATTCTGATCAATTCAAGTCATGTTGAATATATAAACCATTGACCAATGAATCGTCAATTGTCTTTTTGTATAAAAACACAAAAATCTTATATCTGCAAGGGTATTTAATCTTTGGCAATTCGAAAAGGACTCGCCTTTCTTACTTTTTTCTTTTCCCGCTTGTTTGCCAAAATTTATTTGAGTTTTTCCTTTGACGACGCAACGCTGTCGCCGTATCTGCTGCTGCTGCTACTGCGGTGGCTGTGTTAAATCTGCATTAACATTTCATATGCCAAGATTTCACATCAACTTTAATATTTTTTATTTTTATTTCTTTCCGTTGTAGGTAAAAGTCGCATAATTCATGGCCGAATGCTGTTCTTTCTGCCAGTTTAACAGCTGCGCTCAAATATTTTGACGCAACAACATGAAACGTGAACCGATTGTCAGCGACAACTTTGAAAGAAAAAATAATAATAAAAGAAAATACTGGTAAGCGATATACAAGTCCATAGCGAACAGGCAACTCATTGTTGTTGCCAGCTATTCGCATTCACAATGAATGAATGAAACACAGCCAAAGACTAGATTTAATCACTTTTCAATTTTGGCATGATTTTTGTTCGAACAACTTAACCACCTCAGAATGAGATTTTTAATGGCCTTTTATAATAATATTTGTGCCAGCAATCGATTAAAAATACAAAAGCAGGTTTTCAATTTGGCAGAACATTTTTTTTAAAAATGATTGATGATAAAATTATCGAAAAAAAGAAGAAAAATGTATTCAAAATATTCATTATTTTTTGGATGCAAAATCAATCTAGATTACAGAGCATGATTAAAATAATAGCAAACATGAAAGTCTGTTGACTTTTGACAAAGTTGTAGAAGTTTTAAGTCTGGGAAGAGTATTCCAGGTACTTAAGAACTTTAAAAGTACAAATTTGTGTCATTTTTGGTATAATATTTGACCGAAAAATTAACCACCATCAATCAAATAAAAATTCATACTCGGTTTGAAAAAAAAAATTATCGTAAAATTTTTACGAAAAGTTTGATTTAAAAAAATGCATTTATTTTGAATGTAGATTACATATTAAGGACAAACCATGATCAAAATGCTCTCAAACATGGGAATCGGTTCATACTTGACAAAGTTGAGGGAGTTTGAGGCAAAATATATATTCTTACTGTTTGTTATTATGTTATTTGTTATTGCCGACAATTTCGATTTCTTGCATTAACACAAAATACATTTGGAGAATTTAAAGGTCAACTTGTTTTTGGGCACCCAGGTAGCGCTTTCACCTGCACTGGATATCAATGTATAAGCTCGTAAACGCGTGCTTTATATAAGCGATATACTACCACAGGTATTCACCGCTATATACAGTCTCTTATGGTACTTATGGTAGATATACATATATATGTATATGTATTAGCTGGCTGGCAAGCGCGCTTTTTGTGTGCGCTCAAAACGAATTACGCGACGCTAAACAACTATAGCAACAACAACAATAATAACGGGAATGTTCATAGTCAAGAAAGTTACACCTAAAGATACCCTGTACCCAGCTTCAAGATGCGATCACATTCGAAATTTGTCAATACAAGTTAATATCAGTCAGTACCTTTATCTTTTAGTTAGTGTTTATATAAATATTAACCAACATATAACACTTATGTTATTTGGTTAGTGTTTATATAAATACGCACGTTCCAGCACATGCACACACACACACACTCACACTCACTTCTGGGCCAGCAACTATACTTCTTCTACTTTTCTAAGATGCAGACTATGGAAAATGGATTCTTGGTTAATTCTATATTAATTCGACAAAATGTGTTTACAAACCAAAAACTAAAAATGTGGCTTTTTAAATGCGTTTTATATATTTTTGCGGTATATAAAAACCATGCTTAAAACCGGAAGGAAAATCGATACTTATCGATTTCGGATTATTTTGGCTTTTGTTGTACAGAACCATTTATTTATTCTAAATTAAGTGCACATTCCTTGAGATATGCTCAAAAAACCAAGGCTAAAAATTTATATTAATCAATTTCGATGAAAAAAACTCGATTGTATCGATTGTTTTGTATAAAGGAATCTATATATCAAATTCGAATTTCGTATCTATTTCCTATTGTCTTTAAGAAGGACGTGTTCATATCGACAGGCAGACATGGTTCGATGGACTTGACTGTTGATACAGATCAGGAATATACATAGGTATGTATGTAGTATATATTTTATGAGCTTACTTCATTCTGCCTGTTACATACTTGTGCGCAAAACCAATATACCGTTCGGACCTACATTTTCTATAGGCGCAGGGTATAACAAGAGTAGCAGCGACAGGCAGAAGATGAAGAACAACACCTGACAGCCACTTCAGGTGAGAGGGAACAGCGTCGCGATGTGGCGGCGACGTCATCGTCGGCTTGTTGCAGGTTGTTGGCTGCCGCTGTCGCTGCTGCTGTTTGCTGTTTGTTGTTGTTGCCTTTGTTTTTGTTGTTCATTGTTGTTGTTGCTGCGACCATTTTTGCATGTGAAAAGCCATTTGCACGCACTGTCATCCACCTTCCCCAGCCCCTATTCAGCCCACGCCACCCCCGTGGCATTGTCAGGCCAGGCATTATATTTTCTTTCGTTTTTGGGCTTCTGTTTTGTTATCTTGCTTTCTTATTTAATACACTCTGTGCACAAAGTGCAAAAGAGTATTGACCATGTGAAATCTCCATCGGGATACCCTACTGTCCCTAGAAATAGTTTAGCAGCAGGTTGATTATCTATTCAATTTTTAATTGCTTTATATGGATATTCCAATTACAGTTTGAAGTGCCTTTACAGTTTCAGAGCCACCAACCAAATGCTCAAACTGATGTTTAGCTAATATTAAACCGAAAACAGAGTGTGTCGCAGTCGATTACGCCCGACTGCAACGTTCGCACTTGTTTTTTCTCGGTTCTTGTCTAATTTTCATGCAATTTGCCTGCAATTTGCGTCCTTTCCGCCTACATGCGAATTATTTACAATTTCATTTCGTGCACTGTGCAAAGCGAATTGAAGGAAGCGAAAGTATATTCAAAAGACAACGCACGAGGGGAGAGACGCAGGGGGCTGAGGGGATCACAGTAGGCAGCGCCAACAGCAGCGACAAATAAATTAAATAAAAATTTGCTTGGCCCGCTTTTTATGCCTTTTGGCAGAAAGAAAATGAATGATTTATGGTACAGCGGGAAAAGGCGAAAGAGAGGCAGTTGGATTTGCGACTGTGCGGGGGGTGCAGCAGAGAGAGAGGGGCAAATGGGATTATAGTATGTACGCGTTTGCGTTTTTCGCTGCCTAATCCTTTTTGCACTAATTTATTTACTTTGGCTGCCTTTTCAGTTAAGCGCATAAATCAAATAAGTAAATAAAAATAAATTTGAACTTTTCTTCATTTTACTTCTATATTTTATGTTTTTTTCTTATACCCTGTAAATAACAGACAGCAGGTTCGTTAAGGCAATCGACATATGTATGTACATTTCTGATCTAAAGCCTTTAAAGTGGGTATACGAGTAGGTTTTTATTGATCATACAACCAGTGAAAAATGTCGTTCTAAGCTTTTGTATTAAAATACGGTTTGGGTTAAGAACTTTTCAGTAGATTCGTACATTCTGGAATATTCCTTAATTAAGTATGAACCATTCTTGACTAGAGCAAGGAAAATGTGAAATAATTTCGTGCACTTAACGAAATATGCCTTTCTAATCCAAGTACGAGAATACAATTTAAACATAAAATTTCACGATATATATATATATATATATATATATATATTTTCTTTTAAATTCCCTAGTTTAATTTAAATCTTTCTTGATTATATAAAAGGCACATAAATAAATGAAACAAAATTTATTAGCACGATTTTTATTCAACGTTTCTTATATATATATAATTTGGTTTTTGGATTATAAATTTGTTAAAATAGGCAAAGAAGTTCCGGAGTAGTCGCATTTTGGCAATGCATTTACTTGATTTAAGATCGAAATTATGAATTTTTATAACGTTTAAATTATAAACCAAAGTTCTTTGATAATCACATATAATTTATTGTAAATGTTTATTTATCAATCAATAAAATCAATTTAAAATGAATAATTCTTTTGGCTGAATATTTTTTTACTTGTGTACAAAATTTGAAAACGAACGCTTAGAGCAGTATTGAGGTACAGGGCATCCAATAGCCGAGCACTGACAATTAATGAGCCCCCTTTATGTTTTTTTTTGTTTTTGTTTTTTTGTTTTCCTGTTTTGTCCACGAACTGGCTTTAAAATTAATTAAACTAAAAAGTTGCGCAAAAATGCCGAGAAATTCATTTAAGTCGAAGACTGCCAACTTTTTTGCCTGGCAACGAATTGGTAATGAAGTCGCCGCCGAAAAAGTTTCGCGGGCAGCTTGGCCGAGGGGTTGGCTGAACGGGGGCTTGGAAAAACGAAAAATCTTGCAGAAAGTCAGTGAAAAGGAAACTTTTTGAACTTTCCCCAAGCGCGTATGCAACAGGAATTTGCATTTAACGCAAGTCCAATGCCTGCGGCTATCTATTACAATCCCCTCCAACTCCCTAACCCACCACGTCTTAAAAATGGTCAGCGATTTGTATTATGCAGAGCCCATCAATTGGATAACTGCACAAAAGCCAATTTGATGCCCGGACTGTAAACTACGCCAGAGCCACAATCCCAATCAAATGCAGCAAACGGACAGGTAGCAAAAGAACAGTGCATTCTTTCAGTTATTCGAATAACAGATACCCTGTACAAATCACGAAACATGATGAATTATAGTCTTGATATCCATTTTTCTGTTAAAGCAGTTGTCTATGCTTTTGAGCGATATCGCTTTTTATCACTTTCTTATCCTCTACTAAAAGGTTACAATTTGGACACTTCTAGGAAAATCGACGAAACAAAACCTTTTTTTCCATCAAAAATTCTTTTCTATGAAACTAATAGGGAACACGTAAGAGAAAATTAAACTGCTGAAGTAGCTATCGTATATTTATCGCTTCCACCGTAAGTGTCGCCTGGAAGATATCTTCACGATAGTAGTAAACATATTGAATATAAGGACTGTGACACAAAAGAATAAAACTCGTCTCTATATCCCAGTACATAACTAACATAACGACAACATTATAATCTGAAGTAAAGCTAGCCACTAAATGTTTCTCTCGCGCTTAAAGCAACGTTATATACCCCTTTTGTAGGCTACTCACAGTGGGTACACAACGTAAATGTCAAACATAAATCCCGGTCAGCTTCCGCACAAAAGGAGATACTCAAAAGCGCCCAACGGGGTTAAGAGTTTGTAATAGATGCCGCCCACCCAAACCAAATGAAATACATTTGCGTCACATTTAAATACATTATATGAACGTCAAATAGTTTATAGCCCCAACAACAACAACACACACAGAGCTGAGCTGTGGACATGTGAAATACCCGAAACAAATTTGAGCCTCATTATCATGCACATTTCAATATCAATTTCCGCACATATCGCACTTGCGGTAGACATGAGAAATCCTTTCAGACATTTTACAAATGTCCCGCATTGAGACTGGCTACAACCAAAGCAAGAATTCATTTTAAATGGAAAATGTATTTATGTGCCTGCCTGTGTGTGTGTATGTGCGTGCGTATGTGTGTGCAAAATCGGTTGCTGTCAGCTGTTTGAAGCCTTTTCACCATGTGTGCCCGTCTCCGGTCAAGTTCCGGCTTTGATGTGGCCCACCCACTAAAACTGGCAACAACAACATTTGCATAATGGCCCCATACACTCAAAGAAAAGCGCCGCACAGTGTATGGAATGTATGAGAAGGTAGCACAAAACTCATATTTCCGGTGTTTCGTGGCGAAATTAAACAAATTTTCATAAAGGACATCCAGGATGTGCTGAAATAACCGTTTATCGCTGATTCTTGCAAAATCATGGCAAATTTGGTATTACAAAAAACCTTGGGAAGCTGCTCTTTATGTAATTATGGATGTAATTAAAGGATTTTAGAATTAAAGCATACTTTTAACAATTGAAAAAAATAAGCGAAATATTTTTTACAACTTTTTTAGCAATAATACTTAACGTATTATATTAATTTATTAGAAATCAATTTTTAATTGTTAATGCACTTAAAAGGTTTACAAAACATACTTCTATAATATTTATTACAATTCTATAAAGATGTCTGAATTATTATTGGTAAAAAAATGCATATTATCATTTAAAAAAAGAAGAAAAAGAAAAAGAAGGTTTTTGCATCCATTCATTTTTGTATCTATTCAAAGTATAAACTTTTTTTAGAATGTAAATGGAATCTGAAATTGCAATATTAGTAAAAGTTTATACATAAACTTTAAGTCTGGTATTTAGAGTTTTAAGGAAAAAACATAAAAATGGAATTTGAGGCTTAAGAAAATTGATCTTAACTGAATTCTTATGATATTGGTACTTCATTTGAGTAAATATTTCTTCGATTTCTCTGTGTGTGCCACAGGTTTACAAAGTGCTGATTAGTTGGGCAACCACTTCAGCAATCCCCCCACGCCCCCCGTCGACCTTGAAACGCACACAACCAAAATCTGCCATGCCTTGCTTACGTGTCAGGCAAAATTAGATTCCAAGCAAAATAGAAACTGAATTTTTGGCATCAACTTTGGCCAAGGTTGAAAATAATCTATAAATCTAGCTCAAAAGCCAACCGAATACCGAGACCACAGAAATATGCTAAATGGTAATCGTTTTAGCTGTGATTCAGTTAAATGCGAGAGTGAAAACTATTTTCATCCCAACATATGTAAAAGTTTATGAAAACTGGGATTTTATTTTAATTTCGAAATTTGTTTTGGGGACTAACTAAGGCCAGCAGAACATCCGTCACGGAAATTGGTTTAGTTTTGACAAAAGTTAATTTTGCAACGATTAACTAGTTATACCCTGTACCCATGCAAAGTGGGTCAAAGGGGTATGAGATTACGTAAATAATGCTATGTATTTACAAATGTATGTTGGGCTGCGAAGTGCAGTGGAACTCTGTGTCGGATAGCCCTACTATGTGGCTAACTTATGAGTAAAATATTTTGTATTCTATCGAGGTAATTCTATTATATAGTTTTAAAGGTGGGAATTGGTCGAAAAATTATATTTTATTATGACAACACTTCAAGGTTATTTTATTTTTTATTTATTTTAATATGCTCTTTTTAAAATTCAATAAAGTAACTAGTGATAGAGTATCTGATTGGGAGATACTCTATAGCTATATTGAAAACATACTCCAACTGGGATATAACTTACGATAGGCAAACGATTCTGATATATCTATCTTTGTAAGAACTCATTAAATAAGTATTTCAATCCACGCTATATAAAATTTAATTTTCGCGTTTTGAGGTTTTAATTGGAACAAGAAGACAAATGAAATGGAGAGTTTAAAGAAAGAAAAAAACGCAGCCCGAGCAAAGCCGGTTAATACATGTTAGTAAGTGATAAATAGTAAAAATTATCGTGTTTATATTAATAATATAATTTACGTTGTACGGAAGTACTTTCTTTTAATATTATATCTATATACGATATATGATAACTTTTTATCTTAAATCTATATACGATAACTTTCAGCGATGTGGGCATTGCCAACGCCGCCGACTTGCACATGGAATGCTTAATGTCTAAATGCCTAGGTCTAAATAAGGGTATACAAGTAATTATAAAATGTTTACGGACGGCACCACCAAGCGCAGGCTGGGAAGCTGATTGGCTGAGGAGCTGGTTAACTGAAGAGCTGTCTCTAGGGTCATCTCAACCGGAGCGGCTCCACGTGAGCGACTCCGTGCTCCGGCACCGGCGACTTAACAGTGGCCAGGCAGGTCTGTTTGAGGGATTTACCATGCGGCCGTTTAATACACTCATCAAAGTAACATTTCTCCACGTTGTGCAGAAACTCGACCAGGAGCTTGGCATCGCCACCATTGGGTCCGGCAAAGTATTCGCATTCGTAGCTATGGAGCTTGAGGTCGCGCACGCAGCAGTCGAGGAACTCGGCATTGGCCGAATACCAATTGTTGTGACGCTTTAGGGGAATGCCCAGGCGAGTGCGCACAATGCCCGTCAGCCAGGTATCGTCTATCCAGAAGATGGGCACACGCGATGCCTCTGCCACCAGCCTGGCGGCTGTGGGCACATTGGTGATATACAGCCAACCGGATAGGTAGGCAGGATACAAGTCATGCGGATATTCCTGACGTGTCACATACCACTTGTTCGCTTGCAGCCGTATGGGCGGCTTGGCGTCCAGCACATAGCCCGCCAGCAGCGTGCTACTTGTGGCTAGCGCTGGCTGGCTCAGTTCCAACGATTCCAGGTAGCGTCTCAAATGAAATATATCATAGATAATGTCATCGTCCAGCTTTATAATGAACTTGGCGCGCTGCTGGCACTCGCTGGCCGCCCAACGCAGGCCCATCACATGCTTGTAGCTGAGATTCCGATAGGCCTCCACAAAGTTCCCCTGCAACAGATCCCCAAAGCGCGCCTGCTCGCTATCCAGCTGCGGCTGGGTGAGGAAACGCTCTTGTGGTGGCAGCGCGGCCAACAGAAACACACGCTGCAAGCCCATCTCGGCCAGCTTGCTCTGGGCAATGGCCTGACGGTGGGCGGCGCGCAGTGCATCGTGTCCCGCATACGAGGTGACAATTAGCACAGCTGTGGGGCAGGATCAGGAAGCATTAGATGTGGCTTAAAAACGAATTAATATATATCTTTTATTGCTACTCACCCAGCAGCTCCCGCTCAGCGCGGCGACACACATCGCTGGCCAACAGATAATCGAAATCGCTGAGATTCAGGAGCGGACCAGATGTGCGTCCAGCTGCCACTGGGACTGGCTGCTTTGCCAGACCAGGCTTGCCAGCCATTAATGTGATTGTGCTCTCCGGCGGGGGCAGATGCACCAGAAACTCATCTCTGTCCTCATCGCGGTGGGCGGCGCTCTCACGCAGCGGACTCGTTATGTAGCTGATGCACAAGATGAGGATCACGATTAGCGATATAGCAATGGGTAGCAATCGGCGGCCGCGCATGCGCATCATCTAACATTCTATGGTCGTGTGTGTGTGAGTGCGAATGCAGCCAAAACAAAGTGGATAATGTGCGAAGAGTATAAACAGACAAACAAATACAATAATTATTCAAATACACCACACATCAACAACACCAACAACAAAAATACGCTATTAACAGGCATCGATACATTTCATCGATAGACAACAATGGTAGACTTGAAGGAAGAAGATAACGCAGCAACAATGTTCGCTAACCTTAATATTAGCATAGTAGCTCATCCTCATTGTACAGATGTGTTTAATAATGTGAATTAAAAGTAAAGTAAAAAAAAGTAAATTAAAAAAACAAGTATTTAAATACAGCAGCAGCAACAATGCGCTGCATGTAGGCATCGATACATATGTATGTATGTATATGTATATATCGATAGATTGTGAAGAAGCTGCAACAATGGCACACTTAAGGAAAGAAGGTTACGCTGCGACAAGCGCTTACAGCTTTCATAGCGCAGCAGGTGACGCAATTACAAAACATTTTTTATTGCATTGGGGCGAATATAAAGAAGAAAAATGATTTAAATATAATCCAAAATCCTGAACACTCAGCGCTCAACAATTATAGTAGATTAACAATTTTCTAATCTCAAATTTTAAATATTTAAATTAACCACAGTCCAGCCACAATTCGGGCATCGACATAGGTACCGATTGCTTGAATTGTGCAAAAATTATATTTAATTTTTTTAAAATATAATATATATATATAATATAATATAATATATATATATAATATAATATAATATAATATAGCTCAACTATTAAACTAACTTTTTAAATAGCTCTCGGGTAAACAAAGACAATCACATTTTGTACTTTTGTGTCTCACAAACCCAGTATACATACATTTATTGTCTAATTGTGTATATATCTTTTATATATCAATATATTTTTTTACATTTGTAGCCAACTGTTGTTCAAATCGCATGATAGATGTAATCGGCGCTGCGATAAGTGATTTATCGTGGTCTGAACTTGTAAGTGCGATAACTGTGCACACAAACTACTGCTGCGACTGCGCGCATATTATTTAAAATCAATTTAACTATAGAAGAAAGAAACGTTTTTAATAAAATATTCAATATATGTATGTGCATAAAAAAGGCTAATTTGAATGAAAACAAATTTACTTCAGCAAATTTTCTATAGTAACTGGCACAAAAAGATGGCGCGCAGTGCGTACGACGTGCAACGGGACTTTGCCCTGAGCAGCGGATTGCGTTCCGCAATTATTTGGGACTCGTAGGTTTTAAACAAAAAAGCTTTTAGCTAATAATATTAATATATGCTGAACAATATGAACGCAGATTAGCGCCGCAGCAGGCGGACGTGCTGAAGCTTAAGTTGGCGAACTTGATCTATGATGGAGAGAAAGGGAGCACCAAGGCGCTGGTCAGACAGCGCCAGCTGCTCTTCGAGAATGTGTGGAGGCAGCGGATCTACACGAACCGCACGCTGCTCTCGGCTATTATCTACGTGCTGGTCACTCAAGAGACGGAGCCCGCGCTGGCGCTGCAATCGACCAACTACAGCTGCCACCCGGTGATACGGACGCGCAAGTGCACGCGCCCGGATAGCGGTAGCAGCGAGGGCTGCTGCATGATCTTCATCGATGAGCAGGGACGCGTGTATGGCAGCTGGCAGAAGTATATGCGCAACAATGCACTGCCGAGGGGCACAATGATTGCGCCCGCACAGGGCGTCTACACTTTCAGCGCGGAGGATGCTGTCCAGTTAACGATTGAGTCAACGCCCGCGTCGTGGCTGAAGCGCAAGGTGCTCAATGTCAGCGATAAATTGATCACAATTGGCGGCATCATAGCGACGGTCCCAGTGGCGGCCACTTTGGCACTGCCCGTCGCTGCGCCCGTACTGATAGCAGCCACTGCTGTGGGCGTGTCTGCGGCTGCGTACAGCACGGTGCGCTCGGCCACACGGCTCATAGATCGACGCTGGCACGGGCAGTCGACGTCGCTACGGGACAGTGAGGCGCGCAGCAGCTGGCTGGGCGTGGCCGGCGGCGTTGTCGGACTGGGCGCAACGGGCGCCAATACGGCGATAACCATTATCAACAGCAACGCGGGCACCGCCGCTCAGTTGGCCGCTAAGGGCATCAGCGTCTCCTCACTTGTCGTCTCCGGAACGGGTGTACTAAACGGTGTCTACGACTTATACCTAAAAATCAGCGACGACCTGCCACTAAGCAGTTACGATGTGATGCAGATCACCTCCAGCCTGCTGATATTCACACACGCCGTCAACAATCTGCGCCTGGCCGTCAAGGTGACCAACGGCCACAGCCTGCGCCAAGCCCTGTGCCAGCAAACCCGCAAGGTCTTCAATCGCATCGCCCAGGAATCCAACAAGTTGCAAGGCAACATCAGAAACGAAGTCAGCACCAAGTTTGATATTGTGCGCATCATCAACGATATACCGTACAAGGAGGCGTTGCTCAGCCTGCACAAGATCCATACACATCTGACGCAGGGCTCCACGGTGCTGAGCGCTATGGGGGCAACGGGGCTGTTGCCCAGCTTTGTCCAGTTGACGACGGGCGGCCAGTTGCATTTGGATGTGGAGCGGTTGGCCAGCCAGCTGGGCGGCAAGTTTGTGCAACAGATTGGCAATCTGGGCAGCTTCACGGACGTGCTGGACGGATTGATGCACTACTATAGCGAGCAGGCGGTGCAGCTGCTGCTCCAGCTGACGCGCACCTTTGTCGAGCAGAGTGTGGACAGGATTGATCGCATTTTGAATACGTTTGTCTCCACCGAACTGGTGCTCTATCGTATGCTGATGTACTGCATCAATAACTTTGAGAATTGCGCCGCCGAGTTTTTGGAGAAGCATCGTCACGAGATCATGGATGAGATTGCCAAGTATTTTGAATCACTGCACCCGGAGCCGAGCAGCACACAGAATTGTCGCCGGCGCAAGTGCGCCATGTGCCAGGGTGTTTACTATATCAGTCCATTGTAATGGGTTTACCCGTCTCAGCTACCTAATAAGCGTGAATTGTAATGTGATTTTTCATGTGTTAAGCTAAATATGTGATTTGTCATGTGATATCTTCGACCTATTTTATATTTTATATGTTTAACTAATGTATACCAAATGAAAGTAAAACTAATAAAGAAATATGATATAACATAGTTACGCTAAAAATTATATGTGCCTTAAATTTAATAAAAATTACTTTGCCCGGGCAACGCCGGATAATACTGGCTTATCTGTGAAGATGGGGAAAGACTTCTATAGGTTAGGTTTGTATACAAAGAAATGTGCTTTATTTCATACACTGTTTATTAATATAGTATTAATATTGAAGATTCTTTCTTTATCTCTAATAGGATTCCAAACCTTTCTAGATTTCTTAAAACTGTCTGCTGAGAACTTTGAAACCAGCAAAGCGTCAACTTTAAAGTCATTTGAAGCTTTTCTGCATTCAATAAGTTTGGAAACTAATTTTACAAAAGTAGTAACTAAATTATAAATGCTATTGGCAGCCACGCTCAATAAATACCAAAACAGCAAATTATAGTTAGAGTAATATTAATGATAACACCCCTCAAATATAGTTGGGCTTGGGTTCAAAAAGTTTCCACATGCGATCAAATTCTTCCTGGAGTTTGCTGGTGATCTCCTGGTGCGAGGTGATGACCATGTCCTCCCAGTTGGCGCCCAGGCCGCCTTGTGTCCAATTGACGGAACCGTTGATAACCACACTGTACGTCGGCTGCTGCTCGATTGTGCGCTTCTTGAGACGCCAAAGCTCATCGACCCGGGTACGTCCATCAATCACGCAGAACTTGTGGTGCATAATGTGTTTGGTAGCTTGGGTGCGCACGGCGACGCCCTTCATTAACAGCTCGGCCAGCTGATTGCTAATCGGCGAGCCCTTGCGCACGCTGACAATGATGCGAATGGCAACGTTACGACTGCGTGCATTCCTGAGTGCGGCCACCATCTGTGTGGAGTAGATCGAGTACATGGCCAGATCAATGCTGTATTTGGCCCGTTCCAGCTGCTTGATAATGAGCTCAATATTACGCTCGGAACAGTGCGGGTTGCTGCAGATGAACGTCGAGCGCGCCTTGCTTTGAGCTCGATGCTCCAGCAGGCAATCGAAGCCCAGCTCGTTGAACATGAGCACCTCATCCACCTGGGCCCGACGCCAGCGAAAATAGTCGCGTATGGACTGATAGAAATACCAGAGCACCTCGGAGAGCGCAACTGTGCCAGGGAGAATGATGATGGCAGCCCAATACGGATGCTTTTTAATCCAATTGACCACTGCAAATACATTGATTCAATTTTAAGAACTCGTTGGGCTCGTTTTCTACTTACTTTTTGGATACGAATATCTTTTTACGCGCTCAACTATGTAAATGTCACTTCTGTAGATGTGAGTCGGAGCGGAATTGGAGCTGGTTTTTATAATGAGCTAACTCACAGCTTTCTGCTCGGGTTGGCAGTTTTTGACAATATGTTTGCAGAATTTTTGACTATTTTCATGTAATTTTTAGCAACATAAAAATAACAACAACAATTGAATACGCGTTGTAAGGAAATTTGCTTATCCCTTTAACATAGCACATTCAAATATGAAAAAACAGCTGGTTCAGCAAAGAACCATGTTCTGTTAGCTGTAAAGAACGCATATTCACGCAAAAAAGAGCTTACGTGCTGTTAATAAAATACTATTTAACAGAACAGCGCTAACATAAATACCAAAACTTCGTATGTAATACAATAAAAAAAAACCAAAACCTATTGTTACATTAGGCGGTTGATTTGATCCATTTAAGATAATTGTTTATTAAGTAAATTAAATGGTGTGTGCCAATCTTATGTAATATATACAATGCAAATATAGAATATTTACATATTTATGTCAAAGTTTCATGAAATGTCTTAAAACTAACATACAGTATATACTACTAGGGAAACAATTGCAAGCGCTGCTTTATATTTAATTTATAAATAAGACCAACTTTAGGTTAAATTAAATTGTTTGCTATCTGTTTACTTTGAAGGGTATCAGCATTTTCCAGATAATTCTTTTGAACCTGCCCAATAGAAAAATACCGCACAGAAATACCAATAAATAAAATACCAAAAATGTTGTACAAATGTTGAAATATACATTGAACATTGAGTATTGTATATGTATGTGTATGTAGCTAACCAACGGCAAGCAGCGAGAGCAAGCGAGGAGACGACGAAGACGGTTCGCCGAGAGTTACGCACTGAGTATGTGCTGGCGGCGGATAACGGCGGACGGACCTAAAACAAAGTGTGCGTGTGCGTGTGTGTGTGTTTCTCTTTATTTTCTTTTGTAACAACAACAACAGCCACAATATTAGTTAAATCATAATTGTATATTGTACAAATCGAAACTGCACAACCGAGCAGAGTATTTTGTGTGTGAGTGCAAATTGATTTCGTTGTGATTAGGTGCGAAAATGACGAACTAAATTATCAGCAAGCAGAACCAAAGGCAACGGCATAAATTTGCATCCAACTGCCTCACATATCCATTTGGGAGGAAGAATTCACAAAAAAAAACAAACAACAAAAATTTCAACTGAAAAATCAAAATCAACAATTATAAGTAATTACAATTACAACTACAACTGAAACTATGTATAACTGTTAAGGCAGCAGCAGCAGCAGTAGAGCAGCGACAGAGCAGAGCAGCCACCACGGTCGTTTAGCAGCCAGCACCAAGAAGACGAAGAGCAAGACGAAAAGTAAAACAACAATAAAGCTGGCCATATTAATACAACAACAAAAATTGAAAGAAAAAAAACAGCATGTTGTGAGCTAATCAGAATCAGTGAAGGCAGGCAGAGGTTTTTTTCTTGTACGTTCTCGCCTCTAACATGGCAAAAAGCATTTACTGAATTATAACAAATACGTGGAAATGGAAATTGCAATAAAAAAAAATTACATGTTATATTTATAAAAATACGCAAAGCTAAGGCGACGCAGTTGTCGCAGTCGCAGTCGACGTCGTCTCGTGGTGTCAACGTCAACTCCAACCGTGCTTACATATGTATGTATATGTGTGCATATGTGTCCGTGAGCGTACTGTGCCTTTGTGTGCGTGGCCCCTTGCCTGCGAAGGTGGGCTACTCGTAAAAAGGCGCCTCCTGTCGGCAGACAAGTGGGTTGCCCACATTACTACTGTTGTTGTAGTTGTTGTGGCTCTGCACTCTGCACTTCGTCTGCTGCTACTGCTGCTGCTCGCCTGGTGCTTAGTTTTTTTTTGTTGTGTCTGCTCTGCCCTTTTATTTCGTTTTCATTGTGAAAATGCTGAAAAGTCGCGCAGAGCTAAATAGATAAATCGCTGCGAGTCCAAATCTTATCGTCGTCAGTAGCTTAGCCCCACACCCCCTTTCCCTGGTTCCGGTATCGATGCCGTGGTGAATAACACGAGTATTGATTCTATTTTATATTTTTTTTGTTAATGCACACTTATTCGCAACAGCAGCGCAGCAAAACTCAAAGCGCAGCTTAAATTAACTGTAAATCAAAACAAAAGCGAGAGCAGCAAACAAATCAAAAAGAAATAAAACAAACAAAATATTAACAACAGCGGAGAGAGGGAGAGAGAAGAGTGCAAGCAAGAAGAAGATGACGGACATTGTGGAGCTAATGAACAGCATGTCGAGCACATTCAACAGCGACTGCGCCACCAGCACCGCCGAGGGCGGGACACTGCTCAATCTGGACCTGGCCGAGGACAAGACGCTCAAGTGGCGCAATTTGGCCAACAATCAGTTCGCCTGCAAGGACAAGGACAAGAAGCAATGCCACAAAAGCGACACAGAAGCGCACGAGAAGCAACAGGAGGTGCCGCAGCAGCCGCAGCAGTCACAGCAGCAGCAACTAGTCGATGCGTCTGTCAAGTGCGAGACGGAAGCTGCAGCAGCAGCAGCAGCGGACGCCGAGCCTCAAGGCCGGAGCGCTGACGCTGACGTCGTCGCCAGTGCAGAAATAACAGAAAAAACTGCGTCGCCAGCAACAGCGGCAGGCAGCGAAGCGCAGGCAAATTCAGACGACGCAGCGCCAGCGACGACGCCTAACGAAGCGATGGCAGCCGACAGCGAAAACGGTAAAGACGATGACGTTGCCGAGCGCACAGCCGAAGCTGAAGGCGTTGACAACGCTGCTGTCACAACAAAAGCAGTAGCAACAACAACAGCTGAAAATGAAGAAGAAGAAGAAGCACTTGCAGCAGTCAAATTGGAGCAGGAAGCGTGCAAAAGCGCTGCAGCAGCAACAACAACAGCTGCAGCCGAGCTGGCAACGCCGTCTGTGCAAATTTCAACAGCAGCTGGTGCAGCAACCACAACTACACCAACAACAACAGGCGAAGGCATTAAGACTGAAGAAACCGAAACTGAAACGGAAACCGCAACCGCAACACCCAAAGAGGAGCTTTTGGAGGAGCAACAGCAGCTGCTGCTGCAGTCACAGGAAGAAACGCCGACTGTGCAGCGCCCAGCAAGCGCAGACGCAGCAGCCAAAACGACAACAACGGTGACGACAGAAGCAGAAGGAGAAGGAGAAACAACAGCCGACGTCACATCGTTGCTAGTCGCAGCATCATCGGCAACAGCACTTGTTGTCAACTCCGCTGCCATCAGCAGCAGTAGCAGCAGCGACAACGTTGACGCCGCCGCTGACGCAACAGATTTAACTTCGATGAATGCTGCCGCCAGCGACGACAGCGCAGCGCCAATAGCAACAACAACAACAACGGCACAAGTGAGTGCTGATAAAAACGTAAGTGTATTCGTTTATGTGCGCGTTTGCTTTTGCATGCTGTCCCTGTGTGCGTGCGTGTGTGTGTGTGCGCTAGTGTGTTAGTGTAAGTCTCGAATTCTTTTGGCCTTTTTATTATTTTTGTTTTGTTTGATTCACTTTCTGTTTTACTCTTGCGCCGATGCGCCCCAATTAAACAGAATTGGGCAGCACTGGCAACGTGTTTATTGAAAATGGATAACGGTAGAGAGTGTGATAGAGGAAGAGCGCCAGTGCTTATCAAAAGTTGAGCATAAAACTTAAAACGGGATTTCCCTTGTTGAAGTCTAGGCTATGGCTATACAGCAATCCTTCCTGTGGTATATACCTATACACAATATATATATATATATGTACATATGTATGACAAACATAATTCCATGTTTGATACGCTGTTGCTTTTAATAATTTTGATTGGACCTTCCTCGTTTTGCAATCGAAAGTTCCTATAATAGCTATAAAATATAGTGTGTTGATCGAGCGTAACATGCATAACAGAAGACGAAAAATAATAAATGTAAAGGTTTTTCACAAATTTGCTATAAATCTGCATGATTTCTTTGCATACTCTACATCTTAAATATATACAATATATATACATATAAAGATATCATACATACATAAACCATGTAATAATAAATATATTTTATACATCAAATGCCAATATTATTTGCATATCAAGGATAGGGAAGTGGTTAACACAAACCTTACTACACATATTTATAATTGTGGAATACATACGCTCTAGTTCAAATAATACAAAGTTTAAGTTTAGTGTCCATACAATCTATATATTTTATATCTATGTATCTAAATACACATGTCTTTACACAAGAAACTCCTTGGCCACAGTTACATATATAATAAATTTTAAATTAATAAGTCGTTTAAGCAGTGCTAAATTGCTTTATAATAATGGCACAGGATAATAGGACAATTATATTGAATATTAAAAGAGAATATGATATTATCGAACGAAGGTTTCTATTAAAAGCGCTCGGTAAAACTACAGTAATCGCTCGCAAATTGAAAAGTAATCGAAATGCGAGTTTAAAAATAAAAAACTAAAACAGTTTTTCTCTATACATATGTAGGTTATTAATATTAACAATTTTGGATTGAATATCGATCAATAATACAATAAAATTTTCACTATTTCTACTATAATTCAAATTTACTGAATTTTTAATCAATATTATATAAGAATAATGCAATTGATCAAAAATCAATTGATTAAATTCTGTGATTAACCGAACTGTGTATAAGTACCTTTAGAGTACAGCTATGACCATAGAATTAATTTGATTAGGTGAACGACCGTCCAAAATATATATGTATATATTTTTAATAGCTCTGCATATAATATATATCATCACCAGGCGTTAAAACTACGCTCTTGCTTGGCATCCAAAAGAAATGTGTCTTCTTTTTTATTTATTTGTTTTACTTCTGTTTTTTTTATTGAACCCGTTTCGTAGCGAGCTTAAACTGGTATTTTGCTACAAAAAGTATATATAAAAGAGTCAGTTCACATACCAAAATGTACCAAAACATACTTTCTGATCTAATTCGAGAAGACTTAAGCAGCAGCTTTCTTATTTGAAATTAAAACATGGCCTATGACAATAAATAACAATAACCTAAATTCAAGATTTTAATTTGTTTTCTTCATTTATATTATTATTTGCTTTTTATTTTCTTATATTTTTGAACAGAAATTTGCAATTGACTTTTAAGATTAGCATATTATAAATTGGTTTTCAGCAATTTCTAAACTAAAATATGTAGTCTTTTGTAAAATAAGTTCTTGCATAAATACAATTATTTTTGACATTATTGATATTGACATTTTTATGGCGTCGTATCAGATAAAGTCCTAAGAGGTTTTTTAACCGCAATCTGTGTGTACTTCATTGTTAGAGCTTACATTCAATTTAATAACTGTTGATTGTCGTTAAAGATGAACTAATATATATATATATATATATATATAGAGTATATAGAGTATTTCAAATTATGTTTCTAAAACTGTAACACTCCAAACTGTGAGTTGAGAAAGGTTCTTGTAATATATATATATATATATATATATATATATATATATATATGTGTGTGTCGGGCACACTCGACAGCAACATTTCTACTTGATTTTTCTTTCTGTATAAAATAAAATGTATTATAATTTGTAATATTTAAATAAAATAAAATATTAAGTAACATATATAAAATATTTTTAATTTTTTCCCCAAATTGTGATTTTAAAACTTTTTAAATATTATTTTTGTATATTATTATTTTGTATAAAAAATAGCATTTCTTTTTTTATGTAAAGCGATCTGATTTCGGACTTGCAATTATTTGATCAAATATATATTTATTTACATAAATGTATCTAATTATATATGTATGTGTATATTTTTTAAAACTTGTTTTTACTTATTAGTTTCGTTTATCGAGTGTGTACTGTACATGACAGGGAAAGCGTTGGAAATACTGCCTGCATTTAGGTTGTGCGCTATGCGAAAGCATCCTTCTGGCAGGGAGGCAGTTACATTAAAGGTGGGCAGTGGCCCAGCTACCTTGCAATGCCCAAGCCCCCGCCCCTCCCCCCTGGTGCGGCACCTTACGCCTTAGGTAAGCAGCGAGGCAAGTGTTTTGTAAGAGCCGTTGCCAGGACAACGCCGCCTAGCGTACGGAACGTCGTACGGAAGTGGTTAGCTAGATTGGCACTCGATACGTTTGGCCAGCACCGGGACACAAAACAGAGCCTGGACGAATAGTTGAACTGAAAAAAAAAACAAAAGATAAAGCAGAGAACGAAAGTCGAATATTCATTTCGAATGAATGCGCGTGAATGAATTGAATGAAAAGCAGGAAGGTCGCAAATGGTTTGTTGTTGAAATAAATGCGTGGGCAACTTCTTTGGAGCATGTGTGTTGTGTGTTCCTGTGATGAACTATCACCTGTTGTTATATATATATTATACCCTCAAGTCTTATGTTAAATAATTAAGATATTGTTTTTGTCCTTGCACAGGAACAAAATGCTGCAGGCAGCACGCGTCGTTTGCGTCGCACGCCGCGGCCCACAGACACGCCCACAACGACGCCAACGCCCGTGGGCGCAGATGAACCGTCGCCGGAGCGGGAGACGCCGCCAGACGCCAGCCAGGAGCAATTGACACCGGTGTCGAATAACGAAACCTCCGGCGATGTTAAAAAGGAGCCGGAAAAATCACCCAACGCTAGCACCGGCAGCGTTGACAGCGAAGCGACAGCAGCAACAAATGCACCGCCAGCACCGAAACGCGGACGCGGACGTGCCAAAAAGATTAAGCCCGAAGCGGATGCAGCGCTGGAACCAACGACCATGCTGGAGTTGGCTATTGGTGCTGCACTGCCCGGCCAGGAGGAGGCAGCAGCAGCATCGCCCTCAGCATCGTCGGCTGCCGTGGAGCGTAAAGTGGGCCGCAAGCGCAAGCTGCCCGAGGAGGAGCAACTGTCGGAGTTGCCGCCCTTGGTCATCAAGACCGAGCAGGACGAGGAAGCCAGCGCCGGAGCGGGCGCGGCGCCCAGCAGCGATGCCAAGATGCGAATGCGGCGCAGCGTGCGTCTGGGCAATCGTCTGGATCAGGCGCCGCACGCCTGGCCCGACGACGTCAAAACGGAACCGGTCCCAGAGCTGCCGCCAGCTGCCGTGCCGGAGGCAGTGCCTCCGGTGCCCTCCACGCTGGACGAGAAGACGCCGCCCAAGAAGCGCGGCCGCAAGGCCAAAATACCCACGTCGGCCACTCGCCCAGATGCCAGCCACCCAGCCACATCGACGTCGCACTCCGCCACAGTCGCAGCCACAGCAGCAACTGGCAGCAGCAACAGCAGCAGCGGCAGCAACGTCAGCGCGACGCTCTCGAATGGCAACAAGCGTGCGGCGGTAGCGACACCCGTGGCCGTGGCCGTGCCCACAGCGGGCGGCGGCGAGGAGGTGCAGCTGCCCAAGCGCTCGAAGCGGCGCATCAAGCCCACGACCAAGATCCTGGAGAACGACGAGCTGCGCTGCGAGTTCGAGACGAAGCACATCGAACGGATAACGGCGACCTCGTGGGGGGAGTGCGATGGCCCCCAACTGGAGACGCAGCTGCAGTCGTGCAGCGGCAATTCCAGCGGGTCGCGCCAGAAGAGCGAGAAATCGGATGGCGGCAGCGGCCAGGACCAGCATCCGGCTGGAACGTATGCCATCAAGAAGCGTCTGTTTCCCAAGTCGCAGCGGGACATAGACAACTCGATCGCGGCGCTGCGGGCGAAGAGCCTGTTGCGCCCCTGTCCGGACGTGGACCAGTTCCTGAGCGACATCAAGGCGAGCAAGCTGAATGCGAATCGTTCGCCCGAGGAGCGCAAACTCAACAAGAAGCAGCTGCGCAAGCTGGCCAAGCAGAAGGAGAGGCACCTCAAGCATTTGGGGCTGCGGCGCAACAACAGCGAGGAGGCCAGCGACAATGACAGCTCCAACACGGACAACGAGGAGTTTGTGCCGCCCACGCGCGTCCAGGTGGGCAAGCCCAGTGTCACGCTGCGTCTGCGCAATGCCAGCAAGGAGTCCCAAGTTGGTCAATCGTCTGCCCAGAAGCAGGCGCAGCCGTTGGCATTGTCTCCATCCGTGGCAGCAGCTGTGCCGCCCAAGCTGACGCGTCGCGTGGGCGTGCGCAACGCCAATGCAGCAACAACAGCAGGTACAGCAACAACTCTGGAGCACGGCCAGCTGCATTCGCTGAACAGCGCCATTCTGGCGGCCAACGATGCCAGCGACGCCATCGCAAGCACCTCAGCCGCTGCCGCCGCTGCAGCGGCAGCTGCATCCGTGAAATTCATTTGCCTGTGCCAGAAGAGCTCCCAGTACTACGCGCGCAATGCGCCCGATGCCTCCTACTGCTGTGCCATCGACAACATTGACGAGCAGAAGATCGGCTGCTGCAACGAACTGGCCGCCGAGGTGCACAACCTGCTGCGTCCCAGCCAGCGGGTCGGCTACATGATACTCTGCGACGAGCACAAGAAGCGACTGCAGGCGCACAACTGCTGCGCTGGCTGCGGCATCTTCTGCACCCAGGTGAGCATTGCACGCGTAGCCGATACCCTGTTATCAGCTATGTTTTTTTTTGAGATCATTGATAATTTCAAATAAACCCGATTCGGACATAAGGGATCGAAAATGCTAGATAGTACCCTTTGCATGGGTAACTGTTTATCCTGCTTGACCGACTGATGATTGTTGATTGATTGATTGATCACCTGACCATTAGAGTTAGCTCAATTCGTTTCTCAGTTGCGTTTTGTGATTTAAATACAATCTGAAATGGAGTTTTGCAGTATTCCAGCCACAAGCATAAACAAATATTGTTTATCATCTGACTTCAAAGTTCCACTCTGCATTAAAAGCGATTTTAGTAAATCCAACCGAAAAAAAACCCGGAAAACTGTAGTATAAAACTTAAATTAATTTTTACATTTTTGTTTAAATTGAATCTATGTCAAAATATAATATAAGAGGTGCGAAAAACACAACCCGAGAGAAATTAGGATTTTAGGTTTTTCTACAAGTGAGAAACACTTGGCGATGACTTAAATTGAAAAATGGGCCTTGATCCCAGGCGTAGGTCCCGGACAATAGCTGCCTGCTTATTTATATTTATGTTTATATATGCACGTATAGTTCTATTTATTTATACATTAACAATTCCGTTTTCCGCAGGGCAAGTTCGTGCTGTGCAAGCAGCAGCATTTCTTTCATCCGGACTGCGCGCAGCGCTACATACTGAACAGCCCCTATGATGCACAGCAAATGCCAAATGCCGGCGGCGCTGGCGGCACCTATGTTAGCCCACTGCTGGTGCTCAAGTGCCCGCACTGTGGCCTGGACACGCCGGAGCGCACCTCAACGGTGACCATGAAATGCCAAACGTTGCCCGTCTTTCTGCCCGCCCAGAAGACGAAAATGTAAGTGTAGGCGTGTTAGTTTCTTCGATTCCTTGACCCATCTAATACAACGTCTTTTTGTTTGCAGCAAACCCGCCAAGCTGACCACCGCGTCGCATCTGGTGCAGTTCGCAAATGCCTCCACAGCCACAGGCAGCGCTGGCGCCGGCGGCTCCAAGCCGACCAGCGGGGGCACAGCTGCAGGTGGCTCTGCCAAGTCCACAGCGGCGACAGCTGGGCGGGGCAAGGCGGCCAGCGCTGGCGGCAGCTACAGTGCAGCCAAATCGAATGGAACGCGTGGCAAGGCGGGTGCAGCCAACGCCAACGCCAACCAGGCACTCAACATCATCAACTTTGAGCAGCTGATCCCGGAGTCCGTGATGAATGTGGTGCTGCGCAATCGCATTGTCTCGTCCAGCGGTCGCGTCACCACCGAGTTCAACTCGCGCGACATGTACTACGCCGTGCAGAACGATGACCTGGAGCGTGTTGCCGAGATTCTGGGTAAGCCATTGCAAATGGTTCAAAAGAGCATTAAAAAGCAAGTCGTTTGTCTATCTGTCAATCTTATCTTGAAAAAGGAGATTATAGACATGTTGATAATTGATACTTGATGTTGATACTTATGAGCACCAATAATAATTATATCGATAGATTTTCTACCTTATATATATTATATGACCTAGAGACAATAAATTTGGTTTGTAGATACTCTTATAGCATTTTATGACATAAAGTGCTTCTCCAACAAATTTATTTAAAAAGAAGGGATTATTTAGTTGGTTCACGATTCGAGCCTCTAGGTTCGGTCCCAAATCGTATCGAGAATTTTGGTTTTGATTTAAACCTTAATTATTTAATTTAATTTATTCCTAATTGAAAAAATTAAAATATTAATTTTGTTTTTAAATAAACAGTGAATTCTCTTCTGGTGAATTTTCAAAAATGCTGTTTGTAATATCACCGTTGTTCTTATTTAGACGCATTTTCTTTTTAATTAAAAAGTTGCATATATCTTTTTCCAAATACAGTGAAAAGATTTAAAAAAAACTTTCTTAAGGAAACCCAATTTTTAAATTTAAAGACCCGTCATTCGACTTATATTATTTCAATATGTACATATGTGTGTATATAAATATGTTACGAAATTGGTTACAGGGCATCCTCTAGTCGGGCATACTGTACTGGCTTCACCAGCTAACCTCTTTCCCGCTCTTTCAGCTGCCGATTACAACGTGCTGACACGCATGCGTGAATTTCTCAACGGTACCTGCCTGCATCTGGTTGCCCACTCGGGCACCCTGCAAATGGCCTATCTGCTGCTCTGTAAGGGCGCCAGCTTTCAGGATTTCGTCAACATTGTCGATAGCGAGCTGCGCACGGCTCTGATGTGCGCCGTATTGAACGGTAAATGCGACATGCTTAATCTGTTTCTGCAATGTGGCGCCGATGTGGCCATCAAGGTGGGTGGACACTGCCTAAAGTGTCTTCAGTTTCGCATTTTGATTCTCTCCATTTGTTTCCAATTTGCAGGGTCCCGATGGAATGACCAGTCTGCATATTGCCGCCAAACTGGGCAACCTGGAGGCTTCCCAACTCATCGTGGAAAGCTATCGCGCCTCGCGCAACATTGCCAACTTTTTGTGTTTCATCAATGTCCAGGACGAGGGTGGCTGGACCGCCATGGTCTGGGCGGCCGAGCTGGGACACACGGATATTGTGAGGTGAGCTGAGGTGGTCGCGCTTCAAATACAACAGTAACAAATACAGAAGTAATTTGAATTGGCACTATGTTATGCGTTAACGGCTGTTAATATGCACTTAACAGCTGGTATTCATTTTCGAATTATGCGGCTATAGTAATCCGATGTTACGCGTTTCTATTTGCGAGTGATCACTATATAATTTATTATTTACGTACAATAACAGAGCTGATATATATAGTGAGAAATAGACTTAACATTAACAGTGTAACATGAACATTTGAAACTCTTATTCAATGTTTACTCTACGCTCTTTTCTGTTACTTCTTGACAGCCTGCTGATCAACCATGGCGCCGATCCGAACATATGCGACAATGATAACAACACGGTGCTGCATTGGTCGACGCTGCACAACGATGGACTGGAGACGATCACGGTGCTGCTGCGAGCGGGCGCCGACTGCAATGTCCAAAATGTCGAGGGCGATACGCCGCTGTGAGTAATCAAAAGCAATGCCATTAACATATTTCATTAATGATTGCCATTACACTTTAGACACATTGCCTGCCGGCACTCGGTGACGCGTATGTGCATCGCGCTGATTGCGAACGGCGCTGATCTGATGATCAAGAACAAGGCGGAGCAGCTGCCCTTTGACTGTATACCCAACGAGGAGTCCGAATGCGGACGCACCGTTGGCTTTAACATGCAAATGCGCAGCTTTCGGCCGCTGGGTCTGCGCACGCGGGTTGTCTGCGCGGATGCGTCGAACGGACGCGAGCTGCGACCCATTCAGGCGGTGCGCAATGAGCTGACCATGTCGGAGCACGAGGACGAGGCCGATGCGCTAATGTGGCCCGACTTCAAGTACATTAACAGCTGCATAATTTTGCAGAATCCGGTGCAGATCGATCGCCGCGTCTCACAGATGCGCATCTGCTCGTGCCTGGACAGCTGCAGCAGCGACCAGTGCCAGTGCAATGGCGCCTCCTCGCAGAACTGGTATACGGCCGAGAGCCGGCTAAACTGTGACTTTAACTACGAGGATCCGGCGGTCATATTTGAGTGCAACGATGTCTGCGGCTGCAATCAGGTGAGCGCAACGAGGCAACAGCCGATGAACTTGAAATCCAACTAATCTCTCCTATTTCCGCTCTATGGCACAGTTGTCCTGCAAGAATCGTGTGGTGCAGAATGGCATAAGAACCCCGTTGCAGATTGTTGAGTGCGAGGAGCCAGCCAAGGGCTGGGGCGTGCGTGCCTTGGCCAATGTGCCCAAGGGCACATTTGTGGCCAGCTATACGGGCGAGATACTCACGGCACCCGAGGCGGATCGACGCACCGATGATAGCTACTACTTTGACCTGGACAATGGACACTGCATTGATGCGAACTATTATGGCAACATCAGTCGCTTCTTCAATCATTCGTGCGAGCCAAACATATTGCCGGTGCGGGTCTTCTACGAGCACCAGGATTATCGTTTTCCAAAAATTGCATTCTTTGCCTGTCGCGACATCGATGCCGGCGAGGAGATCTGGTTAGTGGTAGTCTATAGCTTACGCATTGTCCAACTTAGACTTTCAACTTATATATATATATTTTTACTTTGTAGCTACGACTATGGCGAAAAGTTTTGGCGTGCCGAGCAGCGCAACAGTGGCGTACCAGGTGGAGGCGGCTGCAAGTGCCACACGCTCAGCTGCAAGTATGCGCTGCAGTCGCCCAGCTCGAATGCATCGCCAACGGCAACAGCAGGCGATGAGGCGCCGGCAACGCAGGAGAATTTTGTAGCCCCCTTGGAGTAGCTCCATACAAGCGGTAACGTTGCGATTCCAGATTAAAATCCAAATCCTGTCGAGCATGCAGCACACAGCACAAAGAGAGGAGGCGGAGTCGGAAACGAAGACGGAGACGGAGACGGCAAACGACATTGACTCTCTTGGCATAGCCAAGTTGCCAAGCATCACAGATAAAAGAGCGCCATATTATATTGTATTGTATATATATATATATATATATATATATATATATATATATATATATATATATATATATATATATATATATATATATATATATATATATATATATATATATATATATATATATATATATATATACAGAAAAATCAATATCAGAGCCAACAGCAACAAAAAAAGGATGACAACTTCAGAAGTTTGTTTGTTGTTGGTCTTCGACTGCCAAATGTTTCAAGGTTTTTATTTAGTTAATGTTTAACCATACATATATCAATATATATGTACATATTTATACAGATATATATATACATATATATGATTTTTGTTTTTATTATGCATTTGTTTTTATGAGATAATTATGTGTTTATATTATATTATAATTATTATTATTTTTTTCACGTATACATTAAGCTGCATGTCAAGTTGTGCAATACAAAATGTTTGAAAATATATACATACATATACGCTATATATATTTATATATATATATTTAGATCGATATATATATATATATATCTAGATTACGTAAATGTCATTCTTTTTTTCTTTTTTATAACTAATTGCATGTGAGTTAATGTTAAACTTAATGTAGCCCAAGCCATAGCTATATACATGCATATAAAGATATACATATATAAATATGTATATATATATGTATATATTCAAAATGTATGTGAATCTGTGTGCGTGTAAGGCCAAGGCAACCAGAGAATTTGTATCTAGTCATATAGGAACAATACATGCATATATACCTAAATACGTATGTATGTTTATAACAAAATGCATATAGTTTGGAATTGTTTAAAAGAGATTAACGGCAGGGCGTTAATAAAATTAATAAATAATAGCGACAGCAACAACAGCACTAACACACGACACACCCACACAAGCGTGAATTTAACAATAAATGTAACTTGTTTTTCAACTTAGTTACGTAAAATTCTTATAAAATATTAAAAACAAATTTTTTTCTACGTGTCTAGCAAAAATTAATTAGTGTTAACACTTTATAGACAAAATTAAAGTGAAAAAAGTAAAAATGAAAGCTATATATATATATATAAACAAGTAAAAGAAAACTGAACTTTATATAAACAATTACAAAACCAAAACAAAATCAAATTGTTAATGTATGTTTGTGCTGGAAAATGTACTGATAGCCTATAAAATATGTATTTTAGCCATTTATATATACTCTCTCACACACACGCACGCACACGCACACAATAGAGCTTCAAACTGGTTTTGAGAGCAAATTGTGGAAGTGACCCCGTCGCCTGTAGAGAATATTGATATTTTTTTAAATATTTTTTTTTTAATAGTTTTTAACAGCAAAGCAGCTTTAAATGCAACGGCAATAGTAGCGGTTACTGTTACGGTTAATGGTAATGTTAACGTTAGAAGTGATGCTAATTTTATAATTAATGTTACTTTTAATGTTAATATTAATGTGTATTTTAATTTTAAAGTTAACGTCAATGTTAATTTAAATGTTAATGTTACTGGAACTGTAATTGTTATTGGCCGAATTTAGCTTTGCGCTCGAAAGCCACAAGTGCCTGAAAAGCTTTCAAAGAAACCCCGCCCCTAGGCCCCAAACTGACCTATTTATATATAGTAGAGTCAGGGCCAATATGGCTAAACATGGTACTACAGGAATAGAACACAATATAATATACACTGACTGCAATGCATTTTGAGATGTGACCCACTTAAAGCAGCATCGACGTACTTCATTTCAGTTCCAATCATATCCTTGCGTCTAACGAACCACATCATCAGCTTGTAAGAATTTGATAAGCGTTTAGTGGTAATTAAATTTTAAAAATCACACAGAAAATATATTTATGCGTAGGTCTAAAAGGGCGTTTTATGCGAGGCCTCCAAACTTAATGTGTATCGTATAAATGTTTGTATGTATTGAACAATAGGAATATCTAAATATAAGTTATCAATGCTGAAATGTAATGCATACAAATACACTAAACCCTTTCACACACATTCAGCTTTTATTTAAGCATAATTATTAAGATCTTATAATACATACAACTTATATATGTATACTAATATTAACTATACACATCTATTTTTTATCGGTCTAGCATGAATGTGAAGAAAGAAAGAGAGAGAAAGAGAAAGAACAATTAGTAACACAAACATCACCGCATTGAGATTTGCAGTGTTCCTAGAGTTCACTTAAACTGTATATGCGTAAATAAATATATATATATGTATGTGTATGCATATATATCTATATATAGTATATTGTCGTAAATGTCTAGAGTCCGAGTTCATATGTAGACAAGTAAAGGGGCATTTATTGCGCTCCCACTTGCACTTGACTAAGGGCAGCATTTTCTATACGTAATTTGTGTACCACATAAACGACATTTTATATATATATGTATATTTATATATTATGTATAAATATATAAAGGTTTCGATCCACCACATTTAGACATTAAGTAGCCACACTCACGTTTTTATTGTTAACGGTCTGCGATTATTTGTTTTGTTTTATTTTGGTTTTATAAGCAAGTACATTTGTATACATATATATAATATACATATTTCTATTGTTTTAGTAGTTCACCATGCTGATTTGTTGAAATTTATAACAAATAATGTTAAACATAAGTCACAGAGATATTAAAGCAAATAAATTGTAATACAACCGAAATTAAAGTGTTTGCCTAAGCTTTTAACTGACACTTTAAATTTAAACAAGACCGATAAAATATCTTGCGCGCCAAAGTACGCAATGCAACATTGCGTTCAGTTTTGCTCCTATTTTTATTTTTCAATCAGCTGTGGCTACAATGATACTGTAAACCTGGTCACACAGTTTCGGCAATTTGTATGTTTTGTAATTTTGAGGTTGGTTTTGCCGGATTTGTTTCACAATAAGTTAAATTAAATACATTAAACCTTATTAACAGACATACTGACTATCTAACAAGGGTGTTCAAAGACAGTGCTCATTGGTTAACTGCTGCACACGAACAATAAGGTACGCAGAGGCAAAGCTGTGCAGCCCAGCAATAACATCGACATTGACAGCGAAAGCGAAAGCGACACCAAAACAAACCACTGCCAGAATGAGTTTTCCCGACAAAGCAGAGCGCGCCAAGTGCTGGTCCTCGCGTGACGAATACTGGAAGTGTCTAGACGAAAACGCGCCCAAGCACAGCTCAACGAGCGGCGAAAAGGTGCCAAATGCCTGCCAGAAAATGCGCAAGACATTCGAGCAATCCTGTCCCGGCCAGTGGGTGAAACACTTTGATCGCAAGCGAACCTACGAACAGTTTAAGGAAAAGATGGCATCCGGCTACGATCCACTAGAGGAACGCAAGGCGGAAAATCCAACCAAATGAAATGACTCAGTTTGTTACGCTATATATTTTTTTGTATTGTTGTAGTGTAGTGTAAATAATAAAAAACATTAAGCATTAAGACTATGCTCACTAAAAATAGCTCTGTCTGTTGTATAAACTTAATATACATATATGTGCTTATACATATATTTGTTTTTATATAAAACGAATGCAAGTTGCAATTTTCAAATGGCAACGCCAGTGTGTACTTAAAGAATTTGGTGTAATACAAATGTGCTAAAAATTCTCAAACGCCTTGCTCTCAAAACGGTCAAAGCAATCGAAAACTTTTTTTGAGTGCTAAACGCTTTATTAAACAATTTAATTGAAAGTAGCAACTGCTGCGTGCCACTCAGATTATATAAATGTCACCATGGAGGCGATCACTTTTGGAGTTTTGACAAGTAAGCGAATTGGGTTAAATGTTCTCATGAAAAAGAAACCTGTTTAAAGAGTTCTTTTTGCGGATTGCAGTCAGTGACACCTGTTACCAGGAACCGGCCAAGGATCGAAGCGGGCCGCGTCTGGTGGAGCTCGTACGGGAATCGTTTGACAATTCCCAGGTGGTTGCCAGTGTGCTGCCCGACGAGCGTGATCTGATACAGCGCGAGCTGCGCAAGTGGATCGATCGGGACGATGTGCGCATTATAATTACGACCGGCGGCACCGGCTTTGCGCCGCGCGATGTGACGCCGGAGGCAACGAAGCCGCTGCTCGATAAGGAGTGCAACCAATTGACCTTGGCCATTGCATTGTCATCGCTGCAAAAGACCAAATTCGCGGCCTTATCGCGCGGCGTTTGCGGCATTGCCGGCAATACACTGGTGCTCAATTTTCCAGGCAGCGAGAAGGCCGTGGCCGAGTGTTTTGAGGCAGTGCGCGAACTGTTACCGCACGCCCTGCACCTGATCGGCAATAAAGTGGCCCTGGTGGAGCGCACCCATGCCGAGGTACAGGGCACGGCTGCCGTGCCAAAGCTGCTGCGACGCGATCACGTCTGTCCGCACAAGACGGGCGCCGGCGACGATGTGGATCGCAATTCACCGTTTCCGATGCTGCCGGTACAGCAGGCGCTGGACACCATTCTCAGCATCGTGCAGCGCAATGACGCCACAAAGCAGCAGCTGGACTCGCTGGTGTCGCCGATCAACATCCCGCCCTTTCGGGCGTCCATCAAGGATGGCTATGCCATGAAGTCAAGCGGCTTTCCGGGCACCAAGCGCGTCATTGATTCTGTTGCTGCCGGCGACAAGGTCAGGCTAGCACGGATTTAGTATTTTATGATTATTTAATGGCTATTGTCTCTGCAGGTTAGCTTACATCCACTGCAGGAGGACGAGTGCATTAAGATCAATACGGGTGCGCCGCTGCCCGAGCATGCGGACTGTGTGGTCCAGGTGGAGGACACCAAGCTGCTGCAGCGTGACAAATATGGCGAGGAAAGCCTGGTCGATATTCTGGTCGAGCCCAAGGCGGGCCAGGATGTGCGGTAAGCAGGGCCGCACTTGTTTGTATATATGTAAATATGTTTGTGTCCCACAGATCCATTGGCTACGATTTGCGCAAGGGCGATAAAGTATTTCCAGCTGCCGACTACTCGCCGGTTGTAATCAAATCCTTACTGGCTTCCGTCGGCTGCCAGCTGCAACAGCGCAAGCCCAAGGTGGCTATCATCTCAACCGGTAGCGAGCTGCTGGCACCACAGCAGCCAGCGGTCGATGGTAAAATCTACGACTCGAATACAACCATGTTGGAGGAGCTGTTGCTCTACTTCGGCTTCGATTGCATGCAGCAGCATGTGCTGGGCGACGAGTGGGTGCCATTGAAAATGAACCTCTACGCTTGCCATAACACAGACTAATGTGATTCTCTTGCTTTCGCAACAGCCTGACGGCAATAACGCGCGCCCTGTCCAATCTCTTTGATGTTGTGGACTTTATCATCTGCAGCGGCGGCGTCTCGATGGGCGACAAGGATTTCATTAAGCCGGCGTTGGAGCATCTCAAATTCAAATTGCATTTTGGTCGCGTTAACATAAAGCCCGGGTTGGTTTACATTCATTAATATATTATCATTAATATATTATTTACTCCAAACCCAACTTCTGTTTGATTTCACAGCAAACCCATGACCTTTGCCAGCAGATCAAACAAGTATTTCTTTGGCCTGCCCGGCAATCCCGTGTCCGCCTTTGTCACATTCCACCTGTTCGCATTGCCCGCCATACGCTGGGCCAACGGCTGGGAGCGCGCCAAGTGCCCCCTGCCCATAATCAATGTGACTGTAAGTAGAATTGTGAAATTCAAAAACTAATCTCTGTTCATTTCGAATATAAAAATGTGAGCGTTGTTTAGTTAAAGCCACTTATGACATACGCTTGAGATCAATCAACTTTTAGCTGCCTATCGCTACATTCGTATATAGATCAATTCAATTTATTTCATAAATATCGTTGAATGCGCGCTAGTTTATTCAAAGGTTGTGACGCGCCAGCGTTATCTCCCTAGAGAGCCTCCCAATTGCGATAAGAGGTACTTAAAAAACACGTTCTTCAAATGATATTCCTAACATTTTTGTTATCGCTTTAATGCTATAAGAACATAAACAAATATGGCCTCAGCAGAGCACTTATGTACATATGTGTGGTTAATTTAACTAACATTAAGATTGGGCAAGCTAATTATGTAGCATGCCGATAAATGGTGCTGGCTTAGCTAAAACTTATGACAGCTTTTGGCAGTTTTCGAGATGCGCATAAAAAATTACGAATTTATTATTTAGGCTAAACGATTTTTAACAAATCTGCTAAAAAACTTAATAAGCTTCGACTCTTGTCTGGGGAGCTGCATCTGATTCTTGGGTTCATATCATTATACAAAATCATCCAATACACTTTAAAATAGTACTTAAGATTATAAACGATCAAAAAAGTATCTTAGGCAATTTCTTAAATCCATGTTTTGGGGTCGAACCTCGTCACATTTTATCCCTAGCCCACCTTCTCGAATATCTTTTGATTGAAAGATAATTATTGCAAATATTCAAGAGCTCTTCTCTGAAGAAAACCTTCCCTTGTTGTAATAGTTCTATTTGGGCTTAGGTTTAACTGGTTTGGTTAGTGGTTTAAATTGAAACAAATTGATACTTTTTGCTTCGAAGACTTAGCATTCCTTGGTTTAACTAATTTTCGATGAACCCTTCAATAACCTTTGATCTCATACTTAATATAAATCGAGAATTATATTTTTCTATACTCTTAAGTTGTTTCTCTTATTCAATACTCCAAGAATTCCATGCACTTAAAAACAGAGTTTTTTAATTATTCGTATTTATTTATTTTCGTGATTTATTATTAACCAATGGTCATATTCGATTTGATCTTCCCCTCAGCTGCTTAATGAAGTCATTGATTTGGATCCACGTCCCGAATATGTGCGCGCCTCGGTGACCAGCATTAATGGCCAGCTGCATGCCAGCGTCAATGGGAATCAGGTGGGCTAACCTAACTGAATGCAACTCAGATATACAGTTATTAATTTTCCACTTTCAATCCGCACAGATCAGCAGCCGGCTGCAGAGCATCGTGAGTGCGGATGTGCTCATCCATTTGCCTGCACGCACAGCTGCCAAAATGCAGGCGTGCGCTGGTGAGGTCTTCAGTGCCTCGGTCCTGCGCTATGATTTCATCTCGAGATACGAATAGTTAAGAGCTGACCACCAACCGGCATCAGGCAACAAGCAAACCCTGAACATCATGAAATTGAAACGAAATTCTTGCACAAGTTTTATATGTATATATATGTATATTTTGATATATTTGTATGTATTGATGTATATATATATATATATACATATAAATCGTAACATTATATATATACTATTATATATACGCCATCAGCGTTGCGCCTGTTTCAGCCAAAAAAGAAACACCGAACCAGTGTCCACAATGTCCACAAAATTAAAATGCAGCAAATTTGTCAACTTGTCAAGGGACAACACAAAAAATAAAAACAAAAATGAACAGCTAACTTCGGATTGCCGAAGAGTAGATACCCTTGCAGACATTTAGCATATATGCGATATATTTCTATACTGGTGTATTTTATACAAATAAACCTATATGAGCTACCGGATATAGTTATCCGATGCAGCTAAAATCTTGCTTATATATTTAGAGCATAGTTAACCTGGTAGGGTTTGGTTAGGGTATATTAATAAACAAAATTGTTTTTAACACTAAAACTTAATTTTCAACCGAATGTTTTGAAAACAACTATATGATATAGTAATCTGATCCGGCCTACTTCAGCATATTTTCTACATGCAACAAAGAGCGGGTTCTGTGTCAAGTTTTGTTAGGATAGAAACAAAATAGAAACTGACGGATGAACAGAACTATATCGACTGGCCGATCAATGCTGATCAAGAATATATATATACGTTATGGGTTAGGAGCTGCCTTCTTCTGCCTGTTACAACCATTTGCACAACAGCAATATACCAATGTTTAGAGGGTATATGTGCATGTTACATTTTTCATGACAAAATATCGAAATAATATCTGCAAGGTTATACAAATTAAGCATAAACATTAAAAAAATATATGTATATATGTTGTTATCGAAACAGTTGGGCATATATAGATTATAGTTAACCGATTACAAAGTTAAACTGTGTGTGTGTGTGTGGCGTGTGGCGTGGAATACGTATGTACAGGAAAAGTATATTAGCTGCGATCCAAAGTAAAGCTTTGGAACGGATCGGAACGCCGTGCCAAGGCAGCTGCATGTGTTGGAAATATAAAACTCAATGGGCTCCCACTTCCTCTCCTCTCTCTCTCTCGATCTCTGGGTCTGGCCTAGACGGACTGCGTGGCGGCCTCGCTGCTGGGTCGATGTAGGCGCAGCGAGGAGCGGCATGGCAACGTGAATTGATACTTGTTGTGGGATAGCAACGTGTAGCGCTGCTGCGGCGCCACGTCCCACAGCGCCCGCTCGATGACCTGGAGTGCGCTGGTGCTGAGCACATCTGCCGTATACTGGGTGGGTGCGCCCGGGCACTGCGACATGGCTGGAATGGAAGAGAGAGAGCGAGGATTGGTTTTCGGTGCAGCGATGCGCAACGTTTGCTGTACTCACTCTGTGCCACCGGCGCCTTGTAGAGCGACTCGACGGTCATGCCGCAGGTGTCCAGAGCGACGATGCTGACGCCATACGGCTGCAGCTCCTTGCGCAGCTCCTCGGCGCACTTCTCGACGGCCACGCGCGACGCATTGAAGGCGACCAGGCCATCGCCGCCCATGTTGGCGCCGGCACTGCTGCCGCCCAGATAGAGTAGACGGCCGCGCGTCGGACGCAGGAAGCCCACAAACGCCTTGGCCACGCGCAACGTGCCCAATATGTTGGTCTTCAGCATGTGCTCCCAGTGCTGGACGTCCTGCGACTCGATGCGGCCGCGATAGACGCTGCCGCTGGTGTTGATGACGGCGGCGATGCCGCGCTCGTTGGCGTTCAGGTGGGCGCCCATCGCAATGGTGGCCTCGCGCAGCACATCCTCGCGCGTGACGTCCAGGCGCATGGGTATGATGGTGCCGCTGATGGGCTCCTCGCTGTACTCGCGTATCTTCATCCAGCCGCAGAGCAGTTTGGCGGGCAGCGAGTCGCGCGCCTCCTTCATGCCAGCAAAGACGCGGCAGCCCTTGTTCGCCAGATACGTGCACAGCTGCAGGCCCAGCGCCGTGTCCGCGCTCGTCACCAGCACCACACGGCTGGGCGGCACCTCGGCCTCGCACGCCTGGCTCTCCTCACGCACCTTGCATATCAGATAGATCAGCAGCGCGCCGGCTATCGAGAAGAGGGCCAGCAGCTGGAAGGCCAATACCAACATGGTCATTGGCTCCATTATGGCATCGCTGCAAGTGAGAGCAAACGGGGAAGAAGAGTCAATTAATTAGGCCATCCAGAATATCAGTATAAATGGATATCTATGAAATCTATTGAATCAACCTCTTAGTAGCTGCTATTTTAAAATATCCAATGTTTCAAAGAGCTCTCCCTGGAGAGGAACTTCTTGGATCGAGCAAATGTAAAGGTTTCGAGCCAAACCGGTTCACCCAAAAACTCTAGCACTTTTACTATAAACCGAACGAACCTTAAACCGAATCAAATGTACCAAAAAAATAGCCAACGCTAAGCCTGATCCGAACCCCATTTAAAAAAGGAATGGTTATCTTTTCTTCTTTTTTTTAGTATATACAACTTTTATTTTTATTGTTAATTATTGAGATTGCGCTTAGCATACGTTTAGTTATCTAAAAATTTTATAATATAAATCTAAATAAATTAAATAAAAAGTTGTAAATTTGAAAAAAGGAATTAAAACATCGGCTCATAGATCTGAAAAAACAGTGTTCCAATCGGGAGGAGCTGGCTTAATCGAAATACTAAAAACTTAATTTGGATTTGACCCCCAGTTTTTTTTATACAAGCTGTGGTTACCTCCCTAATGACAGTTCTTTAAAAAAAACTTGAATTTGCTAAAGTTCAAAAGAGTTTTCCCTTTGACTAATTGTTATCTTAAACACAATTTTAAAATACCTATAAACTTGATAGGTTCTTAGTACAATTAAAATATAGAATTGAAATTTAGGGATTGAACAGTTCAGTTTAATTTATTCATTTATTCACCTTTTTGACAAAGCATTTGACTAAGAATTTTACTTTGTTGGAAGTAACTGGTTTTCGTTCGAATGGATTTATGCCTAAATCGAACAGTTCTAGTTAGCTGCTATAAAGCAGCTTGAGGAAGTCATTTAATTGGCCCCCATTTGGGGCACGTTCTCATGTGTCTGTGGCCGAGTGCAATGCACTTTTGCATTGTGCAACAGCCTAACTGCGAGCATAGAGCATATATTATATATTATATCATATCATGGCGTATCGTATCATATCATAATGCCATATCATTTCCTGGCCATGCGTCAAATGGCAAACTGCAGCCAAGCGGTGGTAACTGAGTATCTTTATCTATAGATATGTATCTATATACATATGTACAGATGTTTATGTTGCAGGTGTATTTGGCGCATTTTCACTTTAATTATACGCTAAGCTATGTGCAACAGCAACAACAACAACAACAACGACAACGCATCGAGTTACATTTAAAACAAACAACGCGACGTTTGTATTTTCTATCTTACATTATACCCTGTATCCACGGAATATGGGTGGAATTGGGTGTGTAACAGGAAGCAAGCAGAAGGCAAGTCCGAACCCAAAAAGAATACATATTTTTGATAAATAGTCGATCTAGGCCTACTTTCGAGACTAAGTACAAGATATTTTAAATATATATTCGCGTATATCATACGCAAAATTCATTTTGCAAAAACTCCGCCCGCTTGCTTAATACAAAAACATATTAATATGTTTTTCAATATATATTTTTTGTATATATTTTATATCTTTTCAGTATGGCTCGAACTTATTTCATGACAGCTCGAATCTGGCTAGAGGATATGTTCTAGTCGTGCACTCCCGCCTAAAGCACTCTTGTTTTTCTATTTTATTTTTTTAATTTTTAATGTGTTTTTATCGCAGTTTTATTCAGTTGCCTTTTGCTTCACATTTGATTCGCTTAATTATTGCGAGTTTTTTTCTTTAAGTTTTTACAATTTACGAGCAGTTAGCTGAGTCGCTGCCCCCCTCTTGCAGACATGGTCACAGACCAGACCGTCGCTACCTATCCCCCACCTCCCCAGTGCTCCTCGAACCCGCACAGAAATCGAAAGAGTCTTCACTTTTAACCAAAAGCTACAGACCATATACGAGCTAGGTAGGTGTGCCTGTGTGTGCGTGTGTGTCCATGGGTATAGACGCCGGCTCTGGCCACGACTGGTGCCTCTGCAGCGTGGCCAGCGGTGCGTGTCCAGCCCCAAAGTTTCGTGCATTTGGCAATAAATAATGTCGACGTGTGCTTCTCAAGTTTTCACTGCACGCGCCAGAAGACGACGCGTCGTGAAGTCGCTGCATAGCTCTATCGTTTAGTTGTGGCTAGAGACGGGCGTGTTCGAAAAACACGAACACGAACTACGGCTTCACAATAGGCACGCGTCAAGCACGATCAAAAATAGCAACACGACAGGACTTTTATATGTTTATATTCAAGTATACAATACGTTTAAATATTTTTAATTTTTTTTATTTATACTATATATAAAGACAGGTAATTAGAAACAAATAAACAAACTGTGGTTTTGATATGAAACATATTTTGTAGTAATAAATTGATGCAAAAGAAAATAGAAGCTGAAGAAACTAGAATTAGTTTTATACTCTAAATAATACTCGACACAGAAAAAATAAACAAAAACTAATTGTCTAATGCTTTTGTGGTAACTCCTTAATTTTTAATTTATTGTTTAAATATCCTTAAATATCCTCAAATAAATATATAAAATGAAACTTACGAAAAAAATTAAAGCTACAGTTTATTTTGCTATTTTTCCTTAAAAACCAACACCCTTTTCTGAATCAACGGGGGTCGTAAGGAGTTTGCCATGATGTAAATAAATACTATGTATTTTATATACCATATACTTTGGTTATTAAAACACTACATCCATACACTGGACTGGTATTCAAACTAGGATTCTCGAAGTTCAGTTTTGAAGAAAGAAATTATTTATTTATTAACACGCACGATATTCGATTTATCTGACACGAACACGGCGAGAAAGCAAATACAACATGCGCTCTTCACTAGTCCAAAGTAAAAGTTGCGCCCGCACACCCGCATTACCCAACACCCTACAAAATGCCGAACCCTAACCCAAATCCGAACCCATAGCTCTCAGCTGTAGATCTGTGGGTTTAAGTTGTATCTTTCAATCTTTGCAGCGCCTAGTTGCAGTTGCAGTTTCAGCTTTCTTCCTGCGCTGCTCTTTCGCCCCCACCTGCCCCCTCTGCTTCAACATGCTGCCAATGTTTTTGGCCATGTTCCGGTGGCTCTTTGGGCATTTCAATGAATTTCACTGCGGCTGCAACGCAATGCAACGCCTGGCAGCATTTGACGCTGTTGTTGACATGCGGAAATGGCTTTTCCATATTTGTTTCAGTTTCTGCTGCTGCCCGTGTGTGGCTGCCCAGCCCCCACTCATCCCCAGCGTTACATCCGCCTACGTCTCCGTTACGCAATTAAACGACGATTACATACATTTATATGGACATTGCCTGGGCAACACCCCCACCCCACAATCTCTGCCAGAAACGCACTCTCTTCCGCAAGAGAAAGCAAAAAGAAAACAAAAACGGCGGCTAAGCTTTTTACTTTTATTTGAACTTAAATATATATTTAATATCAACTTGGTTATCCTTCGTTTGGAAATATATTCTGTATTTATATTTACTAGATGGAATCCTTAACAAGATTTTCAATCTTACAATTCACTATAAGTAAGAAGCTACAAAAATTAATTTTCCGTTTAATATTCCATACCCCTTGGTCAGTATCAGTAAGCCGAATTTGTCTGGCATTGTTGATCTATACGTCCGGCTGTTTGTCGATAGCTGAGTTTTATCGATTTACAGGATATCTTAAATACATGAAAACAAATAATCATGTAATAGTTGCTTGTTTAGTATATCATATTTTACTTTTAGAAAACCTTTTTCCATTTTTTCCCAAAAATGGACAAAAACGCATTTTAGAGGCATAAATATTCCCAATGAATTCTTTGCCGTTAATTACTGCAGCAAATCGTATTCCCAATTAAAATTTACTGACTTTGATATCAATTTAATTTATTTAATCAATTGAATTTATCTACGGGCCAATTTTTGAGATCTCATGCTTAACTGTGGCTCAACTAGCTGTCAGTTGGTCCATTTGGGTCCATTTGCAACCAGTTTGCGGCAGTTGCAACTGCGCAACACTGCAACTGACCCAGTTCTGTTACCAATTCGAATAGCTGCTTTTTAAGCCAAACGGTCATTAACATAACGCGGCGTGTTGCATAAGTCGCGCTGCAATTGGCGACACACGACGAATGCGTCGTGTTGCATCAACCAAGTTTGTTGTTGCCCCTTGCCTGTCAGTTGTTAGTTGTCAGCTTGTTGTTGCTGCTTGTTGGTTGTCAGTTATGTCAACTGCAGCTTGTTCTAGGCAGCTACACTTGAAGCAACATCTACACTTAGAGAAAACCGTATTTTCAAATCGTAATCTCTAAATCTTAAGAACAGTTGCCTCTTGAATGCTCTTCAACTTATAAAACATTTTTGATTTTATAATCAACCGTTTATGTTGTACAAATAAAGACAAAACTCTTGAATGAGTCAAAAACACTAATTAAAAAATGTTTTTTTTCTTGAAACAGGCGTAAAACGCTCCTAATAAACGCTTTTTAGCTCAAGTACTGTACTTTAGTCTATATATAAGACAATTCTAAATTAAACAATTATTCTTGAAATAAACTCTGTTCTCAAATTAAAAATTAAGTTGCTTGAACTTAATTTAAGTATAAAATACTTGGGTTTTTGCTTAAGTATAAGAATTTTGTACTGAAATCAGGTACAAACCTTTTCAAAATTCTGCCAATGCTTCTAAATCTAAGAATGAATTTAGCAATCCTTTAAATATTCTAAATATAAGTTTTTTAAAAGCAAACTCAATCTAAGCAACTTTGACCTTTATTAAGAACTTCCTATTTCATGGATGCGCATTATTGTTTTAAGTATTTGGACATTCTTCTAATTTTTTGGACATTGGCATTAAATTGTGTAATCAATAATGATATATATTTTGCTTAAAAACACTCAACACTCGCACATAATAAAAAGCTAAAAATTCTAACCCGATCATATACAACTACTTGGAATCAGATTTTGTCTGAGTGTGGCAGTGGTCACTGCTTGGCTTAAACCAGCTTTCATGTTGGCCATGTTGCTAATTAAGTTGCCGTTGCAATTGGTTATTGACAATCAACAATCAACAATCAACGATTGACAATTGACAATTGTTAAATGTTAGTGCAATTTAATTATTCAATTATGTGAAATAGTCTGTCCATTGAACTTGCGACTGACTCACAGAGTCCGAGTGTGTCAGTAATGAACAATTAAGATCTCTGCATTGCAGCTTCATAATTGCTTCTCACAGATCTCGCCATGAGCCAACTGATGAATGGAATGCCAGCCAATTCAGTGCCAATTTAAGCCAAGCTTAAAGATACTGTACTTGATGTGAAACGTGCTCGAACTGAACTATGTCGTTGCACTTCGCATTTCATAATTCTTGCTATGAATGGGCTAGCTTCAGGTTAATTTCAAGTTTGTCTATTTAACTGGCTGTTAAGGCCGTTGCATATATTGCAAAATGATTATAGTCCCTAATTAAAATTATAATATAAATAATATTTAATATAATACAAGTAATTATTTTAAATTGTAAGTAATATTTTTAACAGCCTGTTAAAGTTTGACAAACTGAAAACGCATTTTGTTAATTATTTGGATGTTCAATGCATAGTTAAATGCTGCATATAAAACCGCATTTTTGAGGCTATGTTGGGCTAATAAAAATAGAGTAGTTAATCTATAAGCTGGATATAAATTGACTTAGCGCTAGTGACTTAATTAAAGCAATTCTTAACATTCCTATTTTTATTATGTATAGCTGATATAAATTTAGCTGTTGGCAAGTGCCTGTTAGTAAAAATACCAGACGGTTTTAAACAAGACATTTAAGACTTTTATTATCATAATGTTGTTATAGCATTTTTAACCTTATAACTATGCTTAACTCTTCAATTTAACACACAGATACTGCTTAAGAAACTAGTTTAACAAGCAGTTGATCAGTGTTGCCTTTAACAATCATTCTAAGTCATTTTTATGAATGAGTCTAGCTTATGTTTAACTAAAAAATTTGATAAACTGATACAGCTGGTTTAAGACTCAGTTATTCTGAGGCTGTTCATTGTCTGGCACAAAGTTTTAACATATTTTTTAATTCCAGTATTTCACAAATAATCAAAGAGTTATATTCACATAACTCGAACTGTTCAACTGTTTTTTTATATGTAAATTTTCGGAGGCACAACAAAAATCAAAGCTAATTGTTATGTTTGGGTAGGCAACAGAAAAGAGCTGAGATTAGCTCTGAACAGTTCAGGTCATTGTCTGCGACTCCCTGCGGTCAGCGAGGTCTAGGGAAAAGCAAAGGGGGCGGGGAGGGGGTAGAGAAAAAAGACAGGCTTCAATTTGTTAATGCCTGCGGCAAGGGAAGCGAAAGGCGTAAAGAGATGCAGGGTATATACATAATGACGAGTGTGCGCACAGATACAGATACAAATACGAATATACAGATAAAACACACATCTTATGTAGCTATCAAGTCTCGCCGCAAATTAGCAACTCTGGCATAGAACCTAAGCTTAAATAAAAAATACAGATACGACTACAATGAATACATTTGGAGATACGAGTCAAGTGCGCACCGAGTCTTGACTCTTTGCCGAGCCAGTTCAAGTGTAGCTTTTAATCATTTTTAAGCCAAGCTAATTTTCTGCACATGCCGACACATACAGCGCTTGGCTCATTAAAAGATACAAATGTATCTGCGACGCTAGCGCAGCTGCGTATCTATAGTTTGTGTGCGAGTGCGTATGATTGTCGTGCCAAGGGTGGGGGTAAGGTTAGTTTGCCATGTTAAGGTATATGTCTATATATGTCACTTTGAACTGCGGCTAGTCTATAGGATATGGTAAGAAGATACTTTATTTTGTAACTAACTTGCACATATCTATAGATCTCGCTGAGCAGGTAGACAGATAAAGCGAGGGGTAGGAAAAGGGAAGGGGTCAGTTAATAGTTGGCTACTTTTTAGCTTGCATCTAAAGTTTCTTCTCATAATTTGAGTTTGTTGCGCTCTTTAAAATTATATAATTTATCCGCTAATCACGGCTACTAATGTATTTACATTTTTTGTGTTTGTGATTATTAAAGAAAGAGAGTTAGGGAGGGGTGTGGGAAGGGTTGAGAGAGTCATATTTCAGTAAGTGTCTTTTGAGTGCTGATCTGCAGGATTTTGGCAGAAATACTTTTTCAAAAGGGAATGTAACCAAAAGAATACTTTGAACTTAAGGTGCCTAATAAATGTATCTGATGATTATGTGTGTATGTATATTTTCTCTCTAATTTATATTTCTCTCTCATTCTTTCTCTCTCTCTCTCTGTGTTGAAATCGTTGAAAAGGAAATAGAAGGTGCGAAAAAACGTGGGTAGAAGTTAGGTAGAAGTTGGTTATCTTCAATTAGCTGAGATACATGATCTAAAGTCCGCTTTCTCTATCCCTGTCTCTCTCACTCTTGATATTTATCGGCAAGGGATAGAGATTTGAGATCTTCAAAATGATTTACATCTATCTACAGCTCTCTGTTTATTTTGGGTGGAAGCTAAGGAAGGCAGTTTGAGGCGTTTGTGGCGTGTAATTGTATCTATCTGATATATGTACATATGCCCCTCGCTCTGCCCTGCCTCTTTCCATCTTTTGGGAGCTTTGTTAGGGAGAGGGGCATTCATTGGTAGCTTGTAAGTTTTTGTATCTTGAATCAGTTTAACAAACGCTTGTCAAAATCGTGTATTACTCACAGAGTCTGTCTAAGTCGTGTTGTTTGTTTTTTATGGCTTCATGGCAGCCATGTTGTGCAGGGTGTGTTATACACACACTCACGCACACTGAGACAGGTGTGTGCATACCTATAAAATATGTTAATTGCGACATTTGCTGATTTGTTGTGGCTATTTTAGCAGCAGCAGCACAATTGCTGCCGCTGCTGCTGTTGTTGTTTTAATATTCAACCCAAATATGTCAGCCTTGTCTGGCATCCATAATGATAAGCACATCCACGTCCACAATCCGTATGCATCCCCACCGCTTGTGAGATGGCTTATTAATCATAATATTGCGTATACGCCGTGGGTTGCATATCATCAACACAAATGCTTTTAGACAGGCATTTAATTAACTTTTTCTTTATTATTTTACTACACTCTTTAATCGAATCGTTGATCCGCCGTGCCGATGATGGATTAAAGTCTCATTATGCCAGCCAACAAGAGTTGAAATCTCCAAGAAAGTTGCTTTTTCGAGTGAAGGCTAAACGTTGTTCATTTGACGGGCTAATAAGTGGTATAATTCACAATATACCCTGTAATTTGAGTTATGCTTAACAGTCCGATATGAAGCATATGGAAGATTAAAAAATGTATTGGTTCAATGCACATGTAATGTTATATATACATATCTATATATATACATATATACATTGTACATTATATATACATTTTACTTAAACCCAGTTAAATGTTTTGTAACATGATTTATAAATATATTTGTCAAATTTAGCACATTTTTGTTCATGATGATATATTAGATCACTTTTGATGGCATTCAATCTTAAAATTAATTAACTGAGTCCAAGTTAAAGCAAAAATTTAGTATGACCTGCCTAATTAAGTTATAAATAAAACTTAAAAATAATCTTTTCATTAAGCTTAATTTTTTATAAATACTTTTTATGTCAGTCAAAAATGTATGTTACAGCTAGCTAGCTCATCAGTTGTCTGATGATTTATATAATGCAATGCTAATGCTGTGAGAAGCATCTATACCAAGTTTCATTAACCTAGCTATAAAGTTAACATACTAACAAATCTAATCAAAAACGTGTTTCCACATTTTTCTTGCCACAACATAACTAATAATAATTGATGTTGTTTTTGTTGTTGCTAACCATTTGAAATTCCATTGAAATTATGGGGTAAATAGCGAAAATTGTTCGTTAAGTGTGCAAAAAACAAAATCAAAACAAAAGCAACATGTGGAAAGTGAAAAATCAACACTCATCGAACCGAACCGCAGCGAAAACTGCAATTGGCAATTGCTTTTCGTCTTTGGTATATGCTATAAGCTATATGTTATATGGTATATGGTTTTTTGGGTTCGCATTGCAACTGGGGTTGGGTTTGCGCTTTGCGTTTTGCACCGCACGAAATTGGCTAATTGCCATAATTAAAGAATCGATGAAAACAAAAAACAAAAAAAATAATTATAAAAAATAAAACAAAACAAAACAGAAAATGGCAAAAGCAAAATAAGTAAAAAGAAAAAAATATTATGATCGGACCAAACGAAACGAGACGAGGCGAAAAACGTGAAATACGAAACGCAAGTAGCCCAATTAATTTGCACCTCAGCTTTTTTATGCAGCAACAAAAATAATAATAATACAAATAATAATAAAGACAAGTAAGAATGCGTTAGGCTCTGCTCAACTATCCAATACCCTGTAAACTTACACAGAAAACGAAAACAACTTTATAACATAATTCTAACTAATATGTGATCCGTATAGCAGCTCAGGACTTTTAATTTGCACTAAGGCCGAAAATGGTTTATATACTGCTTAAACGGTTTGAGCTAAGCTAACCTTTTACTTAACTGATCTATAAATAATCCAACCAATGTCTTTGAATATATGTAAATATATGTCCGCATTATTTTTCATTGAACCCTGTTTATATGCCCTGTTTCTAAATATACCCCTTTTTGTTTTAGCTATTAAATCTGCTACAGGGTATGAAATTAATATAAAAATAACAAGTTATGGCAACAGGTGCCAATGAGCCGCATTCAAGTGGAGCTCTTGAGCAGTCAACTTGGCATCAACAACATTTACATACGACTTTAGGAGTATTTATATATAGTATATAGTATATGAACATATATCTATAAGTAGTACAAGTATCTTTCGTATATGGGCAGTCGCATAACTTAGCAATTTTTTTTCTTTTTTATTTTTGTTTTTTGTTTTTATATATTTTGTTTGTGGTTTTTGTTTTTGGGTTTCGGGCTCGTTTGGCGATTTCTTTTTGTTTAACACATTTTAGACACGCATCGGCTGCGAGCGCCGCTCGTGAGTTGAGAGCGCTAATTTTGCGCCGAGGCCTGGCTACCTGCCAGTCTGTCCCCTATCCCCTACTCCATCTCCCTTTCGTTCCTGCCCCGCACCAACGCCAAAATAATATTTATTTGGCCCAAATACGCGTTTTCAAACATGTTTCCAAATGCACAAAAAATACAAATAAAAACAAATCGAACCCCAAACTCATTTGAAAGGTGAAAATATGTAGAAATTGTAAATATTTAGGTTTCAAGGGATTGGTCGGTCGGTCTCGTCCCTCCCTTTCCCTCGACCTCTCTCCCAGTCTGCGTGTAGGTGTTATGCATTTCAATATACGTCTTAGATTTCAGTTTCAGTTTTTGTTGTTGCCTACGTTTGTTGCATCGGTGGCACGTCGTTTCAGGGTTCCAGTTCCTACGATCGTCAATGGCGATCAGCCAAAAACGTGACCAAGTCGAAGGGCTCCATTGACAATAAGTTTAAATATATTAAACAGCTATACATATAACTAATTTTATTTATTTTTTAAAATTTATTTTGTAAAAATAGTTTTTTTTGATTCCAAAAATTTGTTTTTATCAAAATTAATTATTTAAAAATAAACCTTTGCTTTTACAAGAAAACAAAATGTAAATGTACTAAAAATCAATAGAAGTTTGTAGTTAAACTTGTATTTTTTTCCCCACGTCATCTTTATCGAACAGACGTTTAATTTAATATTAATTGTAAACGTTGCCCATTCAAAAAAAAAACTTGTTTTTTCATTTCTAATCAAAAGCCTGTCAGCTCAATAAATTTTAGTAAAATATTTTTATAAAAATAATAACACTAAACGAGTTAAGGAGCTTATATCCCATACAAAATATGTCAAAACCAATACAAAAACGAAAATAAAAATAATTATGTGTCTGCTAGCAACAATATTCGCGCCGGTTACAAGGAATATAACCCGACTGCTGTTCTTTCCTAACCCTTTGAGACTTCTGGGCTTCTTGAAACTGACGTGGCAATATTATCGTCTGCACGACTATTAGCCTGGAGCGCCCGACTGATGGCCGCCTATCGTCTGCCATGTGGCCACTGCTTCCATAGAGACTGTTTGTGTATCTGGCTCTATGTGAAGAACATCTGCCCCAACTGTCGCCTGAGAATAAAATATTCTCGTAGTAAATGCATTGGGGCCCTGGATAGATACCAGGACTACGTGCACGTCGCGAATATCGATATAATTGATATATTAGCGTTGCTATAGCACAATCACAAGGAACTACCAACAAAATTGGTTCTTGATAGACTTTTTTTTGTTTTTGGGTTGTTTTATTAGGAGTGTGGCTAGTAGGCAATATAAAGTAATATTTTATAATTATGTATTTTACATTGCTAGAGATAGATTACGGAATGTTCAACAATCCGCACAGCTAAGATTATATTAGTTAAATCACTTTCATTCTAAATTCTAAAAACAAAGAAACACATGATAATACTTAAGACAGAAATTCTTTAAATAAGCCAAGGCTGTAAGCTGAACCTGAAATTTCAATATTGTTTTGATCATAAACCAAATGTGAAACCGGCCCAGTTGGTTTAAATTGGTTAAAAACTCCTTAACTATTTAGTGGATGTACAAAGTGTGCAAGAATAACTTATAAAGAGGCATTTCTGCAAGGAAAAGAAAGCTTCACATTTCTCAACTGTTAATCAATGCTTAAATATATGATAAGAAATTTCTTTTAAAGAAATAAATTTAAGGTGAAATGCAATTGCTTGCATTGCTAAGAAATGCGCATTTCAAGGTGCCCATAATGATGATGGTATGATAATGATGATGATGATGATGATGACGACGTTGTTTGTCGTCTACTCTGCTTTCTGTTAACTTGTTCAGCTGCACGCCACCTACGGCCATTATCATTATCATGTTCATTATCATGAACGTCTCTAATGATCATGAAGATCAACAGCAATAAACACTCAGCAATTTTCACCAAGTTCGCTGAACTCTTGCAGCGTTTACCCACAACATCAGCTTTGTCTTCGTCTTCTTGGCTTTTGTCTCCTCTTCGTTGACTTCGCATTGTCTGCCTTCGCGAAAAAAATATGTAATAATACCCCTACTACAAACACTATGAAGCATGAACCTCCCTAATTTAAGACAATCCTTATCCCCCGACGGCGTTTTCAAGTTCAAGTGCTGTGAAATATTTAGGAAAAAATGACTGCAAAAGTAAAAAAATCAAGCAAAACATTGTCGTCGGAAGTAACTGACTGGGCAATACTCTGTTTACAGAGTTCAGGTCAAAAAAGTATAAATTCGTAAACTGACTGTAACCTGGTATTCAAATTTCATTTTTATTTTGCACAGAAACACAACCTTGGTTTAAATATGAGCAAAGCCAGTTTCACGAGCTGAACCTTAATGCAAAGCATTGGTTCGAACCGTGAACCGAACCGTAAACCACTCTACTTATAGAAGTGAGATATCTGGCTTACGAACCGAACCTGAAGATGAAGCATTAATCCAAGCTAGTTCTAATTTTATCTGTAGACTTCATCAGTAATCTATCTGCCTTAGGTTACTCTTACTTCAAAACTGTGCTTAATAAATACTTTTCGCTATTTGCACAAATCTCGTATACCCTCTTTAGTCTGTGAATAGAGCATAAAAACAACATTTTCAGCGCTTTCCATTGTCATACAAACGCGGCCAAGTCTGGAGATTAGATCATCGACGAGGTGAGCTAAGCGCGGGCGTTGAAGATGACGGCACATCCGAGTGGATGACAAATGTGAAAGACTCAAGTTGACAGCCGACAGTTGACTTACACGAGCGACTGTACAGAATGTGTGCAGTGAGAGTTCGGGTTGACATTGGGCTGATCAAATCTCTCACGATCTATGTGGAGCAACAACTTATACTGACAGCCAGATTTTAAATAGGTGTGTTATGCTCAGTTTGGCGGATAAGCAATCTTAAGTTTAAGAAAAATACAGAAAATGAAAAAGCTAAGTAGTTGTGACAGCTAGAACATAAATTTAAATAAACAACTATTTAGTTAAACAGTAAGATACTGGAAAATATATTGTAATGCTTAGGTATAACAATTTGTTTAAAATATTGCTTAATTTTTTGCTTGCACTGTAGATGAACAAAGGAACAACTTTAAAATACCAATTCTTTCTTTTTCTCTCCAGGTCCATGCAAAAGAAGACTGACAGTCACGTAAAAGGTCATCTTTTTGATCTATGCGTGACAAATTTAAAGTTAGCTTCTCTTGCTTAAAAAGGCGTTTGGCCGCCGATGCGCAAGTTCCCAAATGCTAATTTTAACTGAACTACCAGGCGAACAAAATCGTCAGCAGTTCGACAAAAAAATATTTGAAATATGCAAAATTAAATTGCATACTTGCAAGGTAAATATTTTGGGCCGCCGATGCGCAAGATCTCTAATGCAAATTCTATTCAATTGCAATCGATATTAACTTTTTCTCCAATATCACAGACAACTAAGACTGGTTCATCTGGTACATCTGGTTAAACAGTGGCCGCTTTTAGAGAACATAGTTGAACAATGGCACTCGCAAAAATGCGGCAAATTACGTTAATTAATCCCAACATTTTTGAGAAGACAACAGTCTATCTTCAAGGTAAAATACTTCCAATATAACTTCTTTACTTTGGTCGAGAGCGGTTTTAAAATTACGAAATAAAAGTACAATCAATTAAAAGTTATCCAATATTATTTCATCTGAGAACAACAAAATATCAGATACTTAAGAGTGATAAACAAATAATATGCCATCCAATTTTTGGTTAATGAGATGACTATAGCACGGATAAGTGGAAGTCTATAAAATCAGAGGGTTTCATAAAATGAGGATTTCGGAATCGACCCCATTTTGGTAAAAAGTAACTAGTTGTCAATTTTGGTCAACATTTAGAAGGGGCATTTTTAATGACCTGATCCGTACGAGTCTAAAAAGGCATGCCATTCGAAGATAAGACCTATTTTGCCCGTGATATGCGTATTTAAATTTTATAAGGCATTTTGAATGACTTTATGTAGGCCGATCTCACGATAATTTACCTCCTTCGACCCGTAGAAGAAAATCAATAAAATAGAGTACTATGTCAGATCGTATTAAAAAAAATTAAACTGGCTTAGTAATTTTGAGAAATGTATATACGTATACATAAATATATATATGCATATATACGACCAACTATATCGCTTTAACGTTAAACGAATTTTCCATTCCAAATGCAAAAGGTTTTTCTTTATAGAGCACAGACACCCACCCTGCAGTGCTCATTTCATGCACATGATATACAGTATGATTATATGATTGCTCTATATAAGTAATTTTTGTGCACCTAATCAAGTTATGCCGTGCTAAGTCGATATATGATATGTGGTTGTTGTTGTAATTTTCACACAAATCGCATGTCTCGCATACGTCACAGCGAATCGCATTATCATTATCGCATATGGAATTTGATGAGGTAATACTTGGTAGCTGTGCAGTGCGAGGTATTGGCCCCTCACCCCTCCCACTATACCCTATACCACGATGAGACAATTTTCACACGCCTCTCGCAATGCAGCGCATTTCTTTTGTCGCCGACACTTGAAATGAAGTTGTTTTTCTTTTTTTAATGCGGCCCATTCGAGTCGCATCTTTTTAGGGGAATACCTGCCATGGGGGCTATGATTTAGGGCCGTGTTTTATTAGCCAACTTGGCTGCTGTTTTTATTAATATTATTATTTTTGTTTTGCGTTTTTCTCTGCTTTATCTCAACTGTTGTGGTTTGCATTTGTAAATTTGATCATTTGATCATTTTGACTAGCTGCTTAATCGCCTATTACCAGATATTACCGCACTTCGTGCGCCTCTGGGCGCTTTCTGATGTTAATGAAGCTCAGCCACGATATTTGAGCCATTATGCAAACTATCGATAAACTTTCTGTGTGTGGACCGCACACACGCACACACACACACACATAGCTGACTTTTATCGCACTCGACAAGAATGCGTGTCTTCCGCTAGGTGTCGCTTATTGCCTTTTTATCGCTTTCTTATCACCCAGCTTTAAATAGCCGCTCTCTCTTTGCGGAATTTTTAATGATTTGTTCACAATGTGTCATATATAGGTTTTGCGAGATACGTAATTATATTTTGCGGGGCAATTTAAATTATGAATAAATATACCCCCGCAAACAAAAAGGGGCTGCAAATCCGTAAAACCTTACCTGACAATCCCCGCTTAAGATCAAGTCATAAAGCGCAAAAATCGATACTTCCTAAATCTGAAGTGAATCCCAAACTTTAATTGGATGTTATTTAATAATTCATATCCGAATATTAGCATATTAATATTAGATATATGCATACATAAGCACAAAAACAGATACGGATACGTTAAAAGAAACGCTTATAATAGTAATAAATATTCTTATAAAATATCAACAACGATTCGCCTAAGGAATTAAATATGCTATTAAATACCCTCTTATGTTTTGCCTAGAACCAAACTAGCTTTCCAAACTTTGTTAAGTGTTTAACTGTTGAAGTGTGTGACAAACACTTTAAGCCACATACAGAATAAACATTTGCAACGGATTCGAGTTTCTTAATTGTTTTAAACTCATATATGTAAGATTCTGCAAGCTACTTTTCATTTCGAAATTAGTAAAAAAGAGAGAGAGACAAAAAAGTCTTCAAATTGAAATGTGTACCAATTATAATTGCAGTTTGGTTTTTCTCTTTGTTTTTCATTTTCATTTTGTTATTCTTTTGTTTATTTTTTCTTCTTCTTTTGCAAATCTATTGCAGTTGCAGTTGTTGAAAAACTTAACGCTCCATTCAGCGTTAAAATTGCTTTGTGCCACTTTCAAGTTGCATTTGGTTTTGTTTTTTCTATTTTTTTGTTTACCTACTATTTCTACTTCTACTTCTTGTCAGACTGTGCCATTGTTTTGTTGAAGTTTTTCTCTACTTCTATTTCTAAATCGTCAATTGCATTTTTAACAATCAGTTCAAAACGGGCTGCCAACTCGCATTGAGGCGCAGGTGCAGAGCTCAAAAGCTTTGAAGGGCTTTACTTGGACGAGTGACCCGATAAGGCCCGATACGGATGCCAACATATATATGTGTACATACATACATATGTATGCGTGTGCCAGTAATGGGAATTTTTAAAAATGTCACGAATGTCACGTTTGCTAAATGAGAAACACTCCCATAGCTTTTTTTTATTGTTATTCGTAAAGCAGTTAAAGATTAGAAAACTCTTGCTTGAATATAAGGCTAAGAGTTCTCTTATGGCTCAATTGAGATTGGAAATGGCAAACTTTGATATATCTGGTGTTGAATACAAAATTTATTTAGTGTTGGCAATAAAACCTTTAGAATATTAAAATTTTGGTAAGCAAATTTTGTAGTTTGAAACAATTTTTAAAACTGAATAAAAAAATGGAATATGAAAAAGAAAACAAAAAACAAGATTAAAAATTGTATAAGCTTTGATAAGAACTGCCTTTCGGCTACAATAGTTTTAAGAAATGATTTACAAAGCACAGGTTGCCCTAATAAAACCATGATATTAAAAACAATAAATGGATTTTAATATAAGCTCAAAAATATGATCAAAATAGTATTTTCCATTTTTAAATGGTTTAGTTTAACAAAGATTTCTTTTAAACTTATACAGCATTATTTTATAAAATATATTATGTAGCAAACTGTGTTAAAAAGATGAGTTGTCTCAATGACACTATTTTCGAGTAACTACCGTAAAATTCCAGAATATTAATATTAACATATTTTTAGTGGCTTTATTAAAAAAATCAAATACTTATTTTTATATTAGTAATAATATAAAAGTTTCAGCAATAATAATATTAATAATCGTTGATCTTTGAACTTTAGCTTATCAACATATATAAGCCGCAAGAGCTTAAAGAACTGCCATTAGATGGCCATTAAGATAGAGTTTGTTCAGGTGTGCGCATTATTTGACCAATACACTATCCCACCTCCCCTCTATTAGCCACCTCGCCACCTCTCACAATTGCGCATGCGTGCAAAAAGCGAATTAAAAATACAAATATATAGTATACATGATATAGCTACTATAGCGAAAAAACACTTTCAAAAGCATTGCGAATTTGTATTAACAATCAAATTTATTTTTTTGCTTTTCGCTGTTGTAATTTTTTTTTTATTTTTTGTTTTGTTTTTGTTTTTAAACGGCGCTTGAATCGCTCTTTTCTTTGTTAGCTGGCAAAGTCGAAGCCTGCGCGAACGCCTCAGGAATTTTAATCGCACTTTTTGTTTTAATGTGTTTTTTTGAATTATTTTTTATACCCTTGCGAGTGGATATTATATGTGTGTCACGACATTTAAAACACGCTCAAGATGTCATTTGCGACACCATGAAGTGCATGCATACCTAAGCGCATCTAGCAGGATATGGAGATGCCGATTTGAACTGTATATGGTATATATAAAACACAAATGTATATTCTTTTGTTTTTGTTAATATCTTAATCATCTTTTCTAAGTTTTATTAACATTCTAACATCTGATTTATCTGATTTATCTAAATACATATATTGTATAGTTGCTAGAGAAACAATCAATTTAAAAAAATTTTTTTATTTCTATCGATATCAATTAAAACGTTTTATTATGATAAATAATCATAAAACAAGCCTATCTTAATTATTTAGTTAATAGGTTTTAAAACAGCTCTCAATTATTCAAAATGGATTGACCTTACATCATATAACTATAGCAAACTATATATAAATTTCGCCCTTTAAAAATTGCAATCTCCTAGAAATCACTTTCAATATATTTTGGGAGCCCTAAATTAAATTCCTTTGTTTTAACAATCTATTTTGAAGTAGTGCTTAAGTAAACTATGGACAGAATTGTATTTAAATTATGGCATAAAATACAAAGAAAAATGGAAAATAATAATATATGTAAACATATACACAATACATATGTATATATAATATAATACTGCTAATATCGTTTAGTAGCAATTTAACGTATATTTGTGCTAAGGGTATTAAACCTTCTCCACCCCGCAGCTAATTATTATTTCTGGTTTTTTGTATTTGTATTGATTAATTATTTGTTGTTGTTTTTCTCGTTTTATTTTTCGGTTTGTTTTTCGATTTCCATTTCAATGAAATAGACAACAACAAATAATTTGCGGCGTTTTGTTCGTTTATGGATTGTAACTATTTATAAATAACTTTGCGAATTCGATGCCAATTCCGATTCCGGGCCTGTTGCCGGAGCTGGTTGCCAACGGACGCTGCTTGGGGGCATCCACTCAAGCGTCCTATTTGGTCTTGTTGCTGTTGTTGTTGTTGCTGCTTTCCGCCAATTATGGACACACTCGTCGGCGACGTTGTTCGATTTGAAATTTCACTTTTTTTTGTTTTTTTATCTATTTTGTGCTCGTCTTGGTTTTGAACTTTTTACTTCTGAGACGCAGTTGGACTTGGCCGCTTGGCATTTGGAGCGCAGTGCAGTCGAGGGCAGGCGTATGGGCAGGTGCATGGGAATGGGATGATTTGCAATAACTGGCTAATACCCAGATCCGCTGCAGCAGCAACAACAACAGCTTGTGAGCCAGCCAAGCAGAGACAAGTTGTAATTAAAGCTTCGCTTTCACCTCTTTCAATGGTCGAATACTTAGGAGCACTTAGTGCTTACAACAACAGTCGACACTGTCTCAAGGATCTGGTATGTAGGTTAGCCAACACTGGCCAATTAGCTGACGATGGACTAACAAAGCCAGCTGCCCTACAACTCATAATCGTGCATTCACAAAGGCATCTCTTTAGTTGACTCAATTTTCGTTTTACTTTACTTAACTCTTTTACGCTAATGCTGCCATATCGCTTGTTAAATTGTGACATTTTTGACAATAACTTCTTGAACACTGGCAACTCGGCTTTTCCTATTATTTCTTTAAACTGATATAATCTTTTACGCTTTTAGAGTAAAATCCTTAGTTAGATCTGCACTTGTTGTTAATCAACACTGTCTGATCAACACTAAAAGCTTTTCTAGCGCGGTTAGTCATGGAACCTTACGTCCTTGTTTGCACAATGGCAAAACTCCAGTAAGATTTGCAACTGGCTTTATCCAACATTGGCTCATTAGTTGATAAAGCATTGTACAACACTAACAGCTTTTAATGTTTTAATTCACGCCCTTGCCCACACAAAGGTAAGTTTTTACTCAGACATGAAAATGAGACTGGCCAGCCCTGTTCAGTTAGTTGACAAACTGTTTTACAACACTAGCAGCCTAACAGGTTTGCCTGGTTACTTTACTCTCTTGCCTTTAATAAAGTAAGTTTTTAGTGCGATATAAAATTGGGGCTAACCAACACTGGTTAATAAGTGTACAAACTGTTTATCAAAATAAACAGCTTGTGTTTTGACTTTACTTTACTTTACTCTCTTGCCCTCACACAGATACGTATTTAATTGGGCTGGTCTTGTGTCTATATAAGCCCACCTCCGGGTGGTCTTGGCCTAACCCCCTCGCCCCTAGTGAAACTCCCCTTATACTAAAACTTACAGCTACCATTTAGTTTTTTTAAACAAAACCTGTCGATTCGCCAGAATCAAGTTGAGACACGCATGTAGATTTGTTGTGTAGTTAAAAGCACAGAAACAGATACAAGTCTATAGATACAGATACAGATACAGATACAGTGCGACAAGCCCATATATATGTATGTATTTATGTATGCTTGTAAATGCTGTCTTTGAGTTTCCATACTCAAGATTGTCTATTTGTTAAGCTATCTCGCATGTTTGAGCAATGACCTCAACTGTTTGTTTATTGTTTTTTCTTTTAAATTTTTTTTGACTCGTTTTCGTTATTTTTTTTTCTTTTTTATGTGTCGTCTCGTTCGTGCGTGGAATTTCTTAGAGATCTTAAGCCTCGGCTTGTCTGGTAAATGTTTAAAATGTATGCAACTACTTTACAACATTTACGAGAAATGCTCTCCACAATGTAGCCTAACTGTAGCTGTGAATAAGATCAAAGATCAACGGGTTTCTATACTCAATTCTGATCCGTTCGAGTCTAGTTTTACATTGCATCCAATAATTATCGAGTGTGCTGGCAATCCAAGTGCCAAGCTGTCTATTCATTGAGCAGTAGCCATAAAATGTTGGTCAAGTGTTTTCTCGCTGACCTTTTAAAATAAAACTACAACTCATTTGCGTACATATACCCTGTAGATAGGGAGTCAAGGGGAGTTAACCCTAGCATATAGTTAACAATTACCTGACAACTATGGAGCATTAATTTTTTTGCAATTTGTTTAAAAGAATTAAGAAAGTTTAAAAATGCTGTACAGTTTTTCTTTAACAGCTTTTTATATTAAAAACTTTGAAATATACAGATTTGTATTAAAACAATTAATTTTTGTTATTAAATTTAAACTTTATCAACATGACAAGTCAAACAAGTGCAAAAAACACCTGTAGTTTTCTAATTAATTTCGATTTTCTATATTATAAGTTTAAATTAAAGAAAATCTAGATTTCAATTAAAAAAAATTCTACAAAAGACTTATTCGATTTAAAGGATTAGTTGGAACTAAAACACATATACACAGCAACTTCTTTAATATCCATATACATAATAAACTTTTTCACACTACAGCCTGGGTGTCTGAATGATCCGGTCACAGACTTGACTGGCGTAAGTGTTGAATGTATTCGCAAGTAATGAATGTCTTCGGTCAAGACGCTATCTTGTATACAGGGTATTTGCCAGCTGTTTCTCTTCTGGTCTAAACTTGTGCGTTGTTGTCCAAGCTTTTAAAACAAGAACTGTCAAAAAGAATATGTTTGTTGTTGTTTTTTTGTCCACATATTCATTTGCATACGCATACAACAGGTATTGTTATGGTTGTTGTTATTGTTATCATTGTTGTTTTTGTTGGTTAACTTAAGATTGATGATTTTAAGCGATTTGGCACGAGCGAGACACACGATTATTTTTGAGGCCGCCGCTGGCATTCCACACTGAAAGGTGCCACCTCCCCCCGCCCCACCTCCTACTCCCCACGAATTAGCTGTCGCTATTCTTTTGCATATGAATGCGTATAGCGCCCCGTCGTGGCGACTCTTGTGCATTATCTCATGCATTGCGTTTTGTGGTTATCTCATCGTCTTAAGCTGGACAAAAATAAAACAATAAATAAATATGAAAAGAGAAAAAATTGATGATTCGCATCGCATTTCGAAATGCAGTTAAGCGTTAAGAGCTAGCCGCCAAGGCGCCGCAGGAATTCGATTTCGAAGTAGACTTTGGTCGCCGCCGTTATCGATAAGTTTTGCTTGAGTGAGCCGGACGTCTATCGCTTCGTTTGGCGCGACTGTACATTGGCGTGTGTGTCTTTGAAAGTCTGCACCCCATTGACATTGACTTGAACTGGGGGCCGGCTACGAACTGCTCCGTTTTTTTTTCTATTATGTTTGTGTGTTAAATACCCATATATGCATGAATATATTTCTTGAAGTATATGTGGAGTCGAGTCTTACCCTTGATTAGATTCGCGTGCAGCAAATGAAGATCAAGTTGGATTCCTTGATACTTATTTTTTGGTCTCGCTCCGTTTGACGCCGTTCAATATATTTATAAATCGCATCAATTTTGGCTTTATAGCGCAAAAACGGTTTAATATATGCAAAATTAAAGTAATAAAATAAAAAAAAACGTTTTTTATAGCTGCGTCTTCGAAAATATATGCAAGAAGAAGACGAAACTATAAAAACAGACACACACACAGTTGCAGAAAAAAAATAAATAAATCTTCAATAAATTAAAATTGATTGAGGAAAAAAAACTAAAAGGAAATCAAAGCGAATTTCTTGTTTGCATTTGAAAATACACGCGACGAAAACAAAAACAACAAAATAAAAAAATAATAAAAGAAGGCAATAATAATAATAACAACAAATCACATTAAAATGGTCTTGAGTATGTTCGGTATGTGGAATGCGCCCGCTTCGGTTCGGCTTGCATCGGTTTCTGTTTCAGTTTCGGTTTCTGTTGCTCTTTACCAATTTCACGCACAGTTTCGCACCGACGGACTCGTGTTTCGACTTCGAATTCGACTTTGTGTTTCGTGAGACACTCGCGACACACAGCTTAAAAACGTAGACTTGGCGCGTTGAGTTCGTACCGAAGACTGTTCGTAAGCTGACTACAAAACTGAGCTCAGCCACAAACGCTGCCGCTGCCGCTGCTCGTTCGCTTCGTGCGTCGTGCAACTGCCGAGCGCAGCTTCGTGTTCTGTCGTGTGGCTCCTACGCTTGCTTTTTTCGCATTTGCTGCCCGTTCGGCATTTCGCTAAAGGCGACAAAATGTCAAATCAACGCCATGTGATCCTCCGCTTGAGATTTCGTGTTTGTTTTTCGATAATTTTTTCTTCTTTTTTTTTAGCAACAACTGGTTTTTTTTACAGTTGCTTTTTGCAGTACGTATTGCCTGCCTTTCCTGCCGATGTTCCAATTTTGGTCGTACCCAAATTATTTGCCAATTGCTTGCGTTGTCTTGTGACTCGAATTTTTTTGTTTTTTGTTTTTGACAACAACCTGTCAAAAACTTTGAGTAAATCTCTTTATCATGGCATCTAGAGTATATAATGAGGCAAAGTCTTCATTAGCAGTGCCGGAAGAATGTTTAACAGTTAGTTTCTCCTCTTTTTTAAGACATGGTGATGTTATAGTATGCTATATGGTTAGCTTTCGCAACATAACCCTGCAATATTTGAGATTATATTGCTTGAGAACTGACTTCCATGGATATAAACACTCACTTATATAAATTATTATTTAGTATCATATTCTATAGGTTAACAGAAATCTTAAAAGGAGATTTTTGCGCCCAACAGAAACTAATTTTTGTAGGCATTTTTTCAAGGCAGAAGCAATTATATTATCTATATATTAACATAATACAGTGTAAATTGGTAAAATAAAAAATTAAATTTTCTTCAAGTACACTAGCTAAGCTTAGTTTTGAGCATAATAAGAAGAAATTTACAAGTAATCCATTTAAAACCCTTTCGAGCTCTGATCCCATATTTGCGTAAAGATTCGAATAATAATAAAATTCAAATAATAATTGGCACTCCAGATTCAAATCGATTTGGTCAAAAATGGAATTGAATCCTTGAATGTTTATGATTATTTAATAATCATAATTAGTTTTAAATACACATATCATATAAAAACTTTGAGTTAAAATCCTTATACGAAATCGATTTACTTCGGCTTCAGAAAAACAGTTACATTTTTACCAATTATTTTTGGATATCATACATTTAAGCTAGAAGAGTTGATCAGCTTGGGTGCATTTGTGTTTGTTCCATTTAAGAAACTATTTGCTCCAATTGCAGTGTGGCAATGCCACGCCCATTTAAGCGGATTGCCCCGGCCGCAAGAGGCCATTTGTTGGCCAATGTGGGCCACAGAACCTGGCACTTGGAATGCACCCGATGATGACGGCGCAATTTAAGTGTTGCCACTAACGCAGCCAGGCCGGAACGAACCCGTACTCTAATAGAGATAGCCATAAACTGCGAGAAAGAGACAGAGCGAGAGCGGGAGCGAGATAGGGAGCGATGGAGTTGCAGCGACAACATTTGGACGCTTGTCATCCGCATATTTCTGACCACAACTTGGCTGCACTTCAATGAGCCCCAGGCCCGAACAGAGTAAAAAGCAGAGTGCTCCAGTCATCCGGCTGTCGGACTAGCAGATACTCTGTACAAGTATATTCGCACTCATTTCTATATCATATTTTTCTTATTCCCTCAATTCACACACTACGAAAAATTAATTTTTAAAGACCTTTTGTACTTATAATTTGATTTTAATATTTTCCTAGAAAAATGCCGTTTGTTATTTTGGAAAGCGTGTGAGGTGGAAGGTATCTAAAAAATTAAATGGATGTCATCTGTGTATAATGTTTACAAATGTACATACCAAGTTAGGTGACTATAGCTTCCATAATTATGGTTTTTACCTTAGGGACATGATCAAACAAAATGTAGCCTTAAAATCGATACTTATCGATTTGTCGTAAAAGAGAAGATTTCTGCAATTGAAATGCAAGAAACGATTTTACAGATATGAAGTATATAAATTAATATAGACGGTATATCGCCTGTTGTGGCTGATTAAGAATATATATTTACACATGGTAGATTTTCACATTTTGCGTAGATGCAATATGCCCCATTCCTTACACATTTCAATGGGTATAGGGTATGCAAGAAGAAGAAGAAGAAGAAGAAGAAGAAAAACGGCAAACAGAAAACTTTCTGCTGCAGCCGTTGAAATTGGCCAGGCCAAGACGAGCCAGAGCCGCAGCTAGAGCCCAAAAACCAGTTATCGATTTGAGGAAAATCTCATGTGACTGCAGCTAAATATGTATATATAAATATATGCACAGATATACATATATACTATATAGCTTACATATACGAGCATCGAAGTGTGCGCTGGAAATTCGAAAAACTTTCAATAATGCCCGTGCCAAGCGATTGGCAAACGTGAGAAGCGGCTCAAATTGGTTTTGCTATTGGCTTTGATCAGCGCCAACAACACCAAAAACAACAACGACAACATCTGCAAACGAGTTTTTCCAGTGCGAATGTCAATCTGCAAAATCCGCCAAACCAAATGGATGCCAGGATCGCAGATGAACAGCGACAGCAATGCGAAAAAGCAACGAACAAAACAAAGATACAATACTTATGAGATGCAAGATACAAGCTGCATGGAAAGATACTTGGCTGCATTTGCAGCCTGCAAGCAAGCCAATGCCCTTGTCATAATTTGACAAGAACGTCACAGGTATGCAAATGAGCAGAAGAAGATAAACAAACTAACAGACAATAAGAAAAGCAATTTTCATTAATTGCAAGCCGACCTTCAGCACCAATAAAAAATGCATTTAAATTCTTTCCATGCAGTTTTTCATAATAATACCCTGTAGCTTTTTAAAATGCGTAGAGAAAAAGGGTATAATGCATATTTTGAAAATGTATGCAACTTACAGAATATAGTTGACACAAAATTTGAAAACATAAACATTCGTATACCAAATGGAAAATATTTAAAAACTTGTTAGATGTCCAATCTTAATGAAATTTGCACGAATTCAATATGACATCCAAATGTGTGTATATTCCAGAGCGAAAAGTTATACCTCTTAAAAGTTATATAATACATTTTTATATTATAATTATTTATATTATATTATTTCGTTTAGCTATCGATTATTTAAAAAGCTTGAATTAGAGCTCATTTTCAATAGGTACGAGGTCAAAAGAAAACCAATTTTATATTTTGTATTTTATTTTAGGGAGTTTTGATCCGTATTAACAGCCAAGTTATATGCAAACTAGAGTCTCAGTTTTAAGGCAGATATCCGTCTTTTTGTTGCAAGCAGTTGTCGGAGTTGGCGGGATCGACCAGTATAGTATATAGGTGCCATGGCAACATTCAGTTTAATATGGGTTTTTCTATGAACCACTTATTCTTCTTCAAAATATTAGTATCAAACTGAACAATTGAGAGTTTCACTATGCACTATATGAGCAAAATAACATGAACATTATTATTTAAAGTATATAACATATGACCTTCTGCTAAAACAAATAGTATATCCACTCACTGACCTGAGATTCGAAGGTCCTCGTTTTGCACAACAACTCATCAATTGGTATTTCAATGAAACAATTGGTCAAAAATTAAGTTCTTATGTAAAAGCACAGTTGCAGTTATATGTGGCACATCTTCCATGTCTGCAAGGGTATTTAATGTTCGGCATCCCGAAATGTTCTTACTCATTATACCCTGACCCATTAAAAATGGGTAATAAGGTTATAATGGTTTTCTGCAAATGTATGTAACAGCCAGGAGGAAGCATCTCAGACCCCACAAAGTATATATATTCTTGATCAGAACGACGAGCTGAGTCGATCAAGCCCTAACCGTCTGTCCGTCTGTATGAACGCAGCGATCTAGGAATCTGGAAAAGCTAGACACTCAAACAATATGCAATACGAGTTTATCATTTAATATCGATAAAAGTCGATCGTAATACTTCATTTTTCTTAGTTTTCTTAGCATATCTCCTAGACTATAAGAGCTAAAGCTAGACAAAAGAAGAGCTAGAAAACAAAATTTGGTTTAACATCTCCGGGTGAAGCATAATATATTTTGAGTATATGTGTATGAATGCAAGGGGTTTGAAATGTATGTGAAGACAGGGTTCTGGATATCCATTACGAGTTTAGGATTGCGAATTTTTATTTTTAATCGATAATTTTGACAAGTAAAGTTCCCAAACCCATACATGCTAGATTTCAAAGTGATTTTGTGTATGTGTGTATGAATGCGAGGGTGTTGAAATGTATGTGAAGACAGGGTTCAAGGTGTCCCCTAGTCAGGCACTCCCGACTTACGTGTTTTTTGATTGTTTATTTTTAAGCAAGGCGAATAACTGTTCGGCGGCTTATCGATGCAGATATGGTAAAAATGGTAAATAATTGTTGATAATTTTTGGCGAATACTATTTAAAAATGTTTGAATGAAATTTTCCCTGCAAAGGTGCAAAAACAATGAGCTAATCTGCTCATCTGCTGTGGCATCTGCCACAACAAATCTGATTAATTGCTGGCACTTACGGCTAATGGACTTGCGATCATATTGCGCAAGCGATTTGTTTTTTTAATTATGAACTTGGTTAATTTTAGAAAAACTTGCTTTCTGATGGCATGTGGAGAGAGGTGTGCGTAGCGTCTGCTTGGAATTTTGTGGGCAACGCCAATTGGAGAATCGCATTCTTATTGGCAGTCGTAATTGGAATTCGGAATTCACCCACGCACATATTGTAAATTCTGCTTTGACAAACAACAACAACAAATGATGAAAATGTTCGCATCTTTCACTTTGCCAAGTTGTTGGCATTTTGAAACACGTTTACAGGTGGTTGTTGTTGTTGCTACTGCTGCTTGCATACGAGTATTTTTCGCAGCAAAACTGGTTTCGAAATGTGCGATCTTTCAATACCCTGTACTCATTGGAAATGTGTGAATTAAAAGGGGTATATAGCAGCTGTGCTTAATGTAGAGGAAGGTCGCGCCAAGCCCATAAAGTAAATATATTAATGATCAACCTGAACAGGCAAGTAGATATACTCTGTGCTTATTGGAGCTAGAGACTTTGCTTTTTTTAGGCATACGTTGCAGTCGAGTGTAACCGGCTTAAAACTGTCGAAAACGGTCTTAATTATTGTTGTTATATTGAAAAAATATACATGGCTGATATTTTGTCGGCTAGAGCTTTAGAGGTGGTCATCAGAAAACTTTCTGCAAAATTTGGTAACTCTGGCTCTAAAATTGTGGGCCATATGGATTTTTGCGGTTTACCCGGCCTTAAGATATATGTATTTTATCGATTTGCCACGCCCCTAGTGGGTGCATCGAACAACATTTTTTTCGATCTTTAGAGTAGGTCAGTGATTTGCCTGAAAATATTATGTATTATTTATTATTATTTATGTACCTGTCTTTAAACTTTTTAACGCCCCCAATGGGCGTAGCCAAAAAATATTTGCACTTTATCAGACGCAGGTATATACGAGTATATATTACAAATTTAATGTCTTTAGCTTCAATAGCGGCGAGAAAAACTGCGTTCATACGGACGGGCAGCAGGAGGGACACACAAAAACTCTGCTTCTCTCTCTTGCACACAGCTACGCTCTTCTTTTTGTTCTATAGCTAGAATACATGTTTGTCAAAGCAGCTCCAATCTAGCTACAAGGTATCTGCTAGTCAGGCCACCTCGTCTGAAATACTCTTGGTTTTTTTAACTTGGTAATATTTTGTGTTTTTTATTTTTGTTTATTTTATTTTTTTTTACAATACAAAACATGTTTGCATTGCAAATTTTAATATTCGAGCCGCGCTGCAGCTGCCCCCGCAACCCCACCCCCACGCTCCCTGCTCCACCAGCCTAAAAATTGAGAAATTCGCTTTAGAATCTTTTGACTTTGCCTATGCCAACAACAATTGTATCTTTTATTCACAAACCGCTTAAAAACTATGTCATAAAAAAACTAAAAAAAAGAGGTTGTTAATTTATGTGGTGCTGCTCCCTTCTTCTTCTTCTGCTGCTTCTTCACCAGTTGCCCGAATAGGCATTGGCTGAGGCCTTGGCATAGGCATTGCTGCCCCCGCCGCCGCCGTTGCCATAGCTGTAGCTGTTGGCGCTGCTGCTGGCGTAGGAGCCGGCACCACCACCGCCGCCGCCGCCGCCGCCCCATTGTTGACCACCACCACCTTGGTGGCCACCACCACCTTGATGGCCACCACCGCCGCCGCCATGATAGCCGCCGCCGCCTTGATAGCCGCCGCCGCCTTGATAGCCGCCACCGCCTTGATAGCCGCCGCCTCCATGGTAGCCACCGCCGCCGCTGCCGCCGCCTCCATGGTAGCCACCACCACCGCCGCCCTGATACACAGGCACCTGCTTCACCACATACACCTCATAGCTGGGCGCAGACTTATGCCCATAGCCACCGCCACCGCCGCCATGATAGCCGCCACCGCCGCCGCCATGATAGCCGCCGCCGCCTTGATAGCCACCACCGCCGCCATCGCCGCCATAGCCGCCGCCGCCACCATATCCACCGCCACCGCCAAAGCCGCCCCCGCCGCCAAATCCCCCGCCGCCGCCGCCACCATGGCCAAAGAGCAGCTTCTTCTTGAGCTGGAGCAGGGAGGGCGTGACCAGAGCGAGGCAGCTGCTCACCAACAGGCAGCTAAACAACAGACGCCCGTGTCGCATCGTTGTTCACAGTTCCGGCTGACGCTGATCCTAATGTCAATGCTGATGTTAATGCTAACGCCGATAATTCTATATCCAATTTCGCTGTAGTACTCGCTCGTTGGGGTTTCGGTTTTCAGTTAACAACTGCTGCTGGCCAACTGATCGACCTGATGCACGGCCCGGGCCAATATATAAAGGCTGCCGTGTTCTCAGCTCTCAGCAGGCCCATTGTTTTTGGCCCGGTTAGGTCGTCATCGACAGCGTATTTTCACATTTTTCTAAACCTTTTTTTTTTTATTTTCGCCGGATGCACTGCGAACTGCACTTATACAACAACAATAATAATAACATCAACACTAACCACAACAACAAGCGGCAACTGCTTGTTAATCAATGGATCGACTCATCACCGGGTCTAAGCATAGTTGGTTACAGCAGCCGCTGCTAAAGCAATTGTCACATTTTTCAACTGTCAAAATTGCAATGAATTTTAAGTGCTTGTTAAAACATTTTATTCAAAAAAGCTAGCTTCATTCTCTCATGGTTGTTTTAATAATTTAACCACATTTTAAGTTGTTTCAATTGCAATCCACATTAACTGCTACTAAATCAATTTTATTTCCGCAAAAACTTAGCTCTATTTTGTTTATTTGACATGTTTTTGTTTTAAATAAATACAAAACATTCTTACCTGTCAAAATTGCAATGAACTGCTAGTTAAAAATGTAAGCAATTTTTGTTTAAAGGCTAATCTAAACTTAACTAAATGTTATTCTTAAAAAAACTATATTCAGTCTCTCGTCTCTCTCGAAGACATGTTTTTTTTAACAATTTAAGCAGAAAATTTCTTTATTTTTGTGGTATATTTTCTCATGATTTTACCAGTTGTTCAACTTTAAAAAGTACAATAAACATTAGCTTTTAGTCAAAATTGTTAATTTTAAAGAAAGCTAGTTTTATTCTGTAGAGAGCACACGTATATACCACCTTTTCAGACGTTATAACTGTAGATAAAATCAATTCCTTCTGAAAATTATAATTTTCATTTTATATATATAAACAGATTTTTAAAAATGTATATAATTTAGTACAGTATAAATCAAATATATCAAACACTTTCACAAACCCCTCTTAATTTCTCAGCTGCTAGAATCCCAGTCAAATTTTTCTGATAGTATATTAAATTATTAAATTCTCAATTGAAATCATGTATTTCTAAACTTTTTTGCCACAGAGCAGTTTACTTTTAAATATCACGCATACGCCCCATGTACTCCAATGTCTATAGCAAACTTGGCAACCTTTGCCGTAGCGCACAAAAATACATTATTTAGTAAATATATGTAAACTATCATAATCAATTACATGCATAGCGCTTGTTGGGTACCTGGAAAATCCCTCTTACTCATCATACTCGTCATGCTAGTCAGTTAGTTTGAGAGAGGCCCAAGATGTTTACTGACCGTAGCAGAACGGTCTTCTTCTCTCTCTATCAAACAACAAAAAAATGTAAAGCTGATATTGTATAGTTAAAATGTTTTAAGCTAATCCTACTGATAATTTGTTGGAAACAGACTATTTAAAAAACTGTTTTTCTTACCCAAACTGACCATAGGTATTAAGCAGGCAGGTTATCCTCATTGCAAAGCAGCGGCATCTCCAATTAATTGAACATAACACATATGGCAACTTTAAGTTGCTGTTTAACACAGTTTAATTAACTGCCACATTAATTTCAATATAAAATACGTCGTTTTGCCAGCAACTTTAACATGTTGTTACCAGGAGGATAAAAACAACCAATTAAAACTTACTGGAAAACGCAAACGACAAGAGAATAAAACAACATATAATAATTTAGACGAAATGAAACGGCATCTGCATGTCGTGTCTACCCCATTTCAGAACATGAAGATGAGCATCTGCAGCGCAGTATTTATCACGG